>CM035797.1:24123951-24313951 GCA_020466265.1 Siphamia tubifer | reverse complement strand
CTTTACCTCCATCCACCAACTAAACTCATTATTTTACACACCCCTGATGTACTGTAGAATTTTATGTTGAAGCGATTTGGCTTGATTTCTTGCCAAATTGGCGAGAAACAGCTTTGGCTTGGTCATCATCTTTTTTTCCTGCTGTGGCTGCATGGATTTCCCATTCCCACAATGTACTCTTCCTGTAGGCAGGCAGGGTTCTGTAAACCATAAGGATTTAATCTAGTTTGCTGGGTGTCATAATACAGGACTAAAGTATTTACGCCTACTTCTTCATGATCAGTCCGTATGCGCACTTTTACTACTCTTTTATAGATAGATAGGCAAACACATGAATACAACTAAAATGCACGATTAGCCATGTGATGCAAAGTTACTTTATCAAAATAAAATAAAGTCAGTCGTGGGACACTACACATACACACATCCGGCGGTGCACGTTTATAATCTAACATTGATTTTAGCAATGGTTACACCCACTAATTTTTCTCCGCGAATCAAATTATGTTTCCTAAATATTCAACCAATCCACGCTCTGTGACGTAATCCTTGGTTCTCTTTGGCACGCCCCTCACCTGGCTCTACATTAAAACCAGTAATCCTGGGATATCGACTGTGACAGCTCATGGTTTGTTGTTGTAGACCTGGTCGCGCGGTGCAGGCACATTACAGATATTTTTTTTTATTTTTGTGCCTTTCTAAACCACTCGGTAATATCCCAAGACCGGCCAAGTTGTTGTCATTAGCTGCTTTTCCCGACTAACTTCATATTAACAGCCAGCTGAGCTGACGGTAGACTGAGGTTAGCCACTTTTCCAGTTGCCAATCGAACTGCCCTTTGTCTCTACACAAACAAGTCAGCTAGCAGGCGTTGTTTCTTCCCTGGTTTGGCTAACACCGGCGTCTGCAGTTTATTTTTTTCGCCTGACATCAGAGAAGCAAACCAAGATAGGCGGCTTGGGAACCAAGATGTCGAACCGAGTGGTGTGCAGAGAAGCAAGTCACGCCGGGAGCTGGTACTCTGCCTCGGGTAACTGTCAACAGAGAACCGGCCATGTTAGCATTGCATGCTAGCTGGGTATTTTGGAAATTTAATTCTGAGAAGAGTTGTATTTGTTCTTTTGAGTATTTTTTCTGTTCGTCTGACATGAGCCAGACTGCAGAAACGGCCTGACATGCATTTTGTCGACGAAAACAATGAAATCAAACGTTATGAGTAGACTCTATCCAGCATATGAAAGCTAACATAAAAGCTAGCTAGTGTTAACTGCCTCCTATCTTAGCCTGTTTGGTGCATGGTTGTTTGAGCTTGTTCAGCACTTAATTTAGCCTCGATCGATGGCGATTCTTTAAAATAGACAGCCATACGGAGACTCGGATTTTGGCAAATTAATTAAGTTACGAGAAGCATATTGTTGTTGGCTAATAGTGCTGAACTTCCTGGCCTATCGTTATCATCTATTTAACTTGATTAACCGTTTATCGAGACAGTCTACCAGCGACCATTTAACTCGAGTTGTTTTTACTGTTATTGTTGGGTTTGTTTCTGACCTCGACTTGCTTGACCGAAGTGCAGAAATACTTCTGGCATGGAACAAAAGACTGGGTAGGGCAGGGCAGAAAATTGTAGGTTTATGTTGCACCCCTTCCTCCATTTCACCAGCTCACACTACTTTTGCCTTCATTAAATACAACCATTAAATGTGTCTGCATATCATCTTTAGCTATACGATACAGAGAAGTTAAAAGCTAAGTATATTTGTCTTACATTTAAATATGTTTGTATTTCTTCTACAGTCGAACTCTATCGTGCTATTCTATAGAGCTACAACCTACAGCTAACGATAATCCTCCCAGATCTCGATGTCCTTGTCTGTGTAATACTCTACTAATTGTACTCGAAAAATTGTTCTTCCTGCAGAGCAGATTTCATTGAATAATTGGTCAGCTAACATTTCATTGATGTTAAAATGAGGTTAGATACTTTGTACACAGAGTTGGTGTATCTGGTAGTTTCCACAATAGCAGTTAAAGCACTGTTCCGTGTTGCTCACCATTTAACAACTGTAAAATGACGTTATTTTACTATTTATTACATGGCAAGGTTTGCAAAGGAGTAAATGATTTCTCAGCTGGGTTATTTTCTTTGGACAATAGCTCAACTTTAATATCCTTTTTGTCACAATATACATGATTTCTTTTTTACTATTTAATTTTGTTGGCTCTAGACCTTAAACCTACTTGTTTATTCATGTTATTCTATTTTATTGTTTTTCCTTTTTGTAGTGCACGTTTCTTATCTATTCATGTTCTATGCATCCACCAAACCACTGAAGCAAGTTCCTAATGTGAACCTTGTTTACTTACATGGTAATAAACATGATTCTAAACAGCCAAGTAATTCATAATGTGATGGAAAGAAACAAACTGTGAAGTGCAACTATTTTAACACAGATACAATGGTCTGACTCTTTACCAAATAATTATAACTTTAAGGTGTGGGATACTCGGATATTTATTTATACCTTTTTCATAGTAAAAAATTATATTCAAATTAGGAAAAAAAAATATTTGTAGTAAAACCATCTCCTATGGCATTTGTTGTCTCACATTGCTATGTGATATAAAATCTAATCACATTTCAAACTTTTTAGGGTCCCAGCTTAATGCACAACTAGAAGGCTGGCTATCTCAAGCACAGTCCACGATCAGACCTGCTAGAGCCATCATTGCACCGTAAGCACATCTAAACATTTGTAAATTGTACCTGGTATGCTATCTGATTTTTCTTTAGCATGTTTTTGTTTTTTTCCTCTTCTTTCTGAGCAGACATGCTGGGTATACCTACTGTGGTGCATGTGCAGCACATGCCTACAAACAAGTTGATCCTTCTATTACGTAAGTTTTTCAATTTGCATCATCTGTTTTTTTCTGCTCTTGAACATACCCACCGTTGTGACCAGGTGATTAGATCAGTGTTGTGCTAGATTAAATCCTGATGTCTTTCAGTCGTAGGGTGTTCATCTTGGGACCTTCACACCATGTGCCGCTCTCCCGCTGTGCCCTGTCACCTGCAGAAGTTTATAGAACACCCCTGTATGACCTGAGGATCGACCAGAAGGGTATTCACTGTTTGATTTGTTTTGCCGTTTTGTCTTTGCTGCTTGATCTTGCATGTTGATGTAACATCAGAACTTGGGTTGGATTTTGTCAAATATGATTGCGCAATTAAGGCCACATCACTTCTTTTCCAATCCAACTGGGCTGTTTCAGAGAGAGAAATAATAAAACATACAAGCTAAAATAAAGAGCATTATGTTTTGCACCCCCACCCCCCCAAATATCCACTGTACAGAACACGACTGTGCAGACCTCAAGAAGTCTTTTAGGCAGTACCCTTTTAAAATTCCTCTAGAGACCAGACAGTTCCCAGGCTTTGGGCGTAAAGTCTGTCTCAATGATGAGGTTTTGCACAGCTAGGCACTTATCAGGATTCTCAATTTAAATGAGTCTAGAGCTCCAAAAATTACTTAATCAGCTGACATGGTCATGATTACGTGCACAAATTAAAGTGAAACTCACCTCTGTCTTACAGTTTATGCTGACCTCTGGAAAACTGGGTTGTTTGAGCGGATGAGTCTGAAGGCAGATGAAGATGAGCACAGTATTGAAATGCACTTGCCTTACACTGCTAAAGCCATGGAAAGGTAATTTACTTTCGTATGACATTAGCAAGCGGGGACTCACAGAATTCAGCTTTTGTCTTACAAAAATAAGAGACAATATAATGACACTTTTAAGCTTGTTTGTTATTATTTCTGATCATTCTATACAGGCTCTAAATGAGGAACACATTGCTGCAGTGGCACGTGGAAAGTGTTAGTGCATAATTGATAACAGCCTTCTGTTAGGTGTTAGGTTGGCAGGAGTCGGAGGCATTTTCTTGGAGGAGCAGGGATTAGGAAAAATGGAGGAGAAATCACATGAGCACAGTTCCTAGTATATATGAAGTTTCTATAAGGGACAATTAATGTGGTTTTTACCATGCAGCACTTAGTGGAAAAGAGTTTTGACTTTGAAACTCAGTTTCAGTAATTAGGTTGTTAAATTTAGTTTTGGTTATTTTATTTTATTTTGCAGCCACAAAGACGAGTTTAGCATCGTCCCTGTGCTTGTTGGAGCCCTCAGTGAGTCTAGGGAACAGGAGTATGGGAAGTTACTTAGCAAGTACCTGGCAGACCCTTCCAACCTTTTCATCATCTCCTCTGACTTCTGCCATTGGGGTAAGTGCTAATGACGTAGGTATCAAAAAATAACTATTGTTTGGAATAATCATTCCACTAGAAATATTATTTGTGCACCTTCAGATAATGTGACATGACATTGTGGAGTTTTGTACTAATGTATATTTCTATTTTTTAAAAGGTCAGCGGTTCCGCTACACATACTATGATGAATCTCAAGGAGAGATCTACAGGTCCATTGAGCATCTTGATAAAATGGTAAACTATGTTTAAGTAAAATAAGGCTGCAAGTAGCAATCACAACCTCATTGGGTTATTTGGTATTGTTGAGTTTAAATTAATAAATGAATTATAAAATAAATGTTGTTTTTGCATGAAAAACACTGTATTGAGCAAAAAATAGCCAAACATTTTTTTTTTCAGGTATTGTTTTGAATTTTTAATGATGTCTTTTTTTTACCTATGAAAAATACTGTTTTTGACTAAGATGAATTGGGGCAGAAGATGGTCTGATTCACAGAAAGTAGCCCGTTGAAATGAGCCTTTTATTGGTTGACTGTAAGCTGCTGTTGTCATTGCATCCTAAGTCAATTGTGAGTCATTTAAAGAAAATAGAAAAAAAAAGTCAGAGATTTTCAAGCAAACCTCACAATGATAATGAATGCAGCTAGATGTTTTTTCGGCACTGAAATGAAATGTATAGATCCTTTGTCTTGGCAAAAGTATGCCATGTTTTCACATATGGTCCTGGTTTTACTTGACTGACTTTTTGCATTTCCATTATGTAAAATAACCTGGTACCTGGTACTATTATTTTTGCTTCCTGGTCAGCTGAGGTGACAAAATGGGTGAAGAGATACTAAAATGTAATGTTTAAAAACTGCAGACCACTGATTGTTCAGAGAGTTATGATTGCTCTGCACTCTTGCAACATCAGTCTGTGACTCAATATTTAAAAACAAAAACAAAAACAGATTCAGAAGTTTACAGTAAGTATATTGGTAGGGTACTCCATAATGGCAGCCCACAAAATGACACCATGGCCGGTCGAGGAGGTTCAAACATTTCTGTCTTTAGTGGCCGGTGAAAACACTCAGTATGAGCTTGATGGGGGAACATGCAGCAAGCTAGTTTATCAGAGACCACAGAAGTTGCGTATAGTGTCGCAATATGATGTTCAGGTATTCTAAATTCAGTACCACACAGTGGATACGTGGCTGTAGAGGATATGAATGTTGACTAGGCAGGCTTTCGAGTTGTTATGAAGGTATTTTCTTAAACTAACTTACAGAAATGAATAGTATAAATTACTTTTGTTCCATTTTTCTCTCTACTTGTGAAGGGCATGGGCATTATAGAGCAGCTGGATCCCATCTCTTTCACTAACTACCTGAAGAAATACCGTAACACCATCTGTGGGCGTCACCCAATTGGAGTGCTGCTAAATGTGAGTACGACAGAAGGAAAGACTCACCAGGAGTATCATTTTCCGTATTGTGCTGAAATATTGACATGTGTTTGTCTGGTAGTGAGGAAGAGTAAATATAGTGTAATGGTGATGCTATCCTTCTAGCCCATGTGTGAGTAAACATTTCTGGCATACCTTATGGTGTGAATCGGTGACTAAGTGATGTTACTGTTTTGCAGGCTGTGGCTGAGCTGAGGAAGTCAGATTTAGAAATGAACTTCAATTTCTTGAACTACGCCCAGTCAAGTGAGTGCAGGAACTGGCAGGACAGCTCTGTGAGTTACGCTGCTGGAGCACTCACCGTCCATTGAGGTCAACTTTCACAGGGGCTACTGCGGCACCGCCACCCCGTTCTTACTATCTATCGCCATAACCTGATCCAGACACCCTCCCACCCACCCCGCCCCAGTTACGCCTACTACTTGCAGGAAGGACCTAGACACTCAAAGCCAATACAGTCTCCTTTCTCTGTTTCTCCCTCAGCTCTTTCGCCTTTCTGCACTCTCCTCTCAGTTTGAAGTGTGTCTCAGAGCTTTTGGTTGAATTATTTTGCTTGAAGTGCAGTTTTGAGATTATGTAGGAGCAAATGAATCGAGGAGATAGGAAGAGAGCAAATTTGTTTTGGCTTAGAGTAAGCATGGGGAGATGGAAATTTCATTTGGGTTTTTAAGCAAGGACTGTAGTTGTCCTTTTATCCCCTTTTTAGTTTTCTGGGAAAAAAAGGATTTTAGTCACTACAATGCAATCTTTCCATCTGGACTCAAGGCGATCTGTGCTCGTATAATTTGCCTCAGTAAAGAACTGAAAATTAAACCGCAGAATTGAATGGAAATTAATTCAAGAATATTGGTGCCAGATGAAATTGAAGTAAGTTTTTTTAATTACTGCTTCAAGCTACGTTTGACTTAAACTTTAGAAACAGTGTCATAGGTAATTCTTACCATTGCTCAATGTATGTTTTAGTTGCTAACAAAGGGCTGCAACCAACAAAATTCACTAACCCCCTATGGTATGAAACCAAAAACATTATTATTCTCATATCCATTTATTAAATATGATCTTCTCTTTATTATTTCTTTTATTTCTTCCCTCTTTAAGTAGTTTTACTAGATGTGGTAGTATTTACTCAAGTAGTTTGTGGATTTGAGCAAAAACAGTGGTGTCATTTATGCTCTGAAGCCAGTGATTAATTTTTCCCAGTAAAAGTAGTGTGTGCAACATGCCTCCCAGATCCCAATTTTCTGTTTGTAGCATTACAGATTTGTTTTTGTAGGGCTGGACTGTGATTGCAGGTCCTACAGAAATGGAATCAAAGTTGGATATTGTGTAAATGTTTGTCTTTGTTTACACTGCCACTTTGGATTTCTGTAGTTATTGGACTGTCAGCATAGGAGACTTGAGCAATTTGACTTTTGTGCTAGAAATGTCTTTTGTTACACATTCAGTTGTGTAAGAACAGCAAAGTTGTAGTGTTTTCTTTTCCGTTGACTACCTGTCAGTAGGCAAACCAATTGGGTTTGGGTTAAATCAAGTAGCAGGTGGTCTTGCGATTTAGAAATATAATGATGTAATGCTTTGCTTTGAGGGTTAACAATCTTCCCAGATGTTTCTACTCTATTTTACTGTTCCTGCAACAAAACATAATAAATATTAGTATTATGAAATGTTAAGATGAAGAATCCATTATCGGCAAAGAAGAGGTTTAATTCTTTTTCAGAATAATTAAACCTGCCGTTAGAAATACTTCTTTGCTCGTCATTGACTGAGGCAGAATAGGATTTCATTCACAGTATGATATAGGCAGCACATTATGTCAATATTCGTCTCCTAGATAATGCAGTCCTCCCAAAATTGATTCATCTCTCACAGCCTACGCAGAAAAAAAACTGGGGACATATAAAGTGTAATATTTAGCTTACAACATGTTGCTAAGCCAGGTGGGCATAGATTGAAAGGTGAATCCCCCACATAACTTGACCTCTAATGTTAATTCCAAGGTATATAGTAAAGCATGACACACTGTGCTATTGTGCCTTTTATCACTGTTACACATATACATTTAAAGCATATTCTCACTTTTAGTCTTATATTATATTAGAATGTGTATCCTCAGTTTTCCCCTTATATGTATCCTTTTGCTTAGTTCCAAACAATGTCACCCAGCTCTCAAGGGGTGTGTGACCTGTCCCTCAACCCCCTATCCCCCCCATCAACCCTCCGACCTCACCCTCATCTATTGGTCTAAAATGGCACCAACTGTTATCTCCTTTATCCAGCAGGGAGTGGTGTTCTGTTTTCTCCACCTCACCTCATTCCTGTAGAGACAAAGGCTGAACCTCAACACTGTTCATTTTCTGTTTTATGGATCTTTCTTTGTCTTTTAGAAATTGTTTTTTGTATTATTTTCTTCTTGCTTAGAGAATGGGAAATTACATGTCACAAACCTAAAAAAAAAAAAAAGGAAAAAAAAATACTACTTAACTACTCCCTAAATGGAGTTTTTTGATCTCAGGTTCCACTGACAAAGCATCCCAAAAGGCTGTTCAGAAAAGGCAGAGGATTCATGTTACAAAAAAAGTAAAATGTACTGAAAAGCACGTCTGCTCTGGTGTCTTGTTCTTCTGCTATTCATAAAATTATTGACTTTCATTATTGAAATTAAATGCCTCTTATTTTGTATACAGTCTTTAATGAATGTTTTTAATTTCAACAAAATGTCAAGCACAGAAACAAATGAAGTGTTAAACTCATTCAGATTTCACTCTTTTTAAACCCAGTTAACCATAACATGAAACATAAATGGAAACTTATAATTCAGTGCTGCGCACTGCTCAGGCTTACATTTAGTAAAGAAATCTGTTGATCCTAAATCTTGTTACAGTTTACAGTTGGGATATTTAGGTAAATGTCCCCAGCGGAAGGGGCCATGTTGTTGCAGGGATTTGGTGAGATAAATATACATTGTAAGAGTGAAGTGGGTTCATTTTAAAGTTGTATTATATATTAGTTTTGAGTGGAATCCTGTGTTGGAATACATGGTTAAGATATTACATCTTAAGTTCTCCTATATCTAATACATTCATCAGTGAAATACAGAGTGACTGCAGCTGACAAACTCAACAAAAATGTAGGTGAAAATGTATCAGTGAATTCATAAACTGTCGGTCTTTAAGAATTTTGTGTAAGATAATAATCAGCTTCACCTCGCTGAAAGGTTTTACATTTTACTATCTGGTACTGCCAAACTGAGGGGAAAGTACTGGTGACTTTAAATATATATATATATATATATATATATATATATATATATATATATATATATATATATATATATATATATATATATATATATATATATATATTAGTAGTACAGTAATTGGATAATACTCAATCACAATGTCTTTAATCCATAAGGACCCAGTGTGACTTTTGTCGCAGGTACCAGATTGATTTTCTCTCTGTTTAAGATTTCCTAATTGATTTGTCACCGTTTATTATAATATTGTCTGAAGTTTGGTTTTTTACCCCAGTGAAGAAAATTTATTTTCCTCTTTTATTGACTGATTATTTAGATGTTCATAAAACCTCACAGTAAATGATCAAAACAGGGGGAAAAAGAAGAAATTATGACTTTTGCAGTAAAGTATATTAACTGAACTTAAACCTAGTGTCTCCAGCCACTGTCATTAATCAAACTCCATTCATTTTACTAGTGAATTATTATTGTAGAAGATGATGGTGTTTCTACATCTACTAGGTCATGTCTGATGACCATAAAAAGACCACAAACTGCATACACCTATAATTGTTTACATGTATTGATAGGATTAGTGGTTAAATAGTTCATATCAGTAGATGCTTTTGGTTAATGGTGGATGTTTGGGTCTGTATGGATTAATGCAAATCTTATCTTTTGAATCCAAGAGAAATACTGAAAACCAGAGCTGACTTTACAACCGTATTTAGTTGTAGTTGATGCACAGGTTTTTCAGTCATAAAGAGAGGAAAGAAGAGCAGGTTATACTTAGTGACTCTTTGTAGCACAAAAAAATAATTCATTACCAAGTAAAGCTTTCTTGTTCTCCCTGTCCTATTTAGACTGACAAACAGATTTGTGTAATTAATTCCACTATTATATTCTTGTTGCACCCTAAAAATACCCTGGATTACAGGCAAACTAATGTCAAATTATTTCAATGTGCTGTGTTGCCATATCTGCATTGCGCAAATCACTTATGGTAATACTAATTCACTTGTTTAGTCAACCATTCCTTATATGTATCTGTCTGGTAATGGTTATGAAAGTAAAATCGAAGCTAAAGGAATTAACAGAAGCTTCCGCTCAGCAAAAATACACAAGGCAATGAAAAAGAGCATCATTTTGCTGCAGATCTGTGTCTGTAAACAAGATGGACTGGTATTTGGAAGCAAGGGACCTTGCTTTACTTCACACCTCTTATGTTCCAAGTGTAATTGTCTTCACTCTCTGTGTACCTGTGGGAAATGAAGCAATTTCTGCCTTGCATTTCAAGGTTAAAGAATAATCTTCATCTATCAGTGTTTGAGCCTGTGCTGTTAAATTTTTCAGCATGCTGTCACACCTTTCTCTCTGCTTTAATGATGAGTCAGAGGAGCTGTTTACATCCACTCAACTGTAGAGAGAAACTTTAAGATACTTTAAAAGTCGAAGAGATAATTGACTGATCCTGAGTGTTTGACCTGCATGATGCACTACTGTGAAGATTTGGTCAAGTATGTCAGAGATGGTTTAATCCTGACATGGTACTGGTCCTTTCTATATTACATTAAGGTCAGTATTCCTGTACTACTCTATCCTTATTGGACAGTCCCAGCCAGATTTCCCTGTTTGCGCCTTTGTTACCTCTTAAAAGCTCTCCAGCGTACGGTGGCATCTGCTCATGGGACCTGTGGCATGTGTTGCTTTAAAAGAGGAAAGCCTGAATTTGGTTATTTGATGCATTTGTGTGGGGAAATATACTAGTGATTATCTCTGAGGTTGTTGACTGCTACGGATTCAACATTATTCACAGGTCCTTGAGAAAGTCTGAGTATAAATTGTTAAGAAATAAATATTAGACCTTAAAAGTCTTAGATTTGTTAGATTTAAATTTCCACATTTGATCAAATTTAAGTTATTCATCCTTCAATTTCTCAAGGTCTTCTGTGAAAATCCAACTTTCTGATGTTGTCTTATGTCTCTGATCAAGCATTGCAACTGCACATATGTAACTCGTCTTGTGTTTTTGCTTTGCATACTAGTTGGCCTCTACACAGGACTACATAAATACAGAACTTCTTACCCACAGAAAGTAAAAGATCATGTGAATTTAATAATTTGGGATATATATATATATATATATATATATATATATATATATATATATATATATATATATATATATATATATATATATATATATAATCTAAAAAAATCAAGCTGACAAACTTTATCATCATTAAACAGCAATATAAACAAATATGCAAACAATTGTGTTTAATGTAATTTGTTCTCATATGTACATACAGGTGTTCATGCAGTCATATGTTTTGTGGACTAGATCAGTGGTTTCCAACCTTTTTAATCCCGTTTTAACATGACAAATCTCTGACAACCCCAGACATTCAAAACAAAGACATGTTTTTGATCATGTAATAGTTTGCTATACTGTGTTGCAAATAAACAGTAATTTTAGACAACATCTCTACCTATTGACTATTAAGAAAGGTTATTAGCCCGAGTAAACCTGGGATATGTATAATTTGAACATGGTGGGGTTTTTTTTGGAAATCCACTAAGAAAATATTCCTGAAATTAGTTTTTTTCTCAAAGTATCATTTGTTCTTATTCCCTCACTTGTGTATCACATGTAAGTCACAAACAAACATGAGGAAATAAATTATTTTCATCACAAAAAAAACTAAACAAAAAACAATAATGGTGGTGGTATAATTTATATACATATTTATATATTACTTAGACTTAGGGGTTAGTGTTTATAAAGTTACTGTCCTTCAGCCAAGAGGGTTGTATTGGTAATGGACTGCTGTCAAACGTGACTATGATTCTTGTGTTCACTACAGAGACTCTGAGGATCAAAAAGGTTTCAGAAGTTATTAAACGTATACAAATCAGATCAATGTTTCCCAAAGCTAAACAATAGATTTAGATCTTACATTTATTTGGATAATACAATTTACTGTCACAGAGGAATAAAGAAACTCAAATATATTCACATTTACTGTCTGTACTCAGAGAATTGCACCTTTTGTCTGACTCATGTAACCTTTCCAATAGAATGAATAGTTTTATACTGAAATGGCTAAACATACAGTATTTAGTGACTGTAACCTGAGGACACCAGGTGAACTCTTTTACAGGACGACTACGGGTAAGGCATATGGATCGCACTTGGATAACGTATAATTTGTTCTGTGCTCATATCAACCTGTGCTTAATCTTCTGCAGAAGTTTAAATGAGTCTGGTGTAAAGTACCTGGAGATTTTGGCAATGCTCTGTGATCCCTTCTAACACTGCCACTTGATGTGTATAGCCTGACTTTAAGCCTTTTACCCTAAAAAAAATAAGCAGACACTCACTGTATTAACTACGTAGACTGACGCACTTCATGAGCACTGGTCCAAAATAATGAGCCACATATGAATCACAGTATGAGTAATGGTTTGTAGCATTTGCTCTTCTGTCAGAGGTTTCAAATAAAGTAATTTCATAGACTATTTTTAGTGAAAAGCTCCAATTCTATTTTTTTTTTTAAGTACCCGACTGTCTTCCTAAAAGTGGATGGAATAAGAGACAGCATCATACAAAAGGCAGAGTATTTTAGTTGCAAATGATTCTCATTGTATGTGGGATTATAAGAGAACACTGTGAAATAAAAATGTTTTATGTTTGTTTTTAATGAAATCTAGTGATGCACAAAAAAAAAGATTTTGCAAATTCAACCAAGTTTATTTTACATCACTACATACACAAACTATACATTGGCGTATTTAAAAATATATATACATTCAAGTGAATATTATGGACTGTTATGAAGCACTGAATATTGAGGTACCATAGCAGTCTTGGTGAGTTTGCTTGTCAGTCACTGGGTTTAAACATTGTTGAAACGAAGAAAAAAAATGACCACAGCCCATATACTGTGGTAATCTTAACCCCTTATACAGAAATTTTTGTTGCAGCTTTGCACCCCCATCTAGTTTTAACAGTGGTGAGCTGCAATAGAACACTGCTTCATGAAACACCATTGTACAGGGTACACATATAGGTAGACCACAAAGCTGGTGAATTATTGCCCTGAGAAATTCAGAAATTAGACCAAATGGATATACAAACGCTGTTAAATTATATAGTATATCAAGCAATAAAACTAATGATATATACACATAAATAACAATATAACAGTAAACAGACAGGATATTGAGCCACTCTAGCTCCATTCTAATAAATGTTCTGTTTGTGCTAAAATTAAGTGAATAAAAATTCTCTTCTGGATGAAATGCAAATTCTTCTAATTTGTATCTTGAATTATATATCGAACATCCAGAGCAAGATTAGCAGTCTCTACAGCAACCTGCAATCCATTGAGTTTAGATGTGAAGGAGTCGAGCACTCGTACTTGCAGATCAGTGTCTTTAGATACAGGTGCAGGAGAGAATTCTTGGTATTTGGTGTTTAGATGGGTCCACTTCTTACTTGGGCACCTTTCCAATAATCCACAACCACAGACAGTCAAACTATTCTCTATGTGGTCTTCCACCACATCTGCAGGGAGAGTCCAATAGTGAGCATGAGTCAGATCAGTTAAAGAATTCCCGCTGTTGTGCTCTAGTGCTGTAGCCACCCACTCTAGAGAGCGACAGAATCCCTCTGCCCCGAGCAGGTACTCAGTCTGTGAGCAACCTAAGAGTGATGCAGTCTCTATCACTTCTTTTTTGCACTAGGATGAAAATACAGAATTATCCAAGACATTTAGTTTTCTCTGAAATTATTATATGTTTAACAAGGTTTAAGATTAAATAAGAGATCTCACCTTATTTCTGATATAAGCAGCCAGGTGGGTCTCAGTGCACCCTCCTCCCATGAGGGCAGATGGTTCCCTTAGGGTGAGCCTTAACACATGCTCTGTCTTCTGGCACACCACCTACAGTCCCACAGACATGAGTGAACACATATCCATCCATTCACACATCCATCCACCTCTGAAACTACTAACTTATGAACTCACCTTTAACTCACTTAACATTGTCTCATTCCTGTGACAGAGGACCATTGTGCAAATTGCAGACTCTCCAGATGGATGTATATGCAGCATTGTCTTGGATCCAAACTGCTTAATAGTGAGTTCCCTTACAATCCCATAAGCCTTGGGTGGGATCCTGGTATGTAATGTGGCCACAGGTTGGGCTCCTATTTTTTTGTAACATGTACAGGAAAATAAAAGGAACTCAAACAGATATTCAAAGACACTCAAAAAATGTGGAAATGCCATGTGGATGCTATTTGAAATTACTTAAACACAAGCCTTCAGACCATTTAGACTGTATCCTTAATTTCCTTTCAGGAGTTTCATGATTCGCTGATTAAAATGTGTTATCCATCTTCCAGAATTAACCTAAACCTTTTATAAAAAACAATAAAATACTAAACTGTGATTTGTTATTTTGCTTGGAATTTTTCGAATGCCTTAAACACACAGAAAAGATTTTCACTGACCAACTTAATTGTATTTTGTAAGTATATACATAGAAATGTGCTATTGTGATGCATGAGTCCATTTGATAATATAATAACATAAAATGGGCTTTAATAAGAAGTTGTCATCTCATTGGGTAGGTCCAAGTGCCTTGATCGTTGGTATAGTCTAAGTTTCAGAACAATAAAAACTACATTTCCAATTATATATCTACAGAAACAAATTAAGAAACCTACCTGTCAGCTGAGAAAGTGACTCCATGAGGTTAATTCCCAGTCTCTCTATCACTGTCACACTTTGCGCCCTCAGATATTGCTGTAGGACTGGGTGGATGACCTTCTGGCATACAAAGAGATTCACTCCATCTTGAACTACCTGTTTACCCAGCTCCAGGAGCTGATCCAGGATCTGCGAGTCTGTATCTGCATCACCATGCAATTCAATGTTCCCCTGTCCTAGTTCACAAAGGTCTCCAGCAAGAGATGCACTAAACAACACAGTACATAGTGATCTACCGTGTAGGTTTTCTACATTAAGGAAGAAAATGTCTGGCATGTCAACTAGCAAACCTGGAAACACCGCAGAGTCTAATACAGGGTGACCATCAACAGATACAGTCAATGTCTTGCCAAGTCTGACAACAGCAGTGTTATTACAGGGAACAGTCAGCAAAAAAGCTTGTACAGCCAATTTACTGATATGAAGGACCTCTGGCTCCGTTAGCACACATGCTGGTTTGCTGGAGATGACACTATAAGCTAAAGTGATGAAATACTGACTGCTGCAGAAGTCCAGATTCACTTTACATCCACATGTATCTCCTTGGAGGTAAGTGGTACACAGACCCAACAGGTGCTTGTTTACTCTGATGGACAGATTTCTTCTCAGTCCAGACTGCTTAGCTTGTTCAAGAAGAGTCAAACAGAAAATGGCAGTAAACAAACCGCAGTCACTAAAACGAGACACGTGGTTGAGGACTGAGGTTCTTATTAGATTTATAAAAGGATGACATGAGGACAAGGTTGAAAGGAGCACTGAGGATGTGGAGGTACAGATGATACGTCCCCCGATGTTGTTATGAATTTGTTTCAGTCTACCCGAAGGACCAAAGCATGAGTTCAGAAGCTGCTTCAGAAGACGAAGCTTGTTACAAATGTCAGCGTTGTCCAAGGGAAGGTCCGTACAAACAGATGGAGATTTCTTTACGACTCGAGACATCACTGCAATAAAATACTGGCGAAGCAGCTTCCCTTTAGGACGATTACAGGCACCGTAAATTTAACTCACTGTGGGTGAGTTGCAGGCGATATCCATTTACTTTACATTAGGGTCGATTATGTCTATGGGAAATTTAAGCCACATTCAATAGAAATCATTAACTTTGCTGCTTCCGCGTTGACTGACCACAACTCCCATAGAGTCGTCTTACAACTGCCTGATTTTAAGTGTATTTGTTTACGAATAAATAAATTAAACATTCCACCCGTCACTTATAAAATCAAGTTATGCGCCCATAAAGTTATTTATCGTAATCTGAAATCACTTTTGAAATGAAAATTAACCAAATTAGCTTTTTATATTTGTTCATTGTTTTACTATATGCCAGTCGTTTCCATGGCATCAGCGATAGCGTTGGGTCCTTTAGGGTCTTATTTGACGAAGCGACAGTGTTCGCTTTTCCTACTTAAACTGTATTAACACTTTTTTCATAAAGACATTTCTATAAGCATATCATTTACATCTATACTCGGTTAACTGCGGTTGAAATAAACTCGAAGGGTTCCACTGGCTATTTGTTCGGACAATGTGTGACTACAAATGTACTCTGACGTCATCTTTTGGAGCCCGAGAGTTTGACAAACATTTGAATGCTTTGGCGGTATGGACCTGAAGTAACTGAAATTATTCCAATGTAGGAACACAAACAAAGACTTTGTTATATAGTTGTATCTATTTAGCTTATTGTAACGAATGTATTCTGAAGTATTTAAGCTACTCGACAGTTTAGCATTATTGTACAATACAGTAGCAATTGATACTGCCATAACGGAGTTATCGAAGGTCAGTAAAATGTACTGCAGGATTTTATACGAGAATAAAATCAGAGGTGCAATCTGTATTTGGTCTGTGCAATTCGGTGTAGTCGCATTACAGTTGTTTTGGATAATATTCGAATGGGTGTTTCTGGAAATATTCACTTCACTTCCATACACAATACCACAATGACAAAGTAACTAACATTTTCTTAAAACAAACAATGTACATAAGTATTTACAGCGTTTGTCATGATACTCGTAATACTATTTCTGCTCATGAGGCTTCAGATGTTTCCACAACTTAATATGTAGAGTAGACCATCTGTGGTGAAAGTGGTAGAAACTACTCGAAAATAGATGTGGCAAGCCCATTATACTCAGACTTCAGGCTGTAATTGTTGCCAAAGATGTGTCAACGAAGTATTAAGCAAATGCTGTGAGTACTTATCGTACATTTTGTATTTCTTTTTAAAAATAAGTTTGGAAAAGTCAAATAAACTATTTTTCCCACTTTGTCATTATGCGATATTTTGTGTAGAATTTGGAGGTAAATATTTTTTTTTATTTTTTTTTCTAACAATGATATGTTAAAAAAGTATAGCACTGAATACTTTGCAAATGCACTGTAGATTATTGATAAATGTATCTCTATACACACTGAATGTTTAAATTACATGATTTAATTACACAATTAAATCTGCACCTCTGATTTGACTTTTAATAAATATTGTTCAAAATCAGCCCAATTGACCAAATTTTGTGTTATACCAGATTTGCATCTGTTTCAGATCCTACTGAAAGAAGCTGACAATTCATTCAACCCTAATCCTTTTAACTAGGGTATCTAGATGATGTACAGTGATATACTGTCATAGTTCTGTTTTACTCTCTCATTTAGTATTTTCCCAGACCTTACCAATTGTATTGTTCACAATGACTTCATGTCGTTGTTTTATTTAATACCAGTGTATCAGATGAATCCAGTTAAACACAGGTTTTAGTTTTAATAGGATATTCTGTTATCCATTTGTTAGATTTGAATTAAAGTTGCACAATTTATCAAATCACAGCAGTATTGGCTCGTGGTCTTATATAATCACATAATCTTTTCAATAGATTTTACAATTCTAATACAAATGATTAATATAAGGAACTCTTTATTTATAGCCAGCAAGGACTGGTTCCATAATTCCATAAGTGGCTGTGATGATACAGTATTTTTATTTCTCTGTTTCCAGATGCTGTTATTATCCTATCCAACTGTCTAATACATAACTCCTATTGTTTCAGCACCGACTTTTGTATTCACTCTAATGGCTCCTTCCAAATTTGTTATTAAGGTAAGGAAAAATAACATCTACTGTATGGTATGTTCATTAAATTTTCAAAACAGTGACTTACAGAGGTTTACATTAAAAAAAACAACATTCTGACTGAAAATAATACAACATTGTGAGATTTAAGATCAATATTTGGAGCAGAAATGTATCTATTTTTTTATTGATAGAAGAGAATGAGGCAGATATAAGTGTAAGATTGAGCAAAGTTTGTGTGTGTGTGTGTGGGGGGGGTATAACTCACATAAACCTTCATAAATACAGTCTTTTGCCGTTGATTTTAAAGACAACCTGAATATTATGTTAGATTTATTACAAGAGTGGAATGTCTTGGTACTGTGTTGAAAATCTGAAAACTTTGCAAAAATGGATTAATGTTCTAAAATAATAGAAGGATCTTTTCTTGCTTTTGTCTTTCTATATTTGTGTATTCTTCTGTATGAATATTTTTTGTTTGCTTTCTTCAAAAGTTTTGTCTAAATGGTGTTTCTTCAGCCAGTAGAGGGCAGTACAGATGCATATTTTCAGGATTTACTTCCACCTTCTGATATTGTTATTCATCCTTTCTGGTCACCTTCTGCAAGTCTAAAAGCCGACTACCTCCCTCAGAGCCTTTTGTTAATGGGCGTAGTGATATGAAGCAAAGGTAACTCATTCTATTAAAAATCCAAGCCGTTCATCCTCTGTCTGATGCTTTGTCAGGAATAATGCACATCAGATGTTTTTGTTAAGTGCAGGGAAAGCTGCTGGCCTCTCTTTTGTTGATGTTTCATTTATTGAGAGTTTTGGACGAGGGCTGCAGACATTTGCGCTGATCTCTCACATCCTCTGTAATGCCATGTGTGCCTAGTTGACCAGATATTGCATTCATTCGCTTTATTTTTTTCATATGCATGCCTGCATACACCCCCCCCCCCTTTCAGCTGGTTGTGGGAGAGTAAAACCCTGGAGGTTCACGGAAGGTTCCTTCCCACTGGGCACATAATGATACTGTTGTGTTACACTGCCTGAGAAAATGCAAAGAGCCTCTACCATGCTTAACCAACTAACCACAAACAAGTATGTTAGAACAGATCAGACCAAACAATAGCATTCAACGCGCTACCCTGGGCTCCTCTTTCACAAAACAAACACCATCACCACCATGTTTTTAATGTATGACTAAACTACTCAGGGAATTAAATCACAAAAATCTGTACAAACGGATTGTTTCATAAAGGCGTGTTGCAAACGTTGCATTTAACATGCCATTGTAAGTAGGCTGTTCAGTGTGTTCTATGATCCTTTCTCTTAAAATATTTTTCAAAGCTCCTCCCTCCCTGCTCGAGGGAGCTGCAGGAGGTGAGGCTATGCTTCTTCTTAAATAGGCTTAGGTTATATAGTGACCTGCCACTTTTCAGACCTCCTGAAAAGGGCCTGTAGGCTAAACCACTGATCCACTGAAGCGCTTGCTGTCTGCCAGGACATTACTGCTCAAGAGCCCTGCAGTCTGCCTTCTATTAGCAATATGCTCTGCTGATTCTCTCACTACCTAATGTAATAGGTTGACCCAGACACCAAAGTGGTTTAAAACTGAAAAATCTGAAGTATCACAGAACAGTTTAATGTCAGAGGTTTACGTGCTGTTTAGTGTTGTTGTCACTCTGTAGATGAGCTCATATCAGGCCACACATCATGCCTCTATACAAAATGGTTGTACTCTGATTAGAAACATTTTGACATTTTCAAGCTTGGGGAATCTTAAAAAAGCATGTGATGATGGTTAAAAAGTTTTTATCTCCGCAGTGCTCCCTTGTTCCTTACGATGTCAAACAAAATTCACTTTCTTAATTAACTCAAATAAGTTTCAGCCTGTTATTTCTCTCTATCTACCAATTTTTCAAGGATGTTTCTGCTCAGTTTTGTTTGCCGAGTGTTACCTGGAGATATTCTTGTCTGTTCATGCTGCTGGAATTCCACTCCTGGGTTGTGTCTCTTTTTATCATCAAATAAAGAGGACTCAGGTGTGCTAACATTTACCTGAATGAAGGGAGCTTTGCACATAAAACACTTCTGCACTCTATCTGTAAATAACATTTGCCTCAGTAATAGAAGTCCCAAGTCTCGCTTGTCAGTATCTGGCAGTTTGAAAAATTGGAAAACAGAATTGTATTTTTTTAAGGGGAAGCCCAGGTGACTCAAAGCATAGAGAGAGCTGGGAGTGAGGCAAATAAAGCCTGAGAGCAAGGTTGTCACACCCACAGATCTAAAGAGCTCCCCTGGGTCTTTGCAGACTCCAGAAAGAAAGCGAGAATGTCAGAAAAAGAGTGAGACAAAGGGAGAGAGATGCAAGTTTTATTGAGTGAGACCGCATCTGCTGCCCCTGCTCTCCCAATGTAAACATCTGTGGCTGGTTAGTGTTAGCCTCTGAGCTAAGTGCAGTCCGAGCAGGTCTGGTTCTTATATAGCGCGATAGCAATGGCAAAGGGCAGTGAGGTGGGGAGGCGGCTGAAGCTGCTCATAGAGTTTGGGCCCAGTGCCCAACTTAGAGCAGCATAGGCGGGAGGATGGAGAAGTGGGTCTGGGAGAGAGATAAGAGAAGGTAGAGTGTGTTTTGGGAACTGAGAGTGATATAGACCAGAGTCCTGAAGACCAGAAAAGGGAAAGGAGTTGTCAAAGGGTTTGAGTCCGAATTTGTTTATTTACAGAAAGACATAGAATGGAATTGCTTAATGTACTGGTGCACACTGTGTGTATTTGAGATCAGGTCTCAAATATTTAAATGTTTTGTCCTTGTTAACCCTTTGTTCTCCTTCAGGTTATGCTTATCTGATTGGCAGTGGGGAGAATTAGGATAGAGGAGTTGAGCTTAGCCTCAAGTAAAACTCAGTCCCATTCACTCACTGTGTGACAGCACACAAAAGATGGCACAATAAAGGATTTGGTATTAAGTAGCGCTCCTTGAAGCTTCTCATTCAGCCTTCAGCCTCTGTTCATAACTCTAAAAAGCCTGTGCAAGGTGGAGAACAAAGCAGCGCTGGCCCACTTTCGTATGTATGAAAAGAATAACTTCCCCTAGAGTTTGGCCCTTTATCAGACCTTTCTTTCCGACAACAGCGACAGTTGCTCTGAATATTTTCTTAAATGTGTCAAAGAAAATAAAACAGCATAGTTTGTGAAAACAATATATGGTGAAGTCAACTCGGTGTGGTCTGAGGATCTTGTGTAGGATACAGTAGAGTTTATAGGCAACGACATTATTATTATTTATTATGTTTTGAGGGGATCATTTCAAGTATTTACCTTGTATTTAGTTTCTAATTATTAGTGGACCATACTGAGTTACAGATTGGTATGTTAAAGGAAGATAAGGTTCTTGTGGTCTGTGTTATTCAATCTACAAGTATTAGCTGCTTACAAAGATCTCACTAAAGAAAGCCCATTTTCCAGGGAAAGGTCAAAGGTCATGGCAGAGTTCACCGCATAGCTCCACTGGTCACTCTTTTTGCTCAGACTTCACAAATTTAGACCACATGATGTGATTGTAGTCAGACCCTTTGTGTAAAATTAGATTCGACCCCCTCTTGTTTCACCTTACACAGATGCCCTGTTTTCTTTTGTTGTTTTTGTGTGTGTGTGTGTGTGTGTGTGTGTGTGGGGGGGGGGGGTTTAAATATCTGCACTTAAAAAACACAGCTAAGACGCAGAGATTGACACTTCATTAGAAATGTAACTTTCTATAACATCCTTGATTTTTTTTTTTTTCTTTTTTTTTTGGGCCCAAGTAAATTGCTTTCTCATTAGTGTGATTGGATTAGTTTACATTCCTTACAAAATTCCCTTATTTATGAGAAGCTCAGGGAATCACATGCCGTTTTTGTGTGACGGGCAGACCAGTGTTTATCATTAATGTCCAGCTCTCAGCCGGGTCTTGTCTGCTGGTCTAATGTGATAAAAAGAAGTTGGTTTAAGGCCTGCTACATGTCTGGCTTTCAGCCCTAAACACGGAGTCATTTAGAAGCTCAGGAACCACTTAAGGAGATTCACCCTGCTATGCCTCTCCATGGAGACTGTACCTTAAATGGCTCTTTTCATTCCCAGATGTTCATCAAATTAGCCTCGAGGTGCTCTTTAGGGCTTTGATAAGTCTATGGAATTTTGAGCCATGTAAACTGACTAGAGCACTAATCTTCTACCTGTCATACAGAGTTGATAATTGTCATTTTAGCACATGATACCAAATTTTCCTGAGACTAGTTGCACACTGTACACTAGTAGAAGATGTATAAAACCACTTTAGGCCTTAAATGTCACGGAGTAAAAGAAAAGTGTCAAAACGGCACTCAAGTCCTTCCAAAGAAACCACAGTAGGATTCAGTCTGTCCCACATTTGACTGACAAGGTCAGAGCCTCTGTTGCCAGGCTTTCCCACACACTGATAATTGTTGGAGGCAGTCAGCTGAGGCCGCCAGTCATCCGTGGACCGCTGTGAGACAAAGGGCAAAGGATGGATAGAATACTGATCTGTAGGGAAGAGCTGATGGTGACAGGCAACATGCACGCATTTTATACACGAGGAGCTTGGACATAAAGGGGGCTCTACTATGGTCCACAGCATTCTTGTTTTTGTCAAAGCATGTCTTGTGCAACAATAGATTTATTTATTTTCCTCGTAGTAAATGTTGCAACTTCTGTTTTAGTAGAGACAATATTGTGCATTTAGCAATTAGCTTTTGATGTGGGTATTTTGTTCTTTGTGTTATTGTGAGCACAATATATTATTAAAGAAATCAGATGCTTTACTGCATGTTCGCACACTTGTAGGATCTCACATTCTGCAGAAGATGAATGCAAGATGAGCACAATATCAAAAATGACTAAAACTATCCTCTCATCAGTCATATGGGGGCGCCATATCCTCTAGTTAATGTTTGAGGAAAAAGTAAGGAAGCACACAATGTTTTCTTTTCTTTTCTTTTTTTTACAGAGACAATTATAAAGGAAAACCTCTCAGAAGAAAACGTTTGCTCCGTTCCACATTTTAGTATTAAACCATTTCTGATGCATCTGACACAGACTCACTTTCTAACCTGGACAGGAGACTAAAGAATTTGGAGTTGGGATGCTTTTGTCCAGAAGTAGGACACAAGTAGTAGCAGCCTTCTGCTACACACCCTGTTAATTCATATGCTCACGTCATCCTGAGAGCAAGGCTGTAGGAACATCTCTTACGTCTGGTTGTAGAGTTTAGTCATCCTGTCTGTGATTCTTTAGCCCAGGGGAGAAGCCTGGCTCAAAACAAGGCTTTTAGTGTGCATTCTCTGCCTTGCCTCTTCTGTTTTTGCACAGTCTCCTTTCCCTTGCATTATGAATTCGTAAAAACTCCTGCTTCCATCTTATTCTGTAAAATACCTTTTGATACATTATCACTGTGGATTTTTGGTCAGTGTTTTTTTTTGCTAATCTTGTGTCATGTTGTGGGTGGTCTCAGTCCATCCATTACTTCCTTATCCTGGGAGAAGCGAAGTTCACACAAGACCCACATCCATTTGCTCTCTGCAGCGGGCAGGTTTTGCACTCATGTGTAAACCATAATCAGGCTAGCTGTAAGATGTAACGGCAACTTAACCAGCCACGGCGTTTCTGGCCTCCCCGTCCCTTGTAGCTTATTGTCGCTGACACGATGACGTACTGCTTTAGGAATCCACTCTGCAGCCCAATACTTTCTACAGCACTAAAGTTGTAGTGCAGAAGTACAGATATGTGGAGTGCTTTAGAGTGGATATGTGGAGTGTTATCACTAGTCTGCTCTGAGGATAATCCTTATTTATATGGTGTATCTCTGAACATTGTGCAGCCCCCTGTGACCTGGGGCTGTTACTGTGTTATGAAGCTTGTAGATCAGGAACATACTTTTTAGACTGTGAGAGTAGAAAGAAACAGGCCATATTTTTCTCGAAAGATCGTTAGATAGATGGTTAGACAGAGAAACTGGAGGAAGGGGAGTCTTGTGAGAGGCCTAGGGTGATGTTTGAGGACACAGGGGGTCGTTGTGGTTTGTCTCGCTGTCAATCACCCACACTCTGATTTCCTTTGTTGTCTACAAGCTCAATGCCCCTCAGCAACCTGTGGTTGTCCTTCCTCTTTGTGTTACAGTGTGGGAACTTTGCTGTGCTGGTGGATCTCCACGTACTGCCCCTGGGCGGTCAAGAGGACGCCAGCTGGTTTACTATGGACCACATCGAGGTAAAGACACAGGGAGAAGGGTGTGTGTGAAAAAGCATGTGAGTGAATATGTAGCCTCTGTTCCGGTGGGGGCCTTTTCAGTGGAAGGCAACAGCGTGGAATCTAAAATGACTTTGAGCCTCGTGTCTTTTCTTCCTTGGGGTTTTCATTGTTGTAAAACACCACCTTTACAGTTGTAGCGTCACCGTAGTGGCTTTGAGATTTCTTAGACTACTGTGCTGTTGTTTTGTTGTGACCACCTTTCGCTGAAATGTGCAGAGGTGGGTAATCCCAGCTCCAAAGAGTAAAGGAACTGCCATGTATTTGTTCCAACCACACAACTTTTCATCCAGGTCGATGGATGTTTAGTGGAATCACCTGAATGAAGTGAAAAGGAGGAAGCCATACATGGCAGGAATTTTACTCTTTGGAGCTGGGATTACCCAACTCTGCAAATGTCACATGTCGCAAATTCACTGAAACTACTGAATTACACATCCACTGTTTTGTAGGAAGTTGCAGCTCTGGTTCGAGATTCTGTGGAACAGAGAGTCAAGCAGTATTCAGAGCTCCTCCACAACAGAAGATTGCCTAAACAGAAAAAAGAGCTGGCACCTGCTTCAGCTTTTCATGTTATAGGTAACTTTGGAAACCGCCTTACAGTCCTCCAAAGCCAGACATGCAGGAGTCAGTTCCTCATTCTTGCCACGATCTTTATTATTATGTTTTTCTTAATTCAGTCAAAAACATAATAAAAGAAAAAGTACCATATTGTCCCTGATGTGACCCCTTTTCTCTGTAGTGACCAGTTATTGGTGTCAAACAACGTCTAGTACAGAAGGATAATATGTCACATTTATCACTGATTCAAGACAAGGCAGATTTATTTGTACAGCACAATTATACACAGGGCAATTCACAGTGTTTAAAAAAAAGAAACAAGTTAAACATAAACATTTACAATTAAAACATAATGAACTAGAAAAGCACTCGGAAAGTGCAAACCTCTGCCACGGCAGACCTCCCCCCCCTCCGAATGAAGAGAGGTCCGCCAAAGGAGGTTATGTTTTTGCCAGAGTTTGTTTGTCTGTCTGTTAGTTAGCAAGATACCTCAAAAAGTTATGGACACATCTTGAGGAAAATTTCATGACATGTAGAGTGTCACAAGGAACAAATGATTAGATTTTGGTGATGATCTGGAAGAGATCCTGGATTCTAGATCACTTTGAAATGTATTCTCCATTTACCGCAATCTAACATTTCAAAGTGATTCAGAATCCGGGATCATCACCAAAATCTAATAATTTGTTCCTTGTGACATCCCCAACACATCATGAAATTTCCATCAACATTTGTCCCTAACGTTTTGAGATATCTTGCTAAATATCAGACAAACAGACAAACAAACTCAGGCAAAAACATAGCCTCCTTGGTGGAGGTAATAAAAATCAATTAAAATAAAGTAAAAGCAGCTAGAACACAGTTGTTATGTGCACAGCTGAACACAGGGTACAGCTTTCAGCCTGAACTTAAACATTGTCAGTATTAAAGAATATTATCAATGAACTGCGTAATCTGTGGCAGAGTACTTTTTTTTTTTTACCTTTAGCTCAAGCAATTGAACCTTGTTATGTGTTACTTTTCTAAAGTTTTACCCAAGAACTTTTTCTACTAATGTATATCATTTCCAAATAACATTATAGACCATGTTTGTTCTTAATGATCAGTTTCAGTATAACCCCAGCAAAAGAACATGTTCGTTGATGTGTTTACAGGTAGTCATTAACTACGTGTTTCCCTCTTGGACTTTACTGAAAGTTGTTGTATTGCTGCCCGTTCAAGTAATATTTAGACTGTTTTGATTTCACTGCTTCTCATTCCTCTGGAATGGAGTCATTTTAGTCTTCCCTTTCGTCTCAGGTGTGTCTATCATCAAGTCCTAAATAAAATGGTTTACTCTGGCTGTGAAGTCAAAACCATTATTTATTCTCTTGGACTTGAGTGCAGGGATATGGCTGTGCATGGATGTGGGCCATAGTGCTCTGTAAGCAGGAGAGGAATGGAATTGCAAAACATCTTAAAAACTATTTCATGGATACCTTTTTCGAGCAGTGTGGGAGGAAAGACAACAGAACTAGTTGGGACATGGTGGCTCTCTACGCCCAGGGTGTGACCTGTGAAGGCAGGAGCTGATAGGAGTCTTTATATTGTGTTGCACTGTTTAACTTGGCAGGCCTCCGCCACATTTTTACATGCAACATATAAGTCCATTAAAATGCCTAATGTTTATTACGTTCTGTTTAATATGGCAGTGGCACACCTGTGTTTATCTGTAATTGTAGTTAACAAGATGACATCAAAAACAGCTCTGGCACATATGGAAGCCTATGAACAGAGGAAAAATCAATAAATAATTTGTCAGTGTGAATAAGAACGCTCTGTTCACCGTTGCTCATGTGATGTGGGTACATTCCTCCTTCCATCCACACCCCCAACTGTGTGTTGTAAGGCAGACCGGTTTGTCACAGGTAGCAGTTAAGGGCAGTTAAATTGGGCTCGCTCAGCAGGGCAGGACTGATTGTGAGAGCGGGATTACAGGGCACTCAGCCCCATAAAGTTGCTCCTGTGGCTGCAGCGCTGCCTCTCACGCTACTCATCACTCATATAGTCATCTTCTCCATTGTGTTTTCATGTGTGTGCGCATTTGATTTCATACTTGAATACATGTGTTTATATTTAACCGCTATGCATTTTCCTGGTGTGCAGTAAATACAAGTAAGTCTATTGGTAAATAAGTATCTGTATGTATATGTCCACTTATAAGAGTCAGAACCTGTGAGAATCAGAAGGAGTGATAGTGTGTTGGAGAGATATATCCTCCCCGTGGGCTAGGTGTGAACAGGCTGACAGTGTAAAGTTACTGAAAAGCCTGACTCATATTCCCCATGACAGACTGAGGAGAGACAGACATCTCTAATGATGGAGATCACAGACTGCGACTACACACACACACACACACACACATACTCATACACAAACTTACATGCACACACTCACTCTACTGTGTGAACAACGGGACTATCAGTATTTCAGCAGCAAAATATGCATGTTAAAATGATTAAGTTCCTTACAGCTTTGCCAAATAGAATGTAACCAGTGGAACATGACTCCATACCATATCCAAGAATTTTCCCTTTGCAGAACATGAAAAGCTATAGCGCCTCAAACAGGCCTACACAGTTCATGTGGTGTAGTCCTATTAAAGGTCTTAAGTGAGTGTAATGACATTCTTGGTCTTTTCATTGTCCCATGTGAGGGAGGCGGCAGAGCTGTAAAGGTGGAGACTGTGACTGTGAGAAGTGAGCAGGCAGGCAGGAGCCATAAAAAGGGGAGGACAGACTATAGGCTTAGGAAGGGAAGCCCAACAAACCTCAGGGTGGGTATTAAGTATTGGGGTCGTCTATTCTGCAAGCAGGTCAAACGCTAACCTGCTAATCCTCAGAGGACTTTCAGTCTGTCCATTGCAGGGACTGGAAGTTGGCTTTCTGTTTGTGTGTGCGTGTGCATGTAGAATGTATGTTATTCGAGAGCGCAATTGCGTTGAGTATCCTAGTGTGAGTTGTGTATGTGGTGAAACATGTGCACAGGCATGTTGCATATAGGAAAAGGTGTTGGTCAGGGTACTAGTGGTGTTTGGTCCAAGAATAGTCGGAGTGTGGTGCTATGTGTGGGATGGTATTGGGGGTGGGGGGGGTTGTATGAGGCGGTGTTTGAGCTGGTGCCAGTGTGAAATCACAGGGGCTTCCGCCAACAGACAGCAGTAAGAACACCGTAACAGCCTCAGCTGTTGGCACTTCAAATGAGCCATCAACAGCTTTTAACATTCCAAGGCCCTTCAGTGCAAGTGTTTGTATCTGAGTTATCTGTATGGGTTATTGTATTTATGTATGTGTGCTTATATGTGTGTATAGCAACAAGTGCACGTCATACAGGGGCTTATCCCATGTCTTCTGCCAACATGAATCCAAGACAGTTCTTCACATCTCAGCTGCAGAAGTTATTTTCCAATTGCCCCCTCCCCCCTTCATAGTTTCTTTTATTCTGGCTACTTGAGACTTCATGATTAGCTCATAGTGATGTGATTTATTTATGTTTTTAGAAAGATGAACAGAAGGAACTTTTCCCACTAACATCTTGGCTCTGCACATGTAGAGTGGACATGCTAGACTTTAGAAGCCTAGGGAAATGGAGCTTGGGAGAGGCCTTTTGCATTCTCCCTGGTAGACCGTGTTGAACACACCCACATTTCTCAGAGTAATTACAGATTGAAAATAAGTGGATAATAAGTTCTCTGTGTTTATGGAATACATTTTTTGTAATACAATATTTGATTAAGGAAGCCAGTGGTTTTGCTCTATAAAAGCAACAGTGTCTTATCTTCATAAAGGTATTGGTGCTTAGCTGAAAACCTAGTTATAACAGGCAGGCCGTTCTCAATACAACATGCTGCACCAACTGTTAGTCATTTTAACCTTTTGTCATAGGCTGTACCTTATTTACTCATGTAGTGTATTGTTTTACAAAAACGGGCTATTGATTTTCCAGCTTGTAATAGAAGTATGTATTTGTGCGCATATGTGTTGAGTGTAAACTGAGAAGACCCATTTTACACGGAGTTTAGTTAACGTGCCATTTCAAACTGCCAAAGTACATTACCAGATGTCTTGAGTCTACTGTTAATATTGATTCAGCTGCATTGATCCGACCATGTGAGGCGGCGCGGCTCTGTATAGTTTTTGACTTTCAACCAGTCAGAGGAGATATAGAAGCTCTGGAAAGAGTTCCAAGTGGTACCTAGAGCCTGTTTCAGGCCATAGCAGAGCTGGGTCCTTCTTCCTCTCCTTGCACAGGTGCCAGGGCTTAGGGGGAGGGAACACCTGCCAGCCTGTTTCCCCATGGCCACGGCAGGCTAGAGAGGCATTTTCCCAGGCTCCCCAGATGAATGGTCACTAATAGCCGTGGGAGAGGGCTTTGCGAGTGCTGCACAGTGTACCACTGACTCCTCTTGGCAGCTCTATGAAGGGGGCTTAAGGCAGCCTGGCTATGGCCATCACGGGAAAAGCACAAGTGTTGCTGGATAGCTTTACTGTTAGAGAATGTGTTTACGAATGACCATCTCCCTCCCAATAAAGAATGCGGAGGATGTGGAGAGACTAAAAGGAAGACAGTTAATTTTTATTCTGCCGTGTCATAGGTTTAGTTTTGGCCTCTCTGGATGTGTAAAGGTTTATTGCTCCAAGGCAGAACTATTTATCGGTTACAAGTAAAATGCTCAACTACATACTGTATTGTTGTGTGTTATATGTCCACTTTAAAGTGAATCACTTCAAGTGAACCACACTGTCTGTTCCTGTTACAGTTCAAAGCAAAGTGAGAAAAGTAGTTTTTGTGAGAACCTGTTTCAGTCTACTTTGTTTCTGCTCAGCGCTACCACAGCTATTACTGTTTATATGAGGCGCTGTTATGTGAGGGACTGGTCTGTAAATAGATAGGCATGCCTGTGGCAGAGTTACCTGCCCTGTTCTATGTTACTGGGCGTGAGGCAGGCTGGGATTAAGGCAAGGGGGAAACAGAGACCTGTGACAGGAACAAAGGAATTCCAAGGCCCGGGCTGGAAATGGATCCTGATCAGAGTAGTTGCTCCAGCCAGCATACCCCTCTCCTTCTCTCTACTCCCTTCCCTGGCCCCTGCTGGGCAACCCCCTTCCACATGGTGCTTTGTGGTGTTGCTCTGGCTCTTTAAATCCTTCATGTAAGCCCCTGGCCTTACTCAGCAGCAATACATAGGACAGTCTGACTCCACTGTTAACTCCTGTACCTATTATTGCACTTCCACATACTCTCCTCTCCTCTCCTCTCCTCTCCTCTCCTCTCCTCTCCTCTCCTCTCCTCTCCTCTCCTCTCCTCTCCTCTCCTCTCCTCTCCTCTCCTCTCCTCTCCTCCTTTCTTTGCATTTTCTCACTTTCTCCACGTTTCCCTCTCCCACAAGGTCAGCTGCACTCTCTTAGGACACAACCACAATCCCCGCCATAGCTGTCACACCACACTCTTTTCCCATATAATTAAGGCCTGAGCATGGATCACATTCATGTAACTGTTCCTCTTTACCACATTCTGGTCTCGGAGACGGCACACACTCTCTTGAACTCATGAAAAGTGCTCAGCCTGACCAGAATGCCTTGTTTTAGGAATCACTGAAACATTTCGTAGGATCTCTTTGTTTTTCTTTGCTCAATGTGACCCTGGCTTTGGTGAACTCAATGGATTTTATTGTGGGCAGGTGTCCTGGTCATGCCATCTTGTGTGGTATGGAGCATTGTGCCTTGGAAAGTCAACCTTAGTAAGATTATATTCCTGATTAATTTTGATGTTTACAGTCTAGCAGATATGGACTGCATCAGACTGTATAGCTGCATGTTAGATTGTTCTTCTTTTTGCCCGTTCAGTGCAGGTTTTAGTTTGTACTTTATGACTCCCTATGGAGAAGTATATTGGTGCAGCATGGAAGAGGATACATTAATGTAAATGGCCCACTTTAATGAATACAAAGACACAAAGATTCTTCTTTTCATCATGCATAATATAGCAATAAAAACAGAACAAGGAATATTCTATTCATTCAAATACAATACAGTACAATAGGCCTGGGCCATCATTAGGTTTGTTGGTTTAGTACATTTAAAATGACCACATACATACTTTTCTGTATCTGTGCATTGAGACAATCTTAATACATGGGACATATGTACAGAACAGTAAGAACAAACGTTTCAGGGAAAAACTGCTTCTTTAAACCTAAGCGGTTTTATGTATTATGACCTTCATTTGCACTTAACATGTCTTTCACACTTCTTCAGACATTATAAGATTTATTGCATGAATTTTCTGATTTCATTCAACACATATCTGATATTTCTCTGCTGCTTCTTGTCATGAGGTCAGAGGTCACACTAAATAGTGTTTTTAACTCTAAGAATCCATTTAGTTAAAATTTGTATGTGTCCATTTAAAGGTGTGTATACAGCATTCCCTGATATTCATTTTGCTGTAGTATCTGATGAGTAGAGGGTGAGAAATAAATACATGCTTACTTCAACTCTTCAGAAACAAAAAAACCAAGGGGCAGCCTAAGACTTTTGCACAATACTGTATATTCTTCCTAAATCCTACACAATGGACCATTAAATCTTGTAACTAGTATCTGTCCTACACATTTTCAATATATATTTTAAATCATAACTTCTGTCAATTCAACATTCCATTTTTCCAAGTTAACTACTGTTACACCAACTCTAGCAGCAAGACTTAAATAGAATCTTCATGTGTGCCATGGTTCATCAACTTGGATTTATAAACACAGACTAGCTGATATACAGAGTACCCAGCCAGCAAAGATAATGTACTTCCAACCAGACCTTGATCTGAGTTTTAAAGGGCCAGAAAAGCACATAACTTACGTCCACAATCAGCACCACATAACATTAATCCAGGAGCTTTATGCAGAACATGCAGTTTACATCTTTGTCGTTCTGAATGCTGTTTAATATAAAAAGTGGCAGCATTTTGAGAGATTTGTGGCCTTCTTGGCTAATTATGTTATAATGATGATTAAATGTGACATTTTGTATTGTGACTGCATTTCTGTCATCAGATTATGTTTCTGAGAAATAGATTTTTTTTCCCTTGGTAATTGTTCTGTGCTCCAAAATGCTCCCCACCACTTTAGTCACATGCTGCATTATGGGTTGGCCTGAGCTACCATGCTGCGGCATATTTTGTAACTGCGATGAAGGGGTCACCCAAATGTTAAATTGAACACTCATGTGCAAATATTGTTTCAGGTGGACGTTGTGCAGGATGATAAGGCACAGTGCTCTGCTACAGCCGTAGTTACAGTTACACACAGAGAGTGATGTCCTTCCAGGAAAGCCCCCACTTACATATGGGTAACTTCCTCATGCTCTCTTATCCTTCACCACTCCACCCCTCTCTCTTGCTCTAAGCCCCGACTCTCCACCCACACTTGAGGACAGAGGGAGGGGGTCCACATCAAAGCAGAGATGTCAAAAGAGCAGGATTCTTCAGGCACTGATGTCTGACTGTCCTGCTGATTCAACTCCTGTTCATAAAAGGGTTGCGTGGGAATGAAGTTTTCCTGACACACAGTCACTACATTTACATGCTCACAAGAAATCAGTTCATGGCAGGAAATCAAAAAATGTCCTTATATGCGCTGCAGTAACCAGGTTACTGTAAAACCTGGATTTACACGCACCTCGTCAGTAAACGCATTTTCCTTCTCCTCACTGCCATGTTTTTGAAATTGTGCTGGCATAATTTAAATGACCTTAAAACATTAATGATATATAATGCTTCAGCTTTAAGGGATTTTTCTGCTTTTTTTCACAGAGGCATTTGGCAGAACTGACTGTGACACCACGTTTTTCCTTATTTTGCTTATGAGTCTGAAAGTTTAATTTTAGACCTCAACTTCAGTTTTAATTTTAGTCAGGATTTAGTTGGATTTAAGTGCTTCGCCAACAAGAATGAACAGTAACAATCAATCATCTCTACTTTCTATCCAGTTACACTGCTGCCACAGTGATAATGAAGTCATGTCTTTCTCTTGCACTTCTTCAATTGCAAAAACACTGTTAAGACACCGAGTTTACATCGTGTTATACAATACAGTAAATCCACAGAGTGATGACACACTGAAGCTATTGGATTGGAACTCCATAAAAGTCCTCCATATCAAATAATGAATCCTTACTGATTCCTTCATGAGTCACAACAATATGGGCTGCTAGGTTACGTATGTATGACTGTTTTAATGATCTCCTCAGGATATGGCTGAAGTTAATGAAGTCTGTTCCATGGGGGCTTACCTTTGACCTTGGTCTCAATGCCTCTCACCCTTGTCTGTTCCATTTTACAGTCCCAGTCACTGTGGATGCCTTTTGGTTTGTTGACTTTTCTTTCCTTTCATTGTTTTCTCAGGAAGTGGTGAAAGCTGCGGGGATGTGTGTGTGTGTGTGTGTGTGTTGAAAGTACAGTACTGTAGCCTTGGCACTAATCCTCTGGAGTCTGTGTCTTTTTTCAGCAGTTGTTCTGCGGTATATTACAAGATGGCAGAAGTCTCCTATACAAGCGGTTACAATATTATCTACCGCATTTCTGAAAACATGGCATGCTGGCTTGTTTACTGTTTGATTTGACCTGTCATAATATTGTTGTGCATTGCGTTTCAAAACAATTAAGCAAGACCATGTCCTCTTGAAGGAAGCATAAATGAACCCCTTTAAAGTCTCTACTCTGCAGATTTGGGTATTGCACCACTGTGGTCCACAGTTGCCACAGAAAGGGGCCACTCATTCCCAGAGGAGGCACCAGCAAACTGTTTGTGAGAGAGAAACATGAATGTAAGCTTAGCACGAGAGAGCCTGGGCAGAACGCCAAGAGAAACTCTGCGCTGTGCAGGACGTTATAAAGTTGGAGCAACAGCTGATGTCTCGGGCCATGCTGTTTCACTGGTTCCCAACTCCGTGTCCAGACGTCCCTATCAAACTTGTCCTGGGAATTGGCAAGCACAACCCACCAGGGAGAACAGTGAGAATAGTTGCAGAGCTAAACATGAGTATAAAAAGTGTAACGAACTAAATCAAAGCTTCTAAAAACATAGAAGCCCATGAATGTGAAATGAAAGATGTTTGTTTCCTGGTCCCGTCTGCACCAGAATGGGCAGAGAAAACAAAACACAGATACAGATCTGCATTCCATCTTGGGTAGACATCCAGAATGGACAAAAGATGACCTGGGATTTGCTATTTAAAGTGGAGCAAATATTTTCCCCCCAGTCAAAGCATGATGCAATATGGTTTACAAAGGCGCACATTTAAGAGGTGGACTGCCCTAGTTCGAGACATAATACAATAAAAGAGGAGCATATGTTTTCATGATGTTTGTACTTAAATATGTCATTGGATGGACGACATCTCCATCCAGTGTTGTGTGGTCTTAATTTTGGCAGGCATGTTTTTGTTGTGTTTGTTCTGTTCTAATTCACTCAGGATCTGAAACCCAACACTGATGTTAATGTGCCATCTTGTAGATTTGATTTGAAGCTAATCTTGTGATTTGCCACACTTAATCCTCCAGCTGCATTGTGTTCCTGTACTTATCAGCCAAATTAGCATGCTTTTTTTTTTTTTTTTTAAACAACAGTACAATATTTTTAAGTGTTCATTCACCCTGCCTCATTCCAAATGGACATGTGTTTGCTTACTAAGGATAACATTTAAAACAAAAAGCCTTGAAAACTACCACAATGGAGATCACAAGTGACTGGTGATGACAGATGCTTCAGCTAGTTTTCTCATTTAAAAAAAAGACACTGTGTAAAAATAAGTTGAATTCTGGTTAACAGAAATGTAATTCAGTAATTTTAATTTAGATATTGCTTCATAGGCTCCATGTAGGGTGTACCTAGATAAACAAATGAATCTATAATAATTATTAATTTGTGAGTTCTTGGTCAAAAAGAATTTTTTTGAATTGTTTTATATTGCAGCTCTTATCCATTCAGCAATATCTACGGTATGTACTGTAATGTTTGTTTGTTTGTTGTTTTTTTGAGAATATGTAGTCAGAATATGTCCAACTCTAGATTGTTGGTGTTGCCATTTTTTCTTTGTACACAAGTGATTATTTGAAATTCAAAATGTAAATGCACAATGTAAAATGTAGGAAACATTTTGCAGGGGAAGTAAAATGTATGCCTTTTGTAATTTCAGTAAATAATTAATTTGATGTTATTTTTAGTTTTTGATATTATTTTTCTATATTTTTCTCAGTTTAAGCCCAATAACTGTCATGTTCAAACTCTTTCATTCGCTAAAAGATCTTCTCACAAAATGTAATTCTAATTTGGCTCCATAACATTCTCACCTATACATGTTTTCACAATAACAGTTTCATGCTCTTGTCTTCAGAAAAATGCTGCCTGTAAATAGTTTAATATCACAGTAATGGGTGTGTTTTTTTTCTGCCATACTGATGTGTATGGCAGTACTTTTGAATCTGATAACTAGTTCAAGCATAAGCACAGAAAAAGAAAGCAGTGGTGGGACCATTATTCACTGACCAATGTGTTTAACTGTATACCTGTAGCAGTTTGTGGCAGACTGTCTCTGTAATTGCATGTCATTATCCAAAGAATCACAAGACGGCTGCTCTTTGAAGACGATAATTAGATGCTTTAAACTGGAGCGATGACATTGGCTAAAAGGGAGAAGTGTTCCCTCAGGTTTCTTTATACTTGTGTGTGGGCTCTTGCCTTGTGTTGTGTGTTTGTTTGTGCACTCATTTGGGCTTAGAATTCCACACTGTAAGAGACCTGTCCAAAAGTTTTATTTGATATTCTAATTTAGGGTTGAGAAGGGCCTTGATTGCAAGGGATTAGAATAGTGATAGTCATAGCAGCGTGAGAAAACGGCGTAAAGGGTAATTACTGGGAAAAACAGGATTTGCTCAGTTTTACAGTTATTTTATCATTATGCGGTGAAGCAAAAGGTAGATAGGCAGTCTGGCTGATGTTTAAGGATGGACCAGCAGACTCTATTAGCTTCCCAGAACTGTTGTCTTGTTTACAAAGAACAACTGTATAGCGTGTTAGCCAGACCCTTGCTTTTAGTCAACAAATTCCTGCTAGATTAGGCAACAGGCCACTGTTTCTGCCCAGCAGATCTTACATACCATGACAAACATTCCATGACAAATAGGGCAGAGACAGAGCCCTGGGTTTCACTGCTCTTGCCAGACTGGGAGGTCAGTTAAATTAATACAGAATAAATAGTTTCTCACTCCATAACTAAATGAGCTCATTTGATAGCATGCCAGCCCTCACACTGAGAAAACACAAGAGTGAAGACAGTGTGGAATTATAACGTATCCATGCAGCAGAAAGCTATCCAGACGTGGCCCATGACAAATTGAGTTAGCAGCACAAGTGTGCGGAAATGGGCATATGTTTTTTTGCTTTGAGGATATAGTGCTGCTCAGTTGTTGGATTTATTTCATTTTAAAGCCCCACATGAATGTGTTTAGTTTGTGTTTTTTCATTTATACATGTTCATTCACTGTTATCTTTGTCATGAAGATTGATATCTGTGCAGAGTGGGAGGATGTTTTCACCTTCATGTGGTGAAAGTGCTGTTAAAGGCGTATACCCTTGAGCTATATCTGTGACGTAACATATAATTGGAGCCAATCAGATTTCAGTCTGCATCGTTAACAAATACAGTGTACAAACATTTAGGCTTCACTCTCAAATACACTGAGAATACATTTCTAGTAGAGAAGGATATGTCTCATGTCCAGTACGTAAACTTTAGTAAATGACATGATTTGCCTGCTTAGAAACTCTGGAGGAGGATGAGATGTTATTTCAACAGGTTTTAAAAGGATTATTAAAGTGTTTTTTGGTTTGAAAACATATCAGATACACATTATTATTCAAGAAAGAGCATTTGATCATATTATGAGTCCCAACTTGTAATGTGTGCAACTGAATTATTTGTAGGAGAACGAATCGCAGACTGTGAAGGACTTTTTATTGAATCAAAACTATTTGCATATTATGTTCTACAGTTAACCACTGTATCTCACTCAAGTAACATTTGCATGACCAACAAAATGATTGTATTGCCAACAATAGCTGTTTTGTAACGAGATGGAAACTGAATAAATGTTTTGAGTGATCACATGTGCAACTGATTTTGCTTCTGTGTGTTCCGGCTCTTTTTACTGTAAACTATTTCTCTCTCTCTCTCTCTCTATTTTGTGTGTGTGTGTGTTTTTTATAGGGAAAAACTTCAGTCTAGTTGCCAGTTTTCTAAAGCGCCACTTCAGCCTCAAGTGTATTGTCAAGCAGCATTACGGAGGTACGTACATCCAATCTATGTTTTTGGAGAATCTATTCCCATTTTAAGGATTCAGAAATAGATGTCTCAAAGGCTCACATTCAGCCAGATTTCCCACAGAAAAATCAAGTCATCTCCTGTGGTCCATATGTTGATTTTTCTCCCCCTCACTTGTTTTTATGTCCTGTCCCTACCTGCTTGGGGTGTTGTTGAGAACAGGCAGCCATTAAGTAGTTCCCCTGAGAAGCTACTGAGAGTGGGAGAGAGAGAGACTGGAGGGCCGTCTGTGAAGGGCAGTAGGAATCTATCTCCATAGCCCATCTAGTGCCTGTGACCCTTAGCCACCTTTTCATGGGACCAACATGGCTCTCTTCCTGTCAGTAAAGTTAATATCTACTCCCCAGGGGCCTGGATGTTAAAGCAGTACTGACCTGTTGCAGACTGAGATGACAGTTTCTCTCAGCAGGTCCGTTACACATCAAATTAGCCCCAGTCTTCTGGGGTCAAAGGTTGTGTAATTTCACTGTGTTAGCTGTACGTGGTGATAAAGCCATGTGAAATATGAAGGCATTAAACAGATAAAGATATTTTTGTTGAAATTAGGGGGATTGTATGAAGACTATTAACAACTGTTCTCAAGGGTGGCACGTTTTCTTTTTCTAGCCTGTTTTCATTGATTTATCTGTGTTTATTTGAAAGGGACAGAAGAGATTAATAGAAACCAAATACAAGACACAACAAACAACAACACACAAAATACATTGAAGCTGAAAGAACAGACAGCACTGTTCATGTAACACTCCATAAGTAATAAGGAAAATTATGTATTAAAAAAATGCCTCAGTTATCAAAATAAGTTATGGTGACACTCAATCATGAAAACGTTTTTTATTTAATTTTACATTCGTGATTATTTCTATGATATTGGTCTACTGAAATAAACAGACAGGGAAAAAAAGTACATAAATCTTCCTTTAACTTTCCTTTTTACGAAGCCACTGTTTTTGCAGCCACTGCCCTTTAAATAGTTGGAAAAACCTGAATTGTCTTTCATATGCAACTTTAAAATGCCAAAAAGAATAAACGACAAACTGTGAAGTCTCTAAAAGCTGGCGTCACTTAAAAGGCTGTTGGGTGATAAAAATCTGTCTAATCATCCATCATACAGCTGAACTCAGATAAGTGTCATGACTCTGCCTCTTGGATTATGAGATAATATGTGTGAACAATGTGGAAATTTGCCTAGAGGCTGAAGAACGTCATATGAAGTGAATCGGCTTATCATCGTGGAGTCTTTATTGTTGCCATAAATGTCATTGACATGTTTTCATGAGCTGTAATGTACGGATGTGCAGATTCACTTTATTGTCTGGTTGCAAACGGTGTAGGAATATATGTCAGTTGAACAATGAGCAACGGCATCAACATAATGTTCTGAATATTGCTTATGTCTCCTCATGTTCTACTGTATGAAACATCTTTGCCTGTTAAATGAATATGTGCTTCATCTGTCATTTAAACCATTATTCCACAAAAGTGAAATAAAACCAATGAGGTTGGCTATAAACCTAGTATAGAGTGTTTTAATTAGATACAATTTAGTTTTGTCACCCAATTTCAACATAGTGGTTTATGTTCCAGCTGTTGGACTTGCATAGTATCTCTAAAGTTTTTTTTAATAACTAATGTAATGGTACCATTCTGATGATTTTATCTCAACTTCTGAAGCTAATAAAATAGTCATACAAGCCCCAAAACATATTGTTAATACAGAACTTTCTGATATTTCAATATTCCATGCTGTTTAGGTAGTTCATAAAACTCAGCTATCTGTAAACTGTCATTTTCCTTTTGGTTTCCGGGGTAGTAAATACTTGGTGTTTGTAGATGCCCTTACAATCCTCCACCACAATTCCCTCTGTCTGACTCTGACTCGTAATTAGAGGTGAGGCCACATTATTAACTACTCTGGTCTGCATTGTTTTTTGGGCCTGTCTTCAGATTTGCGTGTGTTTCCTGAACGTTATGTTGTGTGTGTAAGCTGTCTAGAGGATGCCTCAGCACACCATGGAAACCCGAGCTCGGCCGTGGTGAGTCCTGTTTATACTCCTCTATTTCCTCTTCCAGTCTCCTGGCAGAAAGTCCTGCAAGCGTCTGTGTGTTATTATAGGGATGCGCTGCCAAATTGTGCTTTGACTTTATATTGATTATATGTACTTATCGTTATTGTGTGAAGGGGGCTATGAACCTATAAAAGTCTACTTAGGAGAGGTCGGTGGGGTCTGGTGTGGCAGAGTCACCCCAGATCAATACTTCCTGTTTCAACATATCTGCAATTTCACCTCAACTGTACTGTTGTTGATTTGTGGCCAACTCAGATATGTGGCTGTTGTTTCTCAGTATTATCTGGAAACTACCAGAACTGATTCAACAAAATTATATGAATAGTGTATATAATGTTACATTAAAATTAAATCATGAATAGCTTCTATTGAGAGTCATGAACACTAGGGTTTTCAGAACAGAATGTATTGTATATGAAGGTCAAAAGGCTTTTGAATCATATATTTCACAAAACTGCAAAATACCCTCTCTTACAGTTACTAAATACTGTCTTTAAGCATCTGTATAGTTAATAGCAAATGTATTTTAGATGAAAAACGCTGAACTATGCACTGTATTTTAAATCATCCAGTCCGGTCAACAGATTTTCATCTTTTTTTGTTTTATTACCTCCGCCAAGGAGGTATTAAATTTGGGTCCGTTTGTCTGTCTGCTTGTTTGTTTGTTTGTCTGTTCATTTGTCTGTCTGTCAGCAGGATTATGCAAAACGTTGTGATGACACTTTCAGGAATGATAGATAATGGGAAGGGAGAACTCATTAGATTTTGAGCAGTGAAGGTCAAAGGTCAAGGTCGTACTAAAGGTCAACAGTTAAAACACATCAGTGGTAATATCTCAGGATTCAGACAAGATAGAATCTCCCGTTTTTTTGCATTCATATCGTCTCACCTTCGGACATCAGATGGGTCAACACCTATGGCTCCATCACGTTGCGTTTTAACGTCACATGACGCCATATCAAGCCTTGGCAGAGGTCTGTTGTCTCTGACTGCCTTGTTGTGTTTGTGATTTTTTTGGTTTTGGTTATCTAAAAATAATGGCTCGATGACACACTGGAGCCACATTTAGCATGACCCCTTCTCCTGATACCATATTTAAGAACTACATTAGCAATAATATTAGGCTGTCCTGTTGGATCCTGAGCCACTACTCCCAGACAGATAAAATTACCTGAATGTTGGTACTTCTACATCTGTGAAAAGCATTAGTTCACACTGCTGAGCCAAAACTGAGAAATTATAAACAGCAAAATATAGTGTGAACTGTGAATGTATACAGAACTGGTGTGGTTTCGTAGTTTCCCACTGCAGAACTGTTTAGGCATTCTTTAATATATATATATATATATATATATATATATATATATATATATATATATATATATATATGTATATTTCATGGCATAAATATGTCCCAACAGTTGACTATGTAACATATGTAACATTTTCAACCCATGGAATTAATATATACAGTATGTATGCAGATATATATATATATATATATATATATATATATATATATATATATATATATGTATAATGTATGTATAATGTCACTGCAGAGCATAGATGTGGAATTTTATAATGTATTCTAAAGCACAAAAACACATTAAGTGTCCAGTACTGTACATGTTTAACATAACTGTGTACCATCAGATGCCATGGGACTTGATTGATTGGACTCAGATAAAGTTAGGTGAAAGGGGTATTTCCAGTGTATGTTCATGTTGTGTATATCATCTTGCCCTCTCGCCCATGGGTCATAAGACCTACTACTGTAGCTCTTTTTGTCCATTCATATTATACACAGCAATCCTTTGGTCAGTACTTATTTGATCCAAAACTCCCCAGAGCATTCTGGGAAATCATGGTGGAGCCTTTCACCTTGGCACTCACATCAAGGACAAACATCTCTGCCTTCACATCCCATGATCAGTGGCCTGCTGTTTTTCTATGGGGTTTTTGCTATTGTTCCCTTTGAAATGTCTCTGCGCTCCACAGTTTGGCTTCCAATGAAAGCAGCGATTGTAATATTTTTAGTGGAGCAACATCGTCGTCAGTGAAAAGTTCAGATTGTGTAACCAATTTTCCAGTTCAAGGAGGCATTGCTGTCGATTGCGTTCCTCTCCTCAGGATGTGGTTCTCTGGGCTCATACAGTACAAGCAGAGGGAATTGGAGGGTGGGAGTCTTGCGGTGAGGCTCTCACTAGCCCAACCTCGAGCGTGGTTTGTTGGGGGAAAGATACCAGACAGCAAGGCTGAAGTTTTTCACATGACAAAAACAATTATTTGTTTACATCCCCGGCTCTCCACTAGGCTGTCAGAATGGGAGTTTTTGCAGTGTGAATGCTGCCAAAAAGTCCAAAATCTAAATGAAAAAAGTTTACTGAGTGAGTCACAACTGATGTAAGGCCTAATAATGTTGCTGTCTAAAAATAATGGACTATTTGGAGTTTCATGTCAGAGGTATTCATATGTTTAAGAGGGGGTCTTTTATCCCACAACTCTTGACAGCATAGTCTCATTGGTCCCAAAAAAATGCCATGTTTCCCTGTATTTAGGAAGGTTTCGGTTTTGTTGTTAGGATTTAGTTTGTGTGAGTTGTTGAACAAAAATCCTTAACCACAGTGGAAATGTAGACTCATCAAATTAGCACTTTTCATAAGGTCAGGAGGTTATTGCTGTGAGTCTGAAATAAGGTGACATCATGGTTGGCCTTTTGTCCTGTGAAAGCCAACAACTCAATCCCACACTTGAGGTTGCTGTATGTGTCTTGTATACTGTACAGCAGTATTAGTCATATCCTCAGCTGTGGTTCAGTTAGAAGAGGAGATGCAGAAGGAACAACAACAAAACTATTGATTTTCTCTGTTTAAGAACAGTGTATAACAGAATAGTTGTACTTGGATATTTCAGTCATGTTTATATAGGCTATTCTGTAAACTGTGAATTTGTGGGTTGGAGGACCCTGTCCATTATAATGTGAAACTAAACTAAAAAAAAAATAATAATAATAATAAAATTGTTAATAGGTAGACGCTTCTTTCTGCTCTTAAAATGCAGTTTGAATACAGTTTTACAGACTGTCACATTGAGAGTTGTTCAGTGTTGACACCCACCACATCTCTGGGGGTGACATCAACCAGTTGATTTTCAATCTATTAAAAGGCCGATTTCGGCACTGGCCCAGAAACCCCGACCCGTACACTGGTCTACAGAGGACGGACAAACTTTCTTGCTACATTTGCACATAACAGTGGGAAGCAAACAAAAGGCATCTCGAGGACAATTTATTTTCTTCTTTTAACATTCTGAGGTTCAAACATCTTCTAAAACTCCCATTGTGAGTCAGCACCATTGGTGAGGAGGGCAGCATGGGAATGAGGAGTTAGTGTTTAGGATTGTAGCCATTGTTTTCTAGTCAGGCGCAGAGTGGGCAGCTGAGGTGAGTGGCGTGCTGGGCCGCAGAAGTTGGGATCAAAGGCAGAGCAGATGTGTTTCCAGTCCCCCCCCTCTTCTGAGCTCTGGAAGGGCCCGTGTGTTTACTCATGACCTCAGCACGCCTCTGTTCTTCACAGCTCGCAACAGCTAGCAGCAGTGCTTTCCCAAGCGCTCATTGTCTGCTGATCACTTCTTCGCCAAGGCCAAATAAATCGCTATAATCTGATACCGTCCATAATCTTGTCACTTTGTTCCAATTGGTCACAAACTGCTTTCACTGATTCAAAGCCATATTGGCAACAACATTTCTTAATTCTTACAGTTGGGTGGATCCACAGACTTTTGTCATTGTTAAGGCATACTGTAAGAAACATCCCCTATGTTAAACAAGTATGTGCCCATGCATGTTTGTTGACTTTGTTGCAAGGAAGATGTGGTGAGCTTAGACAAACAGGGCATGTTTCCCCTGTGGGAGTAGGGTGGGTGGAGGGCGATGGGGAGGAATTTGCGGACTTATTTCAGAAACATCTCTGCTGGAGGTATTCTGCCTGACAATGAAATAGTGTTGTTGTTTGTCAGTGCCAGTTGGAGGATTTTGTATACTTAGTTGTCATCATAGAGCTGTTCAAAGTCTTTACAGTGGAAAGAAATGTCTCATTTTCATTACTTTAACACAACGAAGGACTTGAAGTTGTATAAATCAAAATATTGTGAGAAATGACTAAAGAAACGGCTTGATAGAATGGTATATCTGTGTTTTATTTTTAATTGGGTGAGATAAAAAAGGCACAGTAAACCAAAGCAAGTTGTCATATCACAGTTAAAAATGTGAGTCCATGGACATGTTTATTGGACATTCAGTGCAGATAGTTTCGGTAAGTGTCTTGACTTGAGAAATGTCTGCAACCTCTTGCGCTTTCAGAAGCAATTCTTGCAAGATGCATTGGATCAACTGAAAAATACACGGTTAAGATGCCAAACGCCCACTTTTCTTTGTTCCTGAAAATAACGTCTTTGAGAATGGCTTGTCATCCTTGGCTGCAGTGGGTTATTTTAAAACACTCAGCATCACTACTTTACTTTCGAGCGCAGCTGTATTAAAAAATAGCCACATAATCTTCCTATCTGTGTTCCTACCTTATCTAAGATGGCAAAGGAAAAACCGTTCATTCCCTGAGTTTTATGGACCCTGTACTAGGTTATCTTTTTGAAGTCGTTCCCAGCAGTCATTCTGAGTTGGGACAAGCTGTGAGAATCGGTACCAGTATCCTTTTAAAGCAAGTGATTCATTCCCTGTGCTCTCCTTGCCCTTTTGCCAGGCTTATCTTTATAATCTGACATCCAGATGTGCTGTCTTTTTGCAGCTCCTGTGGCGGAACGCTGTTGTTTTGGAGGCTGTTCGGCCGGGGAGGGCACTGTTGGTCTACTCTATGTGTTGCATCAGGAGAAGTGTTTTTCAGCTCTGTGTGGGGGCGAGCAGACTGGCTGGCAGCGGGGGGGTTAAATCATTGTTGCTGAGAGAGAGAGAGAGAGAGGTGGTTATGGCAGTGGGTAGATGTTCTTATTTACCACTGGCCCTCCCTCCTTTTTCACGGGACATGCTCCAGCTTTTGGGAGTTTGCATCATTCCTTACCAGATTAGGCCACTTCTGTTCCCACACAATACTTACTGTTTTATCCACATAGCTTGTGATAATTATAATGTTATTCATGCACCATCTCACCAACTATACAGCCTTCTCACCCCCTTCTTCAAACTTTAATCCTCACACTTTCTTCTTCAGTCGCTGTATAGAGAATATTCAACCCATGGAGATTATTATTCACGCGCCATCTCTCCCTGTCTCCGTCTGGCTTTATTGTTGCTAAGTATATCCATCCTCTTCCTCTCTCCATCCTCCTTCCCCTCCATCACTCTTTTTCTCCTGCTTTTGAAGTCATGCCGACAGGAAAAGAAAGGCACTAAAAGTTTCCCAGAGTACCTCCCATTGGCTTCTTGTTGTTTTTTCTTTCATGTTCATTTTCAAACAGCATTTATTCATATTAAACAGATGAGAATACATATCAAGGCATTACAATGCAAATGGCAGCACCCACATCTTTCTCAGAATTGTTGTTGTTGGGGTGGGTGTGTGTGAATGCATAAGCAAACGCAACTTTGTGTGTGGATGGGTTTGTATGTGTCTCGCTGTCCCAAATCCATATCCAAGGCCAGCCGTGGCTCTGTCTATGAAAAAGTGTAAAGACCGAAACCTCTGCCCACACGCTAGTATGACTCCATCTCCACACAAAGAGGAGCCTGTGGAGAGCTTCCTGTGTGGGGATTCTTGCATTTGTGGGCATACTGGAGAGACTGTTGAGGTCAGGCAGTATGACTCTGGGGGGGGTGCCTCTTTATTTGTTGCACTCCCCTCTAAACACTCTGCCTTTCCCCTATTCACTTCATAGTATCTTGTCTCTTTTTTTCCCCCCTTGTAGTATCCACCCACTTCCCTGTTGGCCGGCCTCTTTCACTCCCCTCCCTCAGTTTGGCCTCTTTATCCTTTCCACCACACCACAGACCAGAGTGCAGTTGCTAGGTCAACACACAGTGCTAAGCCACAATGCCCTTAGTCTGTCTGTAGGGTTTGGGACAATTAATCTGCCCCCCTTGTGTTCTTGGTCATACGATGTATTCCAAAATGTTGGCAAGGACATTAAGGAGATATATTTATATCTTAAAGAACCCACTGACTTTTTCCCAATGAATTTTTCAAATAATTTTTATGTGAGGAGTATTTGCTATTAAAATCAACTCGGCAGCCAACCACCACTTTTGTAGTAGTTTTTTAGTATGAAGGATTGTTTTTTGTTTATGTTTCAGTGCCTACTGGACTGCTTTACAATAATGGAAAACAAATGTGCGATTAAGATAATGACATTTAAATCAACAGCCTCAGTAATTTGCTGTTACTGCTTGTATGCAAAACTAACCGGTGATTATTATTATTCCACTTTCACATCATTATGATTCTGTTTAGCCTTTGCATTTACATGCATCGTAAGTGGATCTGCACACGCCTTGGATTATAGTGCACCCTCAAATGCATCTTGAGTGATCGTGGATTTCACTTCCCTTGCTCGATATGCAGATAAATACACTCATGAATAGCTTTTTCTTCTTTTTTTTAACAGACTGGCTTTGCAATGTTTCTGTCCAAATTAAATCAGCATGTGGTTCAAAAACAAGTGAAATGTTTTTCATCCATGAAATGTCAGAATGACAACTCCATTCTATCTGCTCTAAAAGTTGTTTTGCATATACTTTTGTGATGATTGAATTCAAAATGTCTTTAAAATTATTTATTATGACACAGTTTTGCTTCAAATGCAGTGACAACATCATCTCATTGGGCTTCAGTTAATCCCAGGATCATTTCTGTTCAGGCAGCTGAATGGATATAATGTGTCTGAGACCACCTCCATATCTCCACATTTCACATTTTAATGCCATGTTTGAAAGATCCATGTTTATGCCTATGTTAACACTGAGCCTTCATGTAACAACATGATCTTTTGCTTTAGTTACATGATGATACCATGAAATGTGTGGAGGCGGCTGCATGGTTATAAACTCAAAGTAAAAAAAACATTTAAAATATTGAAATAACATTAAACAATATTTCATAACCCTTTGACAACATATTATGTAATTTGTCCATATAGAAGAAACATGTAGTTGAGTTACTATGGCCTCTGTGTGATGGGTGTGGTATTTTATATTTTCATGGAACACAGAACCCTCATCTCATTCAAACAAAACATTAGTTCCTCCATAACTGTAGACTCTTGTTGTTATGTTCGTGTACAGCAAGTTACTCAAGCATGTGGCTATTCAATATTTACAGTCCATCTCAATAGCAGAGATAATAGTCAGCTGCAAATTTTTGTGATGCAATTAGTGTGGGATAATTGACAGGCACTCAGTTCTGCACAGTTTGTGACCATCATTGCTTGTCCACTCATAAATCATAGTCTGTTCTGGCTCAGCCATGGAAAAGATGTATAATTAACCTTCATTAGTGGCCTGTTGAGGGCACACGTTGGTGAGATCCAATATTTGCCCCATTCCTTGTTCTGCCTCGGAGGATCTCATGTCCACCACTGATGTTGAAGACTTTAGCATGTAGCTTTTTGAACTTTCAGCCTGGTTTTCAGCCAAGCAAGTGTTTTCATAGAAAATAAATGTTAAAACTTAAAACTATTGTTGTAAGACCTGTGTCTCGGTCTTTGTTGATACATTTTTACCTGTTTTTTTAATATATTTTTTCATTGTAATTCTTCAATTGAATTTGTCATTTAATCTGATCCATCATGTTGTGAGTCTTATTAACAGTTTGTTTGTTTTTTTTATTGTGCCTGAGGCAGAGTGAAGTGTTTCATAATCACCACTGTCTGACAAATCTGTGTCTAATAGTGTCAGCTGGTCAGTGCTTTATAAACTGATAATTAAAAAAAAAAAGTCAGATAATTAGATATTTAGTTAAAAATGAAACTCCAATACCTGAGTTTTAGATGGATCAAAGTCCAGGTGAAATCTACTTTTATTTAGTGTTCAGATCTATTCATTACAGCAGTGTGATAAAAGTGATTTTTTTAAAAAAATATATCTTATAGTGTCCTCTGATGACGGACTGCTATCTGTGCTGCAGACCATTCCAACAAAATATATATTATTGTAAAAAAATAAATATATATAATATATATATGTGTGTGTATGTATGTTAAAAAATATATTTTTGTTTACACCAATTCTGTTTGTCTTCTCTAGAATGAGCAGAGTGAAGAAAGTAGATCAGAATATTTTTCCAAAGTGGGAGAAACCCAAGATCCTTTAAACAGCTCCGCAAAAACAAAGAAGACTATGCTTCAAAAGATGTAAGTATGATCTAATGCAGAACTTTCCAACTCCACTAGTCAAAGTAGACACTCGTGTATCTGTTCATATCCCCTTATCTTTTAACTTTTTCAGAGCCAGACATGTTGGTGTCCAGCAAGAGCTCAGTGGCTTGATTACAGGGAAGCAGAGAGATGGTTCAAAAGACAAAAGAGAAACGGGTTCTGAGACGGTAAATTTAAACCTCAACAGAGCTGTGAGCCATGGACAGAATTCCCCACTAGAAACTCAGCCCCAGGTCCATTACCCCAGTGTCTTAACTGGGCCTGTAGCTCAGATTGTTAATAATCATGAGCAGGGCCTGACCCAAATGCAACAGAATGAGAATACAAACTCAAATGAGGTCCCTGGAGGTTTCTATTCCTTTAAAATCAGCCAGGAGACTAGCAGGACCAAGAGCAATGCAGGGGAAGACCCCTACCCACAGGCAGCCAAGAGGGCGTGTCTTGGCCAACCTCCAGCCACAACGCAACCTCCTTCAATCCCGTGCTCCACACAAACATCCAAGCGTGACCTTCTTCCTCTGCCACCCCTACCTCCAGAAGACGCCAAGTCAGAGTCCAAGGCTTTCCCAGTCTCCGAGTGCAACAAAACCACACTGGAAGTAGAGCTGCTTACTCCAGGGAAACGGGCCCAGAGGCTCCCCCTCACAAGCAATAACACGGCACAGACAAACCAAAACAGGCTGGCCGCAAGTCTGAGGGGCCTATCTGTCAAGCCTGCATCCTCAGGCTCCTCTATTAGTTCCAGATCCACACTCCGAGAGGAGGGGAGTGAAAATGTGCCCAGAACCTCTAGATTACGGCGACTGAAGAGGTCCTGAGTGGGAAAGACAAGCTACAGTGAAGATGCCTGACGCCACGAAGATAGAGTTGATATTGTGTCAGGCTCCATGTTTACCCCACACAGTCTCCTCTGATGACTTGCATTTGTACACATGTCACATTTTACTATAATGTCTAGTCACACTGTACGCTGTAGATGCAATGCACACACAGATCAAATGTTGAACACATTACAGTGCATTGATACATGAGCCTTTGAGTTACGCTTTGTCAAATACTTGAAACAGACTTTGCCTCCACCCATAAGTAGTGGTGGTCAAGAGAGGCTTGCAAATGAAAGTCAAAAACCTTTAATTGGAGTTTAGATTTGGTTTTGTGTTAAAGATTGGGGATTTCAGACAGGCAGGAGCCATGCAGTACGTCATGGCTTTCAGTCTCAAATACTGGCTCCTACATGTCTGAAAACTGTCCAGTTTCCCTGCTGAAGCACTAGTGTGATTGATTGCTGTTTCCAGATTTATTTCATCACCCTGTTTTCAAAAATGTATTGTCGTAGTTACATTTCATTCATATACAAGTCGCTCAGTATTTAGTTGCTAAGCGCCTGAAATGTGAGGGTATTTTGCAGTTTTGTATCGAGCTCTTCTTAAGGCACAATAGAACACGTTGACAGCATCTCAGATTAAAATGTAGCTGTTGCTCCAAGACTTAATCTGGATTTAAGGAATGTTGCCATCATAGTTTTTTGTAATTTTTTTCACCATACAGCCCCAGAGAGCATCGACAACTAGGGACCACCAGTTAACTCTTCTTTTTTTTTATGTAAGGTTCAATTATTTTTAAAGTAATAAATACCATTCCACCAAATGTACATCTAGATTGTGATCATCAATTACATTAGATGTCATTATCATCCAAGAAAATGTCCGAGAAGCTACTAACTTTGTTCTTTGTTATATACACAGATCTTTTTTTTTTTTGTTATTTTTGTTGGATGCAAATCTACATCTCAGTGAGAAAGTTGTTTTAATTGCTTTGAAACATAATGTTCCTCTTCATGACATATTTTTGTCTGAATATACTATTCTTGATTTATTTTTATTCCACTGGAATGTTCTGGGATGTAAATAAATGTTTTTTTTTCCCTGGGAAAAATAAACTGTGGAAATATGCAAATAGGCTGATAATTTTCTGGAGACGACCAGTATGAAAATACCACATAGATCTCTGCAGTGTTTTGCTCACACTAGGTCCAGACTGGCTGATGTTCATGGCAACCTCACACTGAAAAATCTGTCCAACACCAATGATGCGTCTTTGTTCCCATTCTCCATCAGTGTTGCTGTAATCAGAGATGAGACTGCTGTCGTTGACAGAAGCCAATTCTGTTCTTATCGAGACAGTAGTGGATTAGAGGGGCTGACCCTATCCTATCCTAATGTTTAAGGTCACTCTTAGGTGTTGATAATCTCTTGCTTTGGCTTTAATCCTTTCAAACAGATTCGGCAGGCGACTACATCGAGCTTCTCAGGCTCACCAGCTCGATAGGTTGCAGATAAGGCTGCTACTTAAACCACACAAACAAGGACAACATTGTCTGACGATCATGAGGAGTGGGAGTATTTTTGTCTTTAGGACTGACTTAATACAAGGAGTGCTCGCAACAACGTAATTAGCTGTAAACACATTTGGACAGAGACCTTGCTCAAGTCTATGATGTCTCTCCAGCAGCAGTTCCCACGCCAGCTGCATGAGAAACCTTTCATATGCTCTGACATGTTTGCCTTGATTCATCACAGACAGACGCTTAAATCGCTCTTCAGAACAAAGACAACTTTAATTCTCTTTTCATACAAAATATTTAATAAATATGACTTTCAAAAATATATTGCCAGATCAACACATAATTCTCAAGTTCATAACACAAGTCAAAAAGTAGGACAAAATGTTGCCATGATCTCAAAGGGTTAACAAATGAGATAAAACATGTTTGTCTTTAAGAGCCTCATTTTAAAAGGAAACAAATGTGCACAGAAACAAACAGACTCTTGCAGAGCAAGGCAGTGTATTTTATCCGATTCTACAGTGTTCCCATTGCCCCCCTACTGTTCAAGTACTCATGGTCTAGCTTATGATAGTACGCTGACTAAAGCAGATGGGAATTCTGGCGTGTCATGTTGATGCGACTTGCCTTGCAAGCTGGTGGACTTGGACAGCCTTTCAATTGTATAGTATCGGCAGGGTTAAACTGAAACTGCTGAAGGATTTTGTTCCCTTAAGTATTTATCCATTAGTGGCAAGCAATATGTCTGCCACCATGTCCATCCCTCGAAGCAGTCGGGATTTTTTGTTGTCCTAACCTCACTTGCTTTCGATCAAGGTCCTGGCAACAAATAATGACCTGTGTGAAGATGGCAGCCCATATGTTAAAAATATGAATACAAGCACTTTCATTCATTTGTGCAGGCAAAATGTGCGTTTGTGCACAAACTGATGATATTTCACTTTTAAGAGGTTGGTGACGTTAGGTCACTTGACACCCCATGAACATCCAAATGACTCAAAAATGGTTGGAATCATTTGTGCACAAAACGTTTTAAGATATTTAACTATTAATTTAAGGTTTAACATTTAGGTGCAACATTTAATATTTGGATTCAACAACTTAAAATACCTCTTAAGATTACACACACACACACATATATATATATATATATATATATATATATATATACATGCATGCAAAAATAAGTCAAAAATTCACACCCATTTTTTAAACACTATTTTAAGCTAAATTTGACAAAATGTGGCTGTAATTTTCAGCACAAGCCACTTTACAAATGGATGAGTCATGGTTGGTAAAATGTATTAGATTTACTTTAGTTATGTAGTTAGGTGTAAAATATGAATAAAATGACATACAGTATGACTGGCATCATTTTTGCTCTCACATTTAATTTCATTATGTGCAAATTTACAAGTGGATCGCCGATATTGTCTCCAAGTGTATTTTGGGTAAATTCGTAATCAGCCATCCACCCACGTCATCATTCATTCGTCAACAGAGTGTAAGCTTGGTGGAGCATTTGCTTTTTTATGGACAACACTAAACATAAGTTCATATAAACATAAAAGTGGAGCAAATATGCACAAAAAAAGTGAAAAAAGCAAACAAGGAAAAGCCATCTTACAAAAACTAGCAATAATTTGCACTGAATGCAGTCATTTCTGCATTCAGTGAAGTTTGCACTGCCTGCCTTTTATTTTTGACTCTTCCAGTCACTGTTGCAACTGTTGAGTGATCGTTTTTATTTGGATGTTAATGGAGTGCTGCGTGACCTACTTTCACAAAATTAAAAGTTAAATAACATAAAAATGGTTTGTGCACAAACGTTAATTTTGCCTGCACAAATGAAATGAACAAATCCAACCATTTGAGTCATTTGGATGTTAATGGGGTACTGAGTGACAAAAGGTCACCAACCTCTTAGAAGTGAAATATCTTAAAGACAGTTTGTGCACAAACGCTCATTTTGTCTGCACAAACGTGCACAAACAATGCACAAACAAATGAAAGTGCTTTTATTCATATTTTCAACATATGAGTTGCCAACTTCACACATGTCAAATAATGAAATGTCAAATGTGTGGAAAAACAAAACAAAGTTTCTTTCAGGCCAAAAGTGCCCATTCTTTGTCTTCTTTGAAATTCTTTGAAATTTGGCTTTTATAGAATGCAATGGAAAGAAAAATTAAGTCATTGAAAGAAATGGTAGGCTTCCACAGCTATCAAAACCTTCAAACTAGACAGAACATATAAATAAAAAGGAATGATATCTTAAGGCTCTTGATTATTAAGTTAATAAATCAAATATACACAATGATTAATAAAAAAAAATGTACATATCTACATGTTCTAAATCGACACATAAATTCTTCATATTGGCAGCAACTGCTGACATTGAACCCGCCCCCCCAAACCCCCAAAATAAAAATAAATAATAGAGTTGAACTTTTTTTTCTCATTTTGACAGTTGCTGTAGTCTAAAGCTGAAAAGGCACTTTCTCCAAACTGAACTATTAAGAATTCAAACACATACTAAAAAATTAGCTCTAGTGTTGAACACGTCAGGTATTTTTAGTCATTGTACAACAATTAAACCAGGAGCCCCTTCCATGTGTCCACTAACTTAAAAAAATAAGGGAAATGAAATGCATAGGAAGACACTTCTGCAACTAGTTCTACATTGAAATGTATACCAGTGCCTTGTGTTTCCAGCCAACCAAAGCAACTGTCACTGCCAGTGTAAGCCAGCTTGTCAAAACTTAAATTAACACGGGGAATATCTGAAAATACTGAGGGGTCACGACTGACATGACAGTTTACCAACTACACATGCCAAAGCTCCCCCATTTCACCCACCACCGGGGTGTAAAGGTATTACGCTCGGTTGCACGGCAACACAGCTGTCTGCTATACAATGTAGTCCATCCTGTTTATGCTGTTTGCTGTCTCCAAGTCTCTATTGTCCTGTTTATTAGTCCAATTAGGGTGTTTGGATGTGGAGTTAGGATTAGAGATGGGTGTCTTCTCATCCCTCTCCACTAGTGTGTATGCTGGCTGTTTGGCAAAGCGGCCCTTCTGTAAGTGCCTCTCCTTGTCGTCCTCATCCCCCTCGGGATGATTTGTCCTTATTTTGGCAATGATGGAGTTCTTGTTTTCATAGTCTTTGATGGCCACTGTCAGGCCCACGTGCTTCTCTATTGGATTTTTGATCTGGTTCAGTTGCTCCCGTACATTGTTGGTTGTGTTGTCCTCGGAGCCAGTGGTCGACGTGCCGTTGTGATTGCTTTGTTTCCGTCTGCGCCGCATACACCACATCAAGATGGAGACCAACACAAGCACCCAGATCACGATGAAGATGGAGCTGAGGAGGGGTACTAGGTAGTCTGTCGAAAAACAAAGCAGGCAAAGGTCAAAGACATGACATGAGTGTAAAAAAACCCTGGTTAAATAATACACAATAGGTTTCATTATATTGCTACGTCAAACTCGCTAAATCATTAGCATGTTTTGCCAGTGCAACATGACCTCTGAGCTCAAAACAGGGAAGGACGAGGCTTTTATTTGGCTGTGGCGGCAGCCTGCTGTCACTGTGTTGATAAATGGTGGACACATGCGGGAGTCTTACTACAAGTCCAGCCAGTCTCAATTTGAGCCAATCTGAAGCTATGTAGCCAAGCAGCTCTGCTCTTTCCATTGAATTCCTGGCTAGATTTTTCTTTTTAAGCTCAATCACAACTGCTGTGATATGGTAGACCTGGGAGGCCGAATTTGTGTGGGAGGTTTAGGAATTTTATTTCATACAGGCACATTTGCTTATGAGCTAGGAATGCTTTCATAGTTAAAGCTTGGCACCATCTCGTCCCTTCGAACGTCATCTTCCCATATATATTTTTGAGTGCAGGTGTGTGCACGTCTAGATCACTTTACAGCCAACAGTTTGGAAACTGTTCATACCAGTTTGGCTTGGGCTTGGCACACGGACTTCGGCGATCGCAGCGATGATAGTGTTGTTCCCATTGCGTTTGCTAACCAGATCAATTATCCTGTCTGTGATCTCCTTAACTGGGCTCCGATCCAGTTGATGGTCATCAGTAGACTAATAAAGTGAGAGAAAAGACAGATTTTTATCAGTTTGATCATGTCTCTGAATAACATTGATCTTGCCTGCTACTGTTTGTGTTTATATGCCGTCAACAGAAGAAATGCCTAAATCCAGCGCAAATTGGAGCTGTTGGAGCACATCTTAAGAATGCATGCTGCAGGCTATAAATACGTCTTGTGCATATTGATAGGGACACACAAACACATGGAGTTACTCACGATGCAGACATGGATCTCATTGCTGGCTGAGAATGAGGGGTCACAGGTTATGGACACAGAATGCTCCAAGGAGAAATTCTTCACTACGTACAAGCGCCTCAGCTGCTTACACACGTCCTCCACAGTCAAACCCTGGGCACAACAGAAAGAAACTGTTCATGCAAATGGAAAATGGAAGGCAATCAGGCACAAAAAGGAAGAGCTGGGCCTGTTTTTTTTTTCTGGCCGTGAGTTCAATATGCTATCTGGTTGGGATTCACCTCATTTAGATTAAAGACCACAGGCTCATATGCTTGTCACTGTCTGCTGTCATGCTTGTTAGACAACTGGCAAGTGATGATCCTATGTGGTGACAGTGTCGCCAGTGGTCCTGTTTAACTCAAATCCATACGATCCTGAAATTAATCTCGCAGTGCGGTTGACTTAAGAGGAAATTGGCAACGTCCTGATACTCAGGAACACCAAAACTTGGATGAAGTCAACACGACACAAAGGAAAAAAATATTTTTTTCCCCCTTTTCTCCCTGGAAGACATGTAAATACCTGACAGAACTGTTCAACACACTTAAAAGTATGAGTCTATGCCTGGGAGGAAGAGTTCAACACTTCTAAAAACCTGATCTTTTACAGTTTGCTGCGCTCATTCAGTGAACAGCCATGATGAAGGAGAAGAATGAAAAATGACCCCAAAACCCTTTCATTCAATCTCTCTCCACAGTGTACAGGTAACTCACTCGAGGCATGATCTCTTTCCTGAAGGTGAAGGTGATGTTGGCACAACTGTTGTCCGGGTAACCAGAGCTCGGTTGGCATTTTGGAGGAGTTGATAAGGGGTTAGAGCACCGGCACTCTCCTACATCAACACAGGGCCTCACAAAGCAGTGGCCGTCTCGGATGGGAATACAGCTCTGACCTGACGGACACCCGCCACGACCTTTAGCACCCAGTTTACATGACACAGGGCCACACCACATCTGCAAAGGAAAACAGTGTAATGTCAAGCATGTTTAGTTATTTGTATCATATTTTAAAGCATATTTATATATATTTATATTCATGCATATTGATATTTTCATTAACAGACAATGTTAATCAGTGTCACTGTTGAAGAGGAATTCATTGCTGAATTGACACAAAACAGTGAATTAATACATTCACTTGTTACATTCTTAGGGGACTTTTTCCCCCCTTTCTTCAGTCACACAGACGGTGTGACTGAAGATTATATGGCTGATTATTTTGCAATGTACCAAGTATTCCAGATTCATTATCTCATGGTATAATTTCTATGAACGGTAATAAATCACAATGGCGGCATTGTGAATTGAATTCCTATCAGATTGACCTTTAGAAATTACAGTGAACAGAGCTATGAGTGGAAACAAAAACTAAAATAATTAATTTAGCATGTTAGCCATTCAACTATCAGTCTTTCGTTCAAGTATATCTGTGTCAATCTGAGATAATTCTCTGCTGTAAAACATAAAATGTTTCTTTGGATTTTTATTTAAGGGAGCAGTATCAGTGAGACTCTGCGGTTCATTAAGTGGTTAGATCATTATGATAAGGAGTTACTACATAGACGTACACCTTAACTGATGTTTGCCATGCTTTCACCCAGTCTTTTGGAGGTAGTTTCTTTTCAAAACAAATGGCATCACCTCTTCATATGATGTGACTCACTGTCATTCCTAAAGCAGCTCCACCCAGTGACACAGTGTTGTTTGTAGCATGAGACAGCCCTACCTTAAGTCTGAGAAACAACCACCTGCTGATATCCAGCCTGCAACTATTTACTGCACCATTTTTTTTTGTCTAACGGCCGTTATCCATTAGTAAACATCATGTGTATCCCAGCTGGACGACGGACCCATAAATACTTCACCGTATACATGAAGATAATAGAGTCAGCACTATTTTAAAGCATACCTTTGTACACACAACTTTCCCATTGGAACAGTGGCAAGTGTTGCAATCATCGTCCCATTTGACTCCATCGGGCTTGATGTGACCATTAACAGAGCAGGGTTTTCTTGTCTCTGAGTTGATAAAAACACCAAGGTTTTAGACATTACACAATTATTGAGAACACAGAGTCTAACAATTTACAAAAGCGATAACACCACAACATTTGACAGGAGCAAACATCCATTAACCTTTTAATACTCATCAGTTACCCAGCAACCTGGGGCAGGTTAGTTAGATTTGAGCCATGATTAAACTAATATAATGGACACTGTGTTTTAGCTACAGGCTAAAATAATGTAACTGAAGAACCTGCATTTTACACTTCCTCTATCAAAAGCCTAAGATTTATGCCAAAGCGAAAACCTTGTGAAAACATGTTAAAAGGCTAAAAAAAGAAAACCACAGAACACTTTTGCAAACCTAGATTAATGAACCCAAGAGATAGCAAATGAAGTTAACAGCTTGGCTACATACTAAGACTCACAGTCCAACAAATAACAGTTCATACATCTCAAAGACAGTTTACAAAGTTGCAGGCAGTAGTTTCACCTTTATTATCTGTAGAAGACATTTACCTTCTTGACAGTAGGGTCCAGTTCTGTCTGATGGACACAGGCAGCGATATCCATTAATTTCATCCACACAGGTAGAGCCAAAGGCACATGGAGAGGACTGACACTCATTAATATCTGTCACAGAGGGAAAGAGAGTAATGGGTAAGAAATGGCTCCCTTATGGAATAAAGAGCAAGGCCAGACAGCACACAAATATTGGGTTAAGCAGTCAGCACACAAATCTAATTCCTAGGCTAAATTCACTGAGGTCATGTGTCATTTGAACAGTATGTACATACATACACACACATACACAGACGCACACTAGTTAATAAAAAAACAAGCAAACATGCTTTAAATCAGGCCTGGACATTTTTGCCCCATGCAGCTTTATTAAAAGCAGCATCATTAGCAGGTATGCAGGAGCTAAAGGCTGGACTTAGCAGAACAAAGGATTTGCAATGGGAAAGAATGTGGCCATCTGAAAGCCTTTAAGAGGGAAAACAATCTGTGTAATCAGTGTCAGAGAGCATGGCTGATTAGCTGTTGGCCTGCTAAGCCGGTTTCCCCCGGGGACAGCAGCAGGGCCCGATGGAGTGACACCGAAATGGTTCAGCCTGGCCTACAGCCCAATGCACTGATAATTGGCCGACTAGACCTTCCATTTGGAGTGACTGCGACAGTCCTGCAGCCCCATGCCTGCTCTAACCAATGGCTCAAACAGGGATCAGGGAGGAGCGGGACGCAGGGTTAATACTCACTGATCCGACAGTCTGGACCCGCAAAGCCAGGAGCGCACTCGCATCGGTACCAGTTATCCCCGTCGACACAAGTTCCACTGTTGTAGCTGCAAGGGGGGAAACAAAACACAAAAAAACAGCAGTGTCGGTTGAGTTTGTATCCCAGGAAACCCTGAGGCATGTTTTACAGACTGACATCTATCGGGTCGCCCTTCACATATAACCAATTCATGCTGGAATTTTCTCACTCATCAACATATAATAAGTACCTCTCAAAAGCTATTAAGGCAATCAGACTTGTTCTCTTAATGGGACAAGTGTGCATGGGTTTTTGGGAGTGATCTCCAGTGGTGTGTGGTTAAACAAAGTCGCGCCTGGGAGTTCACAAAAGACTCTAGGCTGACTGCATCTTAGGAATGACAGGGAAGGGTGTATGCTTGGTTCTCAGCAGGGAGACAGTGAGAGAGAAAGCCTGCAGGTGAGAAACCACGATACAGAAGGAGCAGCCTGTTTACATCTGTTTAAATCTACAGGAAATGTTTGGCTTCCACTTACCATGGGTGGGGACTACAGTCGTTGGTATCTGAAAGAGAAAAGAACAGAAAAGGGGGGGCACAATTTAACGAGTGTTTTTTTTTTTTTCCACTCTCTCCTATATAACAGTTTAGTGCACATGACAGCACAGAGCACGTCTGAGCTTGAGTGTACAGAAGCGTACTGGGCCAATCAGGCTCCACAGCCTGATGACTGACTTAACAGAGCATAGACACACACACACAAACACACAGAGCTTTGGCTATTTGTTTTCAATTTCAGTTATTAAGGTTTAATTATTACAGGCCATTTGCCAGTTTAGTTTTTATTTTCTCATTATGTTCAGTATTAGTTTCAGGGTTCTGTGTTACATCAATCTGAAATATCTAAACAAAATTAAAGGATACATTTAATATCGAGTCCAATGATGAGGCTTAGAAATACAATAAATTGGAAAACATGAAAAGGAAAATCCATTTGCTGTGTTTGTATTTAGCTGCTATTATAAATCTGTGTTTAAACCAGTGAACTACAAAATATGTTTTACTCTTGGTAAAGGCAAAAAAAATAAAACCGTTATTGCAATAAAAGTTAAATAAAAGTATGCGCAATGGAAACAGATTTAGTAAATGGTGCCATTAAACATGTGTTGACTGCAACATGCCCCAAGTGAATACGAAGGACAAACATCAGCGCTATATGAAGACAATGCAAAACTGTCACTAATTTAGTTTTAGTTTGTGTAGAAAAGCAACAGTGTGTTAGTCAATAAGTTTTTTTTCATTTCACCCCTTGTTTTCATTATTGCTTTAGTTTTTGATAATGACTGTAACCTTGGAGCAAACTCCATAATCAAGTGTCACCATTAAAAAATAAATAAATAAAAAAATTTCTAAAATCACCTCCACACCCACATTCCCACCCTGTCTTGTTCTCCCTCCCTCACAAAAGTCGGGGAATTTCTGTTTTGGAGAAAATGCGTGTAGGGCAGGGATCCCAGGGAAGCCAGGGAAATGGAGGAGGGCTGTAGAACAAGCCGACATGTCACTGTTTGGACAGGAACGCAAAGGGGAGAGAGGGGTATGTGTTGGACAAGTCGGGGAGGGGGGAGAAACATCTGTCTCCACTTTCCTGAGTTTGAGCCCTTTCTGCCTCCCTCCTCCAACTCCTTTCTCCTCTGATAGCCGGCAGCAGCCAGGCAGAGACAGAGAGCAAAGACTTTTTAATTTTTTTTTTTTTTCTTTAAAGGGAAAGGTTCAGATCAAGAAGAGATGGGAGAGGAAAGTAAGTAAAATTTAATTAGATACAGGAGTGGAGCCTGTGTGAGGTATCAGGAGTTTTACCATGACTTAGCATTAATAACTGTCCACTTTTATCCTTTTTCCCCCTAAAGGAACACTTACTCTGAGTACATGTGGGACCCTCCCAGCCTTCTTTGCAGACGCAGGTGAATGAATCCCCTTTCACTACACAGGTACCTCCATTCTCACATGGGTTGGGCAGGCAGCTAGAGTTTTTGGCTGAAAGAAGAATACAAAAAAAAAAAAAACAGGCAGTTTAGTTTATCAGCATGTTTTTCTCCAAAACTTTAAAGATCAGTGTAATTATAAAACTTAAAACGGTCACAGGAGACTGCTGGTGGTTTGGCTATTTTGGTTGGGTTTCCGTTTTCTCCGAGGGAATCGACATTCCATGACTTTGAAGTGTATTGTCAGTGCAATCAGGGATTTTAAGCGGATATCTGTCAGCACTCACAGGAGGGGGAGCAATGAGCGAGGGAGATGGGAAAAGAGGGAGCGATGACAGAGTGAAGGGATAAAAACTGTTTGTGGACCTCGCAGATCTGACAAATCTGATTAATATCCGAGATGAGATGGAGCTCTCCAACAAAGAAATATTGTATGTGTGCGGGGATTTTTTTGTCTGTAAATGTGAAATATGTAAATTGGTGTTCTATGCAATTCTTTTACTGTATAAGCACGTGGACGTCACCAGTGATGTCATCCACTGGTTTGTGGATGACAGTTTGGAACAAAAACTTCAACACCTTCAGCTCAATGTTACTATATCTGCCATATTGGATGTGTCGTAACTGGTTTATAAATGCATGCAAACAGGGAGAGCTCTGGTTTTACTGAATATATCCCCCTGAAACCCAATAAAGAAAAGGATTGGCTTTTTACAGTGAATAATTGCCTTGATTGGAAAACGCATGATGCAATATACTTCTTTAATGGAATGTCCTTTGCTGTTGATTTCCCGAAGCCCTCGTCTACAACACAGGACAAAATTCATCGCTGGGTCTCAGGAGAAAAAAAAACTATAACCTGCACAATTCTAACCATGTTCATAATGTTGTACAGCTACATAATTATTAGACCACCCATATTTTCGTCAATTTCTTGTTGATTTTAACGCCTGGTACAACTAAAGGTACATTTGTTTGAACAAATATAATGATAACAGCAAAACAAGCAAGAGTTTTATGTCACAGCTGATATTTAACAATTTTCCATGGTTTTCTTGATAATAACCAAAATCACTTCAGTTCTTCCATCAATAGCTGTGGCATTGTACTGACAAAAACAGTGATTCGAGACATTCCATGTTTTCTTTTCTGGCCATCTTAATCACATGATACACACAGGATTGTATAATCACTGTTTTTGATTACTTTTGATAATCTAATATTTTTCCCCATGTTATTGTTCTATTTGAGGTATATAAACATTTTGTCTCACGTAGATCTTAAACCTGTAACTATGATAAAGCTCAGTATCAGGGAGAAAATGCACTTTATTCAATATGTAGAGCTTAAAAAAAAAAGGGGGGGGGGGGGGGGGGGTCATCATAGAGGTGAGCTTTCAATTACACCTAAGCATTAATTCAAGAAGGACACTAGAAGGTCTAAATGAAACCGATGAGACCAGAGTGACTCCAGAAAAACAAATCATACAGCATTTCAGAGTCTATTGGAGGAACATGTTTCCTAAACCAGAATCTAGTGGCTGTAGATGCTATTACACTCCAACATACTAATGCATTTGCTTCACTTCGTTGCCATGGTTGTTACCACTTGGTGGTACTTACCTATGTTGCATGTCGTGCCCTCCCAACCTGGGGAACACTTGCATTGGAATGTGTCACCCTCATCGTGGCAGGTGCCTCCGTTGTTACATGTGGCTTCATCGCACTGACTTTCACCTGGAGCGAACATTTACAACATACTTAAGCTGGGCAACAATATAAGTTTGAGTAAACACATACACTATAAGTAGACTGGGTAATTATCAACAGCCATAAGCGCATACCATGAACGTGCACAGACAGACAACACAGGTGCTAGAGAAGCAGGAAAAAAGGACTCTTACGGGAGTGGCAGGTCTTTCCCTTCCAGCCATTCTTGCATTCACAGAAGAAATCAGTCACCAGGTCTCGACACGTCCCACCATTATGACAGGGGTTGGTGCTGCAGTCATCGATGTCTAGTGGAGACATTGTGCAGATGTGTCATTTATGTTCGGCACATCAAAAACATCATCAAACAAATGTTTTCTGTTGAAACACGGATTTAGCAGCCATATAACAGAGCTCTTCAATTGTTTTGAGCTCACAGAACAAGCATTTATACTCACTGATCTCACAGTGGTCGCCTTCCCAGCCGTCCCCGCAGATGCACTGGTACACACTCACTTTGTCAATGCATGTGCCTCCGTTGTGGCATGGGTTACTCTCGCAGTCATTGATGTCTACGGTAAAAATGAAGGAAAGCACACACTAGAAATAAGACTTGCAAATTTATTTATTTATTTTACAGACTGGCCTGAGTTTCTGTGAGTTTTTATTTATATTCACTATATTTAGTGTGGACTTCAGTTCAGTTTTATTTTGTGTAGAAAAGAAAAGCTGGTGAATCAATAAAAGATGCATGTGAAGTGACTGTAAAGCTCTACCAACAGAAATGATGGTTAAGATAAGAAACAGCAACCAAAATAAGAAGACAATTTTGGCACCTCAGGTCTAAATTGAGTACATTTTACATATATTTATAATGGGTATAGCAGCTGCAGTATCTACCAAACAAAAACTACTTTTGATTCTATTTTATTTTAGTCGCATTTCAGTTCCAGTATTATGTTTTAGTGTTAGTCTTATTTTTTGTTAACTGTAATTGGTCTTAACTGCATGCTGATCTGCGGTCTGTAAATGACAGGGTGGACATACTTTCATGGCAGTAGGTGCCTCTGAAGCCCTCCTGGCACTCGCAGCTGAACTGGCCCCCGGCTTGGCTCCGACATCGGCCATGAGGTCCGCACACATTTGACGAAATGTAGCGCTCTCCTCCCGGCGTGCTGTTGGACGCCACAGCAACAGTGCAGCTGTCAATCACTGCAGAGAGAAGGCATAGTTACGTAGTTGCACAACTGACAGTGCCTGTTTGAACAGCATGTTCTAAATCATAAAATGCAATTTGCTTTTGGGTTACCAACAGCTAACACACAGGAAGAGAATGTTATTTAAACCAGAGAAATAAACTAAGTAGTGAGTTATAAAGTCATCAGTGCAACAGACCCTAAATGATAAGACCAGCTACTTTCACTCAAACAGTATCTCTGCAAGTGTGAGAAGAAGTAAATTGAGTGATAGAAGAAACAGTGATAAGCTCTTATGCTTTCATAAGCAAGTCAGAGTGATCTTTTTCACTGTGCGCTGAAATCCCTTCCTTTCCCCCTGTCTGATCAGGTTAGAGAGCGTGGTGAATATGCTTCCATGTAATCACTTAATTCGTGCCAAGACCAGCGAGAATCGCACTGTCTGGTATCTGACTCGGTGGTTGGTCCACTCACTCAATTACACACACACACACACACAAAGCAAAATATGCACATTCACTGAGGGAGAAAAACGAAGAGTTAGCCCACCAAGTCATTACCAAGAACACACACAGTGCTATCAGTCTTTTGCCAGATTTTCAGGGGAACTGAGAGAATGGGAGAATCGTTGGAAAAGCTTTCTCGAGTAGGTGGAGGGGGGCATTCATCAAGGGAGCTACACTTAAAAAACTGCTCACCTTGGCCAAGAAACTTCATTGCACCAAACTAAAATATAACGATTGACTACTATTCATTGCCCTCGTGGGAAAAGATGGAGGCAAATGGTGTCGACCTGGCCTTATTCAGCATTTCACTACAGCACGCTACGCAGATCATCTTTCAGAAAACCTTCTGGAAAAACACATTGAACATTCAGCTGTGGTTATTGTAGGCAGGAGGCGTACCTTTACACGTGGTGGTGCGACAGTGGTCTTTGAGGTGAGAACAGTTTTTACCCTCGTAGTCCTCTGGGCAGGCGCAGTAGTAGTCTGTGGCCCGGTTGAAACAGGGTGCTCCATTCTGACACGGGTTGGGTGAGCAGTAATCGATATCCAGCTAGGACAGAGAGGTATTGAATAGAAAGCGGTGAACCTGATAGCTGACATAGTTTCTGCTACACTAAACAGAGCAAAACCCACAGCATCCTCCCTACAGGCTGTGCCAGGAAACAACACACGCACAGCACTTGGAGGAAGGGGAAAAACAAGGCAGAGACATAGGAGCCGTCCTCTGAGTCTGGGCTTCAGCGCTGAAGAATGTATCCCGCTGTAGCCAGGAGCAGCTTCAACAAAGCACTCCCTTTTAAAAAGGAGGACTGTGGAACAACAGCCATTTAAGAGGGTGGGGCAGGAAAACTTTACAACGAATCCAAAGATACAGCAACGCTGGCACAAAGGGGTCTAATAGAAGGAGGGCACGGGTTTAAGATGCTCAGTGTCAGCAGGGAGGCTTGAATGGCGGCGTGCTTAATTGTGTTTGTGATTGCTGTGGTGGTCTTGTCTCACCTGGCAGAGATTTCCTGAGAAGCCAGCCAGACACAGGCACTGGAAGCCGTTGACTTCGTCCTGACAGCGCCCGCCGTTCAGGCATGGAGAACTAGCGCACTCGTCGATGTCCCTCTCGCAATGCTCACCAGCAAAGCCAGGGGGGCAAACACAATGATAGCCGTTTACCAAGTCCTGAGAATGAGCGAGAGAAACCAGGGTTAACCTCAAGCAGGCCCAAAATTTGATTAACTGCTTTGGCAGGGTGGGGTCCAAACAATAACTGTCAAACCAGAGAAAAGAATGAAGAGCAAAGCGGAGGAGGGCATGACAAGTTTTGCGGAACATTATCACAGCTCAACAATTATTTCAACACATTTTCCTGGCACAGGCTCAACACAATAATGTTTATGGTAATTCAATCTAGTGTGGTCAAGGAACTTGTGTGTCCCTCCCTTAAAAAGCCCTCTGAACCCACTCCCCTCAGATTTTATTTCAGAAAGGAATTCCACAACAATTCCAGTGTCGGTTTGGGGAGAACGGTTTACAGCAGCTATTTATATAACCACTGTAAATGTCTCAAGCTTCAGCAAAAAGACACTAAAACAAACAAACAAGCTGGCAACAAAGCCAATAGTACCAGATAGCGCTTGATGGTTTTTGACACAGAACTTACCTTACAAGTTCCTCCATTCTGGCACTGGTCTTTGCAGTCGTTTATATCTGGACAAAAAAAAAAACAAATCTAAAGATTAATGCTGAACAGCTTGACTAAATAGTCTGTCTTTGAAAAACAAGTCTGTGCTTTATGTTTCCCATGCTACAGGCCTTTAATAACATTGTGGAGGCTAGAGAATGCTCTGCAAGACTTGGATAACATGTCTGTGGAATCAGTGCAACACCGAGTATTGAGCAATCCTGTCTGCTGCCAAGTGAAACTAGTCCTGGGACTGTTTTGAGCCACCTCTAATCAGTGCAGCTTAGGCCACACACAGGGCTAATAATAATGATACAACAGATTCTTTTACACCATAGGAAAGGGATGCATTTGTCCAGCTGCTTGCTTTATGCCTCTATATTATAATTTTACTGCAGCTTGTGAAAGAGCAGAAGGAAAGGAGGTGGCAGAGGCTGGACAGGTGCCCCATTCCACAGCTGCAACTGACAGCCTTCAACTCACCGATGTCGCAGTTCTGCCCTGTCCAACCAGGGACGCACTCGCAAAAGTATGTACCAATCAGGTTGCGGCAGGAGTTGGCATTGACGCAAGGTTTGCTATCACATTCGTTGGCATCTAGGGAGGGAGGAGAGGGGGTGGTTAGAGGCATTTGCATGTGCAGTTGACAGGCATGAAGTGGTGAGAAGAGGAAAAAAGGCTCCATGGCTCACCTATCAGACACGTCTTCCCCGTCCACTGTGAGGGACAGTGACACTTGTAGCCATTGACCTGGTCTTGGCATGTTCCCCCATGATTGCAGGGGTTTGGAGAGCAGTCGTCCACATCTGCACGAGAGTCAGAACTGGTTAGTCACAGCGATATGACACAAAATAAAGACAAATTTTTTTGTGGAAAAATTGTGGAAAGTTGAAATTTTACACTCTGTTATTTTTTCTGTATTAACACAAGCACTTCCAACTCAAACTATATTCAGATCAATAAAAGCATTTTGAAATTATTGGGTTTCTTAGCATACATCTGTGTAACACAGAGTAACACAACTGGGCAGACATTACTGTTGAAGAACTACAACTAGAATATTCCATAATGATGTCCAACACTTTGTACCTTTTCCCTCAAATACAACAACAGGTAAAACACCTTTATTTTCATTTTCTCAGTGATGTGCACCATTTCTGTTCAGGGTGTATAACAATAAAATGGCTTTTTATGACATATGGAATTTTCTATGATGAATAAATGATATTGGAGGTACTTTCAGTTTTTTTTTTCCATAATAACTAATAAACCACAACTAAAATGGAAATAGATCTTTTTTTTTTTTAAATGCTCCTCTGAAACCAAACTGAAAAGCCTATCTAATACAAACTAATAAGTTATGGAACTATATCAATGGTTACTGCACATATAATGTTTACAGGTCTTACTGATAGCACAGGATGGGCCGCTCCAGCCTGGTGCACACTGACATTCATATCCTTGACTGGTTTCCGAACAGCTCCCACCATTAGAGCATGGATTGGAGAGACAGGCGTGTTCCGCTATAAAGAGAAGGACAGTTTTGCATGCAGGTCAAATACACACCCATGTGACTCATTTTTAAGGAAAATTCCACTCTTGGATGCTCTTTTTGTCAATTTATGGCTTTATCCTGTACCGTACCAACTTGAACGTTGACATAGACAGATATTTAATGCACAATAAGGAATGTCTACTGGTGGGTATCTGTCAATTACAGAAATAACAAAAGGTCGAGTTTGACGATCTTGTCAAGAGGCATGGGATAGGACTGAACAATATGCAAAATAAGTCATATTGCAACTATGCTGTTGTATGAGTCATGATTTTAATGGGGTTGGTTTTTCACTTTGGCCAAAAAAAAAAAAAAAAAAAAAAAAAAAATCGTACAATTTGAGAAGAATAAAATGATGTCTTAAACATCACAAACCATGTGCATAAAGGGAGCTGGTTCCCTCCCTTTCCTTGAATATATCAAAGTGGCTGATGTAAAAAATAAATAAATAAATAAAAATGGAAATAAAGTTTGTCATGAAATAACAACAACCAGAAGTAGGTCTGAGACACTTGGATACAAAAATAAAAGTGATTTATCATCTGAAGGGACACAATGGCCAACGCCTCATGCCCTGTTTTTTTGCTCGTGTCAACCAACCATAATCACTTGTGTCTGGAAAATTTGATTTATATTCCAGGTCATCAGTGTTTCATTTTTAATGATTTGTTGTGACATTTTCCTCTTATGATTTTAATATATCACTTGTCACTTGTCTCTATTGTGAGTTCATAATACCTGAATTACATATGTAACCCTACTGTAGGAGTTGTTTTTATTAACTTGGCAGATGGTAATCTGTGTGTCATGACTCAGGCAACAAAGTTGTATTTCCATTACACTTGACACACTTTAGATTTGGAGTTTACATGACCACAGTTTTCACATGATATTAAGTTCAATCAATATTGAAAAATACCAATAAATTATCTCCAATGATTACTGCGTCTCAAGAAGGTGTTTAAAAAAAAACAACCAAAAAACATGTACTGATGTACTGTAGGCATACTGATGTATATATATGTTCCAGCCAGGCTTAAATATACTGAGAATGATGTAATACAAGTCTACAAAATTTCTAGTTATCCTAGTTATTTTTGATTTTGTAATTAGGAAAAGTTGCCCATTTTATATCTTTATAACTTTTATATCTAATGTTAACTCTCATGTGCTACAATCAACATCTTGTGACTTCTTTTTAAACATGTCACACTGATATTTTCATCAGACCCAGTAATGAATATTTATACAAATTTCACAGCTTAAGTTTAAAAAAACTAAATCCCACAAAACGAATAGTAAAAATAAATACGTTTCCAAACAATACAATTAATTGCTGGAAAAAAAGTTTACTTTCTTGGCTCTCAGGAAGATATGTGTTGCATTGCAATCAATATTTAAAAGAAACAAACTGTTTTTCAGCCTCTGTCATCCTCCTGCCTCCAACAACTGTCAGCAGAACTAACCCAAGGGTCAACTCCTTCCCTCACCCATAACCTCTTCCCCCCTCGGTCCAAAAGCGCGCTCAAATTCCCCCATCTCAATCTCATTATCCGCACGGCAGACCACACCACCAGGAAATCATCTTTCATGCTAAGTTGACCTGACCAACGCACCGTGACTTCCCTCCGACTCCCCGCCATTCTTCTTCTGAGGTGCAGCACAAGATGAGAGAGCGGTGGGAGGTCACGGGGGACAGACAGAGAGGTTAGCTAGCCTCAGTGAGTTAAGGATGAATGGGTCCCAAATGAATCAAAAATGAATGATTTACTTGTACAATAACTAGATGGTTGGAGGTGACCATGGGGAGGAGGGGTGAGGATGCAGTGCTGCACCCAGGGGTCTTTCTCTGCTACAATATCCTGATGTTACTCCTCGTCTGCCGACCTCCAGTTATAAAGGGCACCGTTTCCGGACATATCTGCAGTTAAGCTGTCAGCACCCCCTGAGTCTGAGATTTAATGAGGAAAAAAACACCATCTCCAGAGTACCACACCCATCTGTCTTTAAGGCCTAAGAAGCAAAGGGATGACCAGCCCCTGAAGACCAAACCACTGGATTACCTGATTTGGAGCCACTGAAGTCAGAGTGAAAATAGATTAAGGCTGAGTTACCACCTCCTCTGATTACAGACTCAAGCCACCTCTGACATTTAGTCTGGAAGCTCAGGACAGATTGCACATTCCTGATATCTCACAACTGCACGCTGAATGCCAAGTATTGTCAAAAATAAGATTTGGCTAGAACAAATGGTTTTGTTTTTTTACAAGACCTAATTCTTTTTTTTTTTACAGCCTTACAGTCCTTCCTGTGGGTCAGAACTACACTCCCACATTGGAACTTCATCTTTTATGAGACTCTCCACATATGGTTGATGACCATGTGCTTCACACTCTTTGGTTGTAAGTGGTGCTCCTCTGGACAACTACATTGTAAAATCGGTGGAATATCATATCAAAAGGTTAGTTTGGATTTTTATGAGTGGGGTTAAAAGAGGTCAGTTTATTACCTATATAACAGGTACAATCATGTGAATCCAGTGTAGAGGCACTGCTGTACCTCAGCCACCTGGTTTGTTTGTCTTACTGTGCAACTTTTTCAGTTTTGATCTGAACTATTGTGTTAATATAACGCAAACAAACTAATGAGGGAAATGTTAGACAAGCAACTGTGGCTTTCTACAGGGCAAAATTCCTGTTCCTCCTGTCTTTGAGAATAATGATACAACAGCTTCTCTTTCATGCTAGAAGGCGCTGACATGAGTGAAAACTTATAATACACTATGCATACTCTCAAAGTAATTATTTATGTGGCTAAGGTTGAGTCTGAATAACAATCATCGTCAACCTCAACTCTAAATTAACTATTTAGTTTTGCAGGACAAAATTCTGCAAAAACAAACAAATTGCTTCAGAGCACTCACCCCTCTCACAGTTGGCTCCCGAGTAGCCCTCAGCACAGGTACACTGGTACTTATCAGGTCCTGTGTTGATACATGTCCCTCCATTCAGGCATGGCTGGTGAGTGCCACAGTAGTTCAGATCTGGGAAAGGAACATTTCACAGTGCTTTAGTTTGTTTTGACACAATAGGGGCCACTCCTTCTGCAACTGAAATAAGAGAAGATTAACCTTTATCGCAAAGATGGCCGCCCCAGTTGGTATCACATAGGCACTGCCAGGGCTCTACACAGGTGCCATGTACACAGCCTGGGTGGGGGATGCACTTGTCACAATACTGGCCCTGCCAGCCATACAGACACCTGCAAAACACACAAAGCCATGCGGTCACACTCACAAAAATGCCACATGAAGTGCATAAAACAACAACAACAATAATAGACAATAAAAAGTCATCACCACATATACCACACTGCAGAGTTTTTGTGCAAATTCAAAACATCCCAGAAATGTAGGACTATCCTTATTTTATCTGAAAATCCTAATGTGCTAATCGTTTGTTTATTCCAAATTCCAGCCTAAGCAATCCAGTAATAATCTGAACTTAATGAACTACACATTAGTTTATGCAGCACAGAGCTGTACTGATGAAACAAGAGGCAGTATTCTTGCCCTCACTGGGCTGTGTCTAAAAAGGACCACAAATGAATCTTAAGTAGCAGGCTGTTTATGCAAAGGCTCTTAAACAATACTTGGGGACAGGGAAAGAGGAGTATTTAGCATTTTACCAAACAGGAAAAAAACCAAAACACTAAATTACTGTTCCAATGGGACCTTTAGCACGGCTAACATTAGCATGCGGCCAGACGCTCTCTTTAACAACACCGTGCCTGTGGCTTGGCAGTAGCTCCGTCCTTGCAGAGAGCAGCTCAGCCTTCTTTTCTGTTGCTACATTACTCTGCTCATCCTGGTTCCCATGAGTCAGGAGTCAAGTTTGTGCCTCAGGGCCAAGGAAGGGAGCTCGCTGACCACTAAAATGTCCAGGTCCATAATTACACTGATAATGTTGCCCTTTTCATTCTGGGCTCCATAATTAAGACAGCAATCCTGCCTGACTGATAAGTCTGCTGTTTAAAAGGTGGTGAAGTGGTGATACAGTGCTACAGTGGAGTGTAGCGACAGGAAACACAGTGTCCCTCTGGGGGAGCGGTGCGCTGATTAGCCCCAAGAAACGGACGGACTGTAAAAATAAACGTGGTGGTTAAGTAAACCTCAGTCTGTGATTAAAGCGGCTATTCTTAAAAGTGTGCTAATCCTCTCCATGAGAAGCAGAGCAACATCCTAAATCATTTACAGTTATTACACAGCTAAATTACTGGGGAGTGCAACATTAGATTATGCACATAAACATTTCAACATAAGCATGAAAACAACTCTTTCTGACGCTTGGAAGATGTGGCTATACATGTACTACTAATCAAACCGGTTCTGTTCCACAGCAATCTTGGTCCACAAGTGCACTGTTGAGTGTGAAGCAATGAAAGATAAGGGTATCGTTAACATTTGAAGCATTAACTAGTGGCAAGGTATTATAAATTCAGCCTAGTCATTAATTTGTATTCTTTCTTGATTTTGACCTTTGGCTTTTAAACCTGTTTTCAGCCCTTTGTACTTCACTTGTTTGAAATGTTCTTTGATTTTCTATGAGTGTCACTTTTATATTCTGATACATTTGTCAGAAATAGCTTGAAAGTGATCAGAAAAACTTTAGTGTAATATCAATATTATTATCACATCAACTTAAGGTATTCACTCATCTGTACAAGATGTCCCTCTGATTTTATTGAGGGTTAGTTTCATAATCACACAATGTACCTTCTATTAATTATTGAACATTTATTTTAATAAACAAGTGTTTTTTTCACCCTACTATTGATCATTATGTTAGTATTTGTTCATAATACATTTGGCTGGAGGCTGCCCTAACATGCAGTGAATGCTGCCATGTACTGGTGTTGTTTAACACACTAAACTCTCAATCATGGGAAACTACTCACCGACTACAACAGTAGCTGAGCTTGCTTGGAGAGTTTTTTGGCAGAGAGCGCATAAACCAAGATCTTCAAAATATAGCCACACCTGTGCAGAGACTAAAGAAATCCAACCTCTTGTTCTGCCAGTGGCCACACAAGCACTTACAAGAAACCTGATGATGTCAAAAGTTTGGGAAGAACAACAAAGGCTTCTGCATAAAATGAATAAACCTGATCGTCCCTGTACTTGATTTAAAGCCAAATCAGACAGTTAAGAAAGCAACCAGCGGGGAGATTAGGGCAGTGCAGGACTCCTCCAGGATGAGGATGAGATACAACAGTACACAATGCCCTAGCTCGGATATCCATCTGTACCCGGCTTTTCCTCTGGCTGTGTGCATAAACAGCATTAGGAAGCCATTAGCTACACAAACAATACACTTTAAGGCTCATCCGAACGTTACACATGATTTGACTGATAACACTTGCCCCATTAGAGGCAACACTACATTTCTAACATGGAGTCTTGGCAGCTGAGCCTCTCCTTTACTCAGACTTGCAGTTCTCATCTAAAGCTCGGTGGGAGATTTACAAGCTGCTCAGCCTGCATCTCAGCCTAAGCCCTGGTACTGATAGTCTCTTGGCTGGAAAACGGAACACATACAGTACAGACTCATGCCACCACAGAACTTGTGCTTGGACACAAGTCATACATATCTGGAAAGATCCACACCACAAGCCTCTGGCATGGGCCTCTATGGTAAATAAAGGCACATGTACAAATCACATGTGACATTTCACATAGCAAAAATGCTGTCAAACAGACTATTAAACCATAAGAAGGTAAAAAACAAAAAACAAATAAAGCAGGAGCAGCCTCAGTCACTTACTTGCATCCACCAGGCTCCTTACAGGATCCATGTTCAGTGCTGCAGCCTTGTCGACATATTGCTAAAGAAGGGAAAGGATAAGTTATTTTACTGCCCGGTAACTCAAATCAAACTTCTCTCAGTATTTTAGCACTTCTTAATTACAGCAGTAAATGATAATTACTACCATTTATTACATTTCAACCACAGAGAATAAACACTGCTGTCGACAAGTAGCCAAGCCTTTCCATCATTATAAGCCATGATTCACAGTTCAATATCTAATAAAAATCTAATTCCTGTGGATATAAGATTGTTCCATGTCACAGAGGCAATGAAAAGTTCAACAGAGTGGGAAAAAAAAGAAAGCTTGGGTGGACTTCATGAACAAAGTCTCCATTCAATATCAGCAGACAGAGCATCAGCATGAATCACAGATTAAAGTCTAGCTTCTGCTCATTCATAGCCCACATACTAAATCCAGCTGACTCAAACTGGTCTTAAAAAGTGGTGTGATCCATCAGTCCAGGCAGAGCTTACCTGTGTTGCAGTCAGGTCCGGACCAGCCTTCCAGACATGTCTTGTTTCCATTGTAGTCGCATGTGTAATGCCCAAAAAACTCATCCCTTGGCCTGCAAAACTTGTTGCAGCCAAAGCCATAGTAGTGCTCATCGCAGCTCACCCGGATTTGGTATTCAAACTGTGCCACAGGACCGTTGTGTGTCAGCTTCTGCCAGTGAGGGCTGGGGTTGATCATGCCAGAGTGAGAGGCTTTTTCTATCAACTTCCCATCTGCACCTAAAACATAATTTCAGAATGACTTTAGTTCATGTTCATTGAATGTTTAAGGAAAGTGGAATGCATATTTGGATGATCATACAGCGGGAACCCAAAAATTCTCAACACAAATTGCAGAAGATCTCCAAGATAGCAGATTATATGTAATTAAAGCAACTATGTGTGCTGGAAAGGAAGCAAAGTACAAGGAGGAAATGCAGAAAAAAGGAAAAGCCTGCATGTAATGAGCACTCTTAACTGTGTTTTTTCTCACGCTCCCTCTTCCAACTCTCTCTGCTTGGTTTCTGATTCTCAGGTTTACTGCTTGAGGATATTACTGCTCTCCAATGCTGCCCTCTGCATCTGCTCAGGCGAGGACAGAACCACAGCCGCCATAAATTACAGCATGAGGACACCAGTGCCACAGTCACCACTGGGAAGTTTGCCAGTGTGTCATCAGCACTTTTTCCAGCTTGCTTTTCTCACATACATTCTTGTTCTAACACCACTCATGATTGTCTTGAGCCAACTCTTTTTCACGCTTTTCAACCAAAGGCCCATCGTGCAAATTTTAGAAAAATTGTAGTCACAGACCAGGAAATGTTTTTTTTTTTTTTTTTCCCCTTGTGTGTGTCAAACAAAGACGAGGTCACAGCTCTGTCAAATGGGCAAAGACTGACCCGGGAGCCAAAAGCAGTATGAGCTTTACACATAGAGTAAACATACTTAAACTGAGCAAACATGCTCAGTCCAATCTCCAGACACTACACTGTACTCCTACAAGAGCAGCACATTAACACCACTCACTCACTTGCACATGTAGCACTCGCTACTTGCTATCTAAATCTTCCACCTGGGAGAGAATGAAAAATGTGTCACAGGAGTTATTTACTGCACTCACCCGAGCAGAGGTAGATGACCGCTGGGTGAATCGCCCCTCTGTGTAGTATGATGCAATGCAACAAAGTGGGGGATGGCCCACTGTCATTTATTTACTGTTCTGTAGTGCATATAGTGGGGTGGGAGGCATACTGAAATCACAGTGCCTAGTAACATTTCACAGCAATATGGAATCCAGACCTCAGCAGTGAGGCATTTCTCTACCGACTGTTGGCCTGCAGCATCAGGAGTAGCACATCCTTACAACCTGCTGCCTGGCTCAGAGTGAAACAGAAAACCAGACAAGCTTCATAAAACTCATCAAGACTTCAATCTAAATTTAAAACAAACCTTTCTTGTCCAAAGACAATTTAAATCGAGTGAATAAATATCAGTTTTGATGCTATGACGTTAGTGTATTTTTTTTAATTATTATTTGGTGAAGGCATGTAAGCAGCAACAAACAGTCTCATCCTCTTTCCTCCAAGCTGTAATGTTAGCAGCAGGAGAGCCTCTGGCGCTCCAACCACGATCAGCTGTATCTGCTCTCAGAATAGAGTTGCTAGAATGAGCACCAGTGTCACCAGATTCAGGTTCGGCAAATATTTTAGACTGAATTTCAGACATTTAATCGAAACAACTGTTGCACTTTTGGCTTTAGATTGTTTAACCAGTAAAGTCAAGAAAACTTTATCGTCATTGCTAAAAAGAAAAACAATGAAATAGTTTAGCAGCTCAGGCAACAGTACAAGAGAAGCTTTTATAGCACTTAAAGTAACAAATAATGTCAATTCAATTAACATTATGTCCACTTTACCCATCTCTCCCCTGTTCCACTTAATTTTACCAGCTGAAAAATCAAACCCTCTAACTTATTTGAAAAGATAGCTGGGATTAAACTCCTGTGTGCTTGCAATTTTGAAGAAAAAGCAATATACATAAATGTGTAATTATTTTTTATATGCATTAATCTACATTGAAATGACAGTAGGGTTAGTCATGACATATGAAGCTAACAGCTAGCCTAGTGGAGCTCAGAGGGGCTTAACCAGCATTGAGTGTGTACATTCAGGGGGCTTTTCACACCAATGCCCTAATAGCTCTCTGGGGAGCGGCAAATACAGCAGAAAAGACTGAAACCTTGTTGACCTCAAACAGACCTGCATAAACAAGCATGGGATAAAGCCCTCCCTCAGCTGGAATCACTACGCCATTGCCAATCTGGCCGACATGTTCAGGTCAGAGTACGGCAGAAATCATACTCCAATATAGATTCAGGTTGGTAACGCGTTGTTCTTCCCATATTCACGGTAAGAACGACCACAGTCTTTAAGAGTAACCTTCCTTTCGTCTGTGTAGTGACTATGAGCTCACCCTGTAGCCCACCTGTGCCAGAGGTAACTCTAACCTACACACAGCATAGCTCAGAGGCCTCGGCCCCCCGCATTGTGACTGCCGGCCGGTCTCAGCACCGGCCCGGGCAGCCGGATGAACTCTGTGTTTCACGCCTCAGTGACAGTGAGACAGTGTGACCCCGACCCCAGCTAGCAGCACCTGCCATCAGTCATCAGCCAAATGAAAACATTTTCATAGGGCGGCAGCAGGCCCCTTGTACACCTTCTTGGTCCCCTACCTTGATATACTTCCCTCTCTCCGCCTGAACTCCCCTCCCCCACTACTTCTTCTTCCTCCGTCTTACTCTCCCTCCTTATAGGCACCTGTCAACACGCCATCTTAACACAGACGCACATGCACACCCAGAGGACCGTGTGGAAGAGGCCAGAGGGTTCAGGAAGAATAAACTTCCTTTGCCGACCTTCAACACAACTCCTCCCAGACTTTGCCGAGTTGTGAGAAAGAGGGAGAGCCAGAAAGAGAGGGGAGGCAAGATGGAGAAGGCAGACAAGGACAAATACTCACCACCGGTTTCGTTGTTGAGGTCCAAGGCTTCCACTATCAAAGTGTAGGACCTCTGGAGAAGATGAGAGAAATACAAGATATGTTAACCACATTCTCAAAATAAATTCCCTGTTGAACACATTTAGTGACTGGACTACCATAGCCAGTGTTTATTAGCAACAGTGCAAAGTGATACTGAGGTCATACATGGTGTTTTGATGTAGAGGCTTATATAACGATATGGCAGATAATCAGAAATCAGAGAATAAAAAGGGATAAATAGCACTTTTATTTTGTCTGGTTTCAGCATAATTCCCATGGTTTATGCTCTATGATCTCAGGAGTATGAGCAGTGGTTTAGAGCAGCTGCCCTTCCAAACAGCAGGAGGGTGTCTGGTGAACCAGAAAACAACTAGATAGAGCAGAGCTGCACAAAACAATCTGGAGTAATGAGCAGAAGAAGTCAAAATAAAAAAACAGCATCGAAAAAGGATACCTCAGCCTCCAGTGCCAAAAACATGTCTTCATCTCAGCCACGGTAACAGTTTTTCCCAAATACAGTTTTTCCACATGTTTATGAAATGTGGTGAGAGGAGTCAGTGGATGATTTCCAAAATACTGAGAAAGCACACAGTCACTTCTGTTTTGCAATGTATATGGGTTTTTCAATTTCATGCTCATTTGTAGGCCTCTAACAGAATAAGACTAGACTAAGCACGGCGGACTTTAGGCAGAAAAATTAAGAGAAGAAGATGAGAAGTATATGTGATGAATGGTGAGACAAAAGGAAGGAAAAAATGGCAGGGCCAAAGGGGCAGAGAGAGAGGCTGAATGAGCGCTACACTCTGGAGGGCCTGTCTTGATTTCAGCAGTCCTGAAACGCTTTGTCTGATTCGGGGTCGGTAGCGCTCACACCAGTATCGACTTACACATTCACACTGGCCTGTGCCTCAGTCACGGGGGAACGAACAATGTGTCTGTGGACGTGCACGACAGAGTCAGAGAGAAAGTATGTGATGGTGACAATCTGCCTCCACTGCTCGAGCATCCAACAGAAACTCTTCCTTACATTCACACACATCCCTGCTCTGAGGCATTTCAGAAATTCTACATCGGCATCACGACCTTCTTTGCTGCAATGACTTCACAGTAAACAAACCTGGTTGAAGGAAAACCCCTGTTCACTTTCCACTAAAGGAAAAGGGAATGACTCACTCCTGAATCTTTTTTAGGGCTTTACCTTGTCTTGTCAGCCATTCAACTTTCCATCTTCTCAAAGACATTTGTTTTGTCTTGTGCCAATATTTCACTACAATCAGGATACCTATTATGAGACATGCAGCATTGCTCATCTACAACATAGGCATTACAGTATATTCTGACTCACAATTGGCTGTAATTACTAGACACAGACCTCGAGTAAATGAGTCAGTGGTAATGTGATACCTAATCATCAACTACTACAATACACCCTACAGCTTGCTACATTAACACCAAGAACACAAGTCCTCTAGTCCTTTAAGCATTAAAAGAGTATCATGTTATCAGTGTGGTGCTTACACTTTGCTAATGGTAAATGAATGCTTTTGTGGTCATGTCAAGCATTGGCAAAGTTAATACTTTTACATGAACATCGCTTTAGATCGATCTTTCACAATCTGTAAATTGGGAACTGTTTGGGGGTAGATTAAAAATAAGTGACACAGTTCAGTGGACTCACACCAAAAACAGGAACTCATTTAGACATCATAGACTGAAAATATTAATAACATTTTGGGATGAATGATCATTGCAACATTTAACCAGTGTCATTGTGACTACTATGACATGTAGGCAAAAATTGTATTGCATTAGATTTTACCACAATTCAGTCACTCTGCGGTTCCCTCTGAAATGATCCCAGCATTTTATGAATCTTTCTTTATCAATCTTATTATCTTTCCAGGCACATTAACAAAACAAACACTTGAAACATTCACATATTTGTTTAACGTGTGATACTTCAAAAATATAACAAAGAAAATTGCAAATTGCTCTGACAGTGAAAGCTGTCAGGTTTAATAGCTTATTGGCTCATGTCTATAGACATGATTACACACCCAGGTTTTGCACGATTTGGACTTGCCTCAACATGGAAGCTGTTGCAGCACTGTGATCATCATCACATCTTTCTGATGTTATTAGTCCTGTATTAACATAATTGGAGCACGAGAACTGGTTTTCAGCTTTTGTTCACATGCGTTTGTAACGTCACTAAAATTCTCAGAGTTCATAATTTACTCTTAAGTTCTAATGTATTGTGATTATTTGACTGCATTGATAATTTACTAAAGCTGAGCTCAAGATTGACATGAGTTGTGTCATCTAACAAAGTGTCCGAGGACTCAAAATGGTCTTGATCCAACAAGTAGCCTCACTCTTATTGGTATGTTTAGTTTCAGACCAAATAACTGCTTCCAGAAAGTGAGATACGGCCCGGCTCCTCGTTCACTAACACTCCATAACTCCTCGGCAGTTATCAGCTTGGAACCGTCTGCCACTGCCAGGTTCACTTTTCCCAGGCTCCCAGCTGACTCACAACTTCTCTTTGAACTACAGAGGACTCTCTCTCACACGCACACACACGTCCAAGTGCAATAAGTGTGGCCATATGTCTTCTTATCTTTCCCGGCCAAACAGACACTGTCCAACGGACAAGTAACATAAGTGATAAGGATCATTCCAGTTCGAATCACACCAACTTGCCAAAGAACACTACTGAATCCTCTTACTAGGGGAATTTTCCCAATACACACACACACACACACACACACACACACACACACACACACACACACACACACACACAAACACACACACACACACAGGCCTCTCATCCAGTGCTCAGCTGAAAGTGGAGCCATCTGATGTACCATTCCAACTAATCTACAAAAAGAAAAGAGGTATGCCTTTCTGTCTTACAGGCAAAAACAAGAGCCAAAGGTCTAAATAAAGGCCAACACAAAACAGATTAGACTAGTCTGGGCCTACACTCAGCACAGAGGAAATGTAAACAGTCTAGTCAAAGGGATGTTGACCTTCTGTATCAGTTTCCTGAGTCAATCACTTCAATAGTATCAACCTGAGATCTAACTAATGATTGGTTCTCCCCAATAACACACCCTGTTTGCCATAAAACTCAGGCTCAGTTGTGAAAAGAAAACTCTTCTAATCACCTTCAAAACCACTGCACTGATGGAGTGGAAGGAAGGAATGCATTGTTTGCTGGGAGACTTTCATCAAAACAGGAGTTGGAGAAAGACTGTTGAACAATCAACAGTTTATTATATATCCTGTGAAGGTACATCAGCTGGTGTACAACAACACCTCACCCTGACAAAAGAATCTCACCTTTTGCCAATGAAAACAAAGACACTGCAAACACATTTTGGATCTCTCACAAGTCAAACAAGATTAAAACATGAACCCGGGACCAGGAATGAACGTCGTATTGAGCATTTAACTAAACAATCAGCCAGTCATTAGTCTTTTTCTAAGGGTCACCAAGTATTTGGGGAAACAAAAACACAGAACAGATGATCCCAATTTAAAGCATTTTTTTAAAATGCATGTCACAGTACCATAGGGCTCATAAGACTCTTAAATGTAGCGATGCATCAAAAGTCATTAGGCAACAACACATTGACTTTACACCGCAACTTTAAGAAGTCCCTGTTAAACTAAAGAACAGGGTGAGCTAGAGAAGAAAAAAAGTTTTTTTTCCCCCTCTTTCACTTGAGTAATTTGCACTTAACGGCCACATCAGAACGAGCTATATAAAACAAAATGTGTCATTACTCCCACAGCTGCCAGCAGTGCTTACCCTTAAGGCTGAGCTGACTATTGTTCTATAACTCACCTAATCCCAGTTCTCAAGCCGCTCTGACTTGTCAGCAAATCAATCACCATCATGCCAAGGGTGTTCCATCTCTAAACAGACATGCCAGCGCTATGTTATGAAAATTGTGACATATCGTATTGGCGTAAGAGAATTTCATTTCAGTAGAGGCGACCAGATTAATTTAATCCGTTTGTGAACGCTATTATGAAAGTCTGCATACAAGTGTTCATAAAAATCAATTAGCAATCAAGGATTTTTCAAAAATAATTTCTTTCATTGCATTTTATGCAGTAGCCAACACTCTGAGATGGTTGCACAGACATGGTCACAGTTTGCCCAAAAGCCAACTTCATCACTGCTGAGTCTACTACAACTGCTTCCTGTTGCTTGCCCTGCATTGGCATTACAGCTGCGCAGCCTCTATTATATTCTGTAATCCTCACTGTAGTCACTGAGGGCACTCCATTGTCCCTGCTTGATACACTGTGAGGGCCTGCTTCAGTCCGGTAGCTGGGCCCTCACTTCTCTGTGGAATAAAAGCAGTCATCGGTGAATCTACACAGTCCTCTAAAACACCAACATGTTAAAGATGTCTAGCCGACAGCATTCAGCTGGATCCCTGGCTCTTGCCCTACCTGATCTAAGCACATGTGTGTAGCCTCATTAAGTGCAGCAGTTACTGTGGGTGGCAAGGTTAAAGCGATGAAATGCCTGAGGTCCAACCGAGCGTGACTTAAACAAAGCCCTTGGCCTGGACAAGAGGCCAACTTCATGCAGCTCACAAGAGAGGATGAAGAGGGGGGGGAGCCTCATGAACTCGGAGTACCCAACAACCCAATTGCACCACACTGCCATCTGTCCACAACAGCCAATCAACTGATGAAAAGGACAAAGAGTGATATCATACCTAACCTGATGATTGTTAATGTGCACTGAAGTAAAGCACTTTGAGTAAAGGATGAGGGAATGTGACAAGTCACTCCATTCTGCTCATGTCTGTCTGCTCCTAAATTAACTTTTCTACTGGAACACTGTATGAAATGTCTCTACCTGACATTCAAATTTGCACAGACAGTCAAGAGTTAAATGATAATGCTGCAAAAATAAACTAAATAATCTTCACTAGCTATATATCACCCCAAATCTGACATTTTCATACGTCTCAAAAAGGGTATACAATAAAAATGTCATTAAGGTAAAGCAAAGCTAAGGCACTCCTGAAACATGAAATGGTCATCTGTCACTTCTTAGCATCAACGTGTGCCGTTTTCAAGTCGGAATGATTTTCAGTCAATACAGTGAAACTAATCTGAGAAGTAGTGTTCATGCCAACTTAGTGTTACCATAGAGCGAACATAAACAGAAACTTTTGTCTTTTTAAAAGGTGTGAGGCGCCAGTGTCTAAGTACAGAGCAAATAAAAAAATACAGACCAGATCGAATTGCAAGCTACCCTGCTGAGGACATTGTTCTACTGCCTATCAGGTCATATGGGAAAAAACCATGTATATGATCTGTTCTGCCCCCTCGGCCCTCAACAGAAAGAACTGAACAAAAAACAAATTAAGTCCTAAGGAAATGCTGAATGATCTTCCACTCCCCCCTCCCCACACTTATTCTGTGTTTATAACCATCAGTATGTACGACGCCTGACTTGACAACAAGAACTTCCACGAAGATGGAGGTGAAAATAGCCTTGATGTGATAGAACACACACAGTGGATGGATTGAGCCTTTCACCCATCAGACACAGTGGAGGAGTTAGTGGGCCAAGCTGTGGGGCCAGGGAGTCTGTCTGTGCAAGCCTACTTTTCACTACACAGAAATGTGTTCTCGCATGGCAAATCATCTCACAGAGCTACAACACTCCCACAGCTGCCATGTTAGGACCATTTATTACCATATGAAGAAGAGCTGACACTTAAGAAAAGGGGAAAGTTTTCACTCTGGAGTTAATGTACAGCAATGATCTGCAGGAGGTGGACGAATGCCAGTTCAAATGACCTTTTGCTTTTTACATTAAATAATAGGAAGAACCCGGTTGATCATTGTTTTAAAGATATATCTAACTAGTGTTATATAGAGATTTTAACAGATGACTACTTGAAGGACAACTAGGTGATGAGGTGCATGACTTTGGGGTCTGATCACACTGGTGTTTTAAACAACTAAGTCCAAACTATTTTTGTCCTTTCCCATTGCACGTTTGGTTTCTTTGTGCTTCATTATCATATCATACAAAGCAGTTTGATAAACAATAAAGACAGGCCTGGGCCTGACAGAAAAGTCCCTGCACCTGGTTAATTGACGCAGATAATGAGGAGACCAGGGGGTCCTTCCTCAAAAAGAAGAATTGACAAAGAGCTCACTACCACAACACAAATTCATTCTTTGTTTGTTGTGCTTTCTCTCCCACTTTTGGGGTCGAGGTAGGTGACTGGCGCTTAGTAATTGCACTAAACTGCCACACAAACACATTTTCTCTTTTCTGTGGTTTGGAGAAGCCCCGTCGGGAAGTACAGAGTTGTGTTTAAGTCTCCAACTCACCGGCCAGGCAAAACTGAAGGGCAAAACTATCCGGGATTTGTCATTCCTCACAGAGCTCTTGAAAGTAAACGTATTCCCTCCGAGGATAGGCGTAGATCCCATTCCGAAACTGCAGGGCCCTGCAGCAGAAACTCTCGACTGATATTCCTTCAGGCAAACTTTAAAAAACGTATCGCACTCGTCCCGTGTGCATTTTCTATCCGCCGTGTTCCGTGCGCCATCACAACACATGCCGTTCAGCAGCTCTCCGTTCGCATTGTGCATCGATAAGATTTGCAGCTCGAATTGTCCAGATCCTTCTGACACCTGTTGAAGACAGAACAGTGAGTGCAAGAGGAAAAAGAAAAGGGGAAACATTTTCAATAGTGCGTCCGCGGACATTACACAGGGACCCAAGTGGCCCGGGTTCAACTGTGCACGCGCGCATGGACATGGAAGGTTAGCATACCCGACTATAGAAGAGACATGCAACCACTATTAATCCAAAGCACTGACAAAACTTGTCCGCAATGCTCCTAAAAGTAGTAATCCACGTACCTTGGTGAGAAAGCAGAGTAAAAAGGCAGCCACGACCGAGCCCCGTCTCAGAATCATGCCTCCGGACTGCTGTTACCACTCGTTTGTACTATTCGTGTGGCCGACGCACGGCACCAGAGCTCTCCTCTGATTTAAACATGCACGAGTGGAAAACAACACTTTGATCAGCAGAGCACAGGTCCCCGATTCATGGAAAACCTCTTCCTGGTATGTCCCTCACACTGTCCAGGCGGCTGCTCTTCTTCGTTATCCGACAGTTTCCACTTGTTGTTGAAGAAAGTTTACACAGTAGCCATGCGGCAGCCGAGTCCACTACTGCTGACTGACTGACTGACTGACTGCTGCTCCGAACTGGAACTCACTGCACAAGTTCAACAGAGAGGGAGTGTCTGCAAAGCCCTGCACCACCTCCATATTCATGAGCACAGCACCCTGGACCCGCCCTTTCCACATAATCATATACTCAGGATCTCCTTGGCAGTGTTGTGGTGGAAAATAAAAGTGGAAATAAACTATGACCTGCAGACATATTGATAATCATAAGTTATCACAACCACAAACCTAAACATTAAATTAATTACATTTTCATACAAGCATCCATTCCTACCTCTCCTATCTTTTAAGAGACCTTATCTTCCTCCATTGTGCATTAGTCACATATTGCAGTGACCACAATTTATACTATTATCTTACCTCATTAAGATTTATGTCATCTTAAAAGGTGGGTTGCTGGTTTTACTCTCCTCTAGATTTGTGCAATTAGGTAGCACAATAAATCATTTGGATTTCAGGATGGACTTGCACCAAGGCCAGGGGCAGAGTCAAGGTTTTTTCAGTAAACGCATAGTGTGTTAGACATTTTTCTGCATGTAATGGAAGCCTTGGGAGATTACAACTGGGGGAAAAATGACAAATATCTGTGCATGTATAGCATACCCCCATGTTTAACAAAGTTTTGAGATAAAATACTGTAATTTAAAATATGCAGGCTGCAATGTGTCAGTGATCAGGAATTCAGTGGTGTACTCATTTAGGGCATTTTATGCAACTTAAAACATGTCACAGGTATGTGTTTTACTTATTTATTACTCCATTACATTGATAGAATGTACAGTATCAATGTAATCATTCATCCTATCCTTCCTTACTTCTCAGCAGGAACAAGAAATGGGTCATATTAATTAAATTCTTCAAGGTTTTACTCTCTGGATATTGTGAAAAATTACAAAATCCATTGTTGCGCAACAAAAATCATGATCACCCCTGTTTGCTTCTTGTAATAAATTACTTATAAGTGTGTTACTCCAGTCACATATGGTACATACCTTTAGTAAAGATATAGTATTTTTGAATTATGTTTTGTAAGAAATTCATTACGTCACACATTTTCAATAACATAGGGGGGAAAAAAAATCAAGATTTAACCTTTTGACTCAGCTCTTCTCAGATTGCATGCAGTTCCAGTCCAAAGAAAATCTCTATTGTGTTGATTGTGAGCATTAAAGGATTAAATGTTCCTTTATGCTTTAGTTGAGCTCAATAACTTGAATACATGAGTAATAAGACAAACCTAGAGTCTTATAGAATATGACACATTGCTGTCGATTATGTACAGTGATAACATGCATTAAATACATATAACTCAGTAGTGAGTGATAACTCTTACTCTGTATACTTTAAGCATGTTTTATACTTTGATTGTTTTCTTAAGTGAAGTTTGCTGAATACAAAACCTTTAATGGGGTGTTTTCAGAATGCAGTGACTCACAGCATTCATCCTACAGTTTATAGCCCACCATAATGCTAGGATAAATGTGAGCCTGAATGAAGCATAAGCAGAGTTATAGCTCAAATATTTCATTCACTGCAGCCAGAAAAAAACGCTGACAGACTGCTGAAAGATATTATTGCCACAGTATCCTTTTCTGCCCTCTCTGGTGTCGAAGGGCAATTGCGGCCAGGTGTATATCTGGAAGAAGGTAATCTGTGAAATGGATCAGTGACTAAAACTACACGTACACATTCATATGCAAGGGTAGGAACTGCTCTGCTGTGTGGTTAGTGATCTGTGTGGACCAATTACACAGGTCATTCAATGGGTCACAATCAAAGAAACACTGTTAGGAGCTCTAGCACAGCAGAGGAGACTACATCAATCAGTAACTATGTTTCATCATCATGCTTTATAACTGTTTATGAGGGTGTCACACGTCTCTCTTGTATGCATTTGTGCCTGATAAGCTGAAAGGTCTTGTATTTTATCTTAGGTTTTGTGCGAAATCTCATAAGTAAGCCCTGCTGCATTATTTTCACTGAAGCACCAAAGCAAATAATGGATCTTATCTTTAGTTTGGAAGTCTAAGTGATACGATGATGTGCTTGGTAGCTTCTGCGATATTTCTTGACTTTTTTTTTTCTTCTGTTTATTATTCCTGGTTTCATGTGGAATTTGCACACAAATTCAGAGCTCAAAGCGTCTTAAATCACTGCTGTCAATATTCAGATGGCACATTTCCTGTTGTTGAACTTCAAGATGAAAGGTATGGCCTCCTCGTCGCCCACCGCAGTCACTGAACTGATAGACATCTCAGGTTACAGGCCTCATTGAAATGCTCTTTCTGCATAATTAGGGTTAATTGGAGAAGTTTTTAACCCTAGGGAACATTTTCTCCTTCGTGGCAAGAGCTAAAATTGAGTCTAGAGATTACAGAAGGCTGGAGGAGGCGTGGCGGGATCCTGTCTGTGTGTCGTGGCCCTGTGACCTGCCCAGAGGTGATGCTTGTGTTGGAGTGATGACAGACTGGGACGAAACCTCAGTGAAAATAAAGACCAGGACAGATTTGGTCCTACTGAGTGAATATTACAATTCCTGTTATGTTCCTCGAAACTTGAAATGAGTCCCTGCTTTTGTTCAAAATAAGTATAAAAATTTAGCATTCATAAAAACAGGATAGCAGTAGATTGAGGCCAAATTGTAATACTTTACGTGCTGCTGCTAGTACTTGTACTACTAGTACTCCTACGTACTACTACTACTACTTCTACTACTACTAGTACTAGATACTAATACTTCATTTCAAGAAAAGTTTCTACACTCAAAAATTAAGAAAAAATATGTGTGTATCGCCAGAAAAATGTTATTATGCAGAAAATTGTTCATTGTTTAATTATCATATGATGTTTTTGGATTAATTTTATTGATAATGGTAATAATCAATAAAATTATTGGTAATGTTGTATATCCCTGTTGACCTTATTTTAACTACTTTATATACAACTGGTATTTTAATATACAGCAATGCATAATACTATAGTATTGCATAAAGCATTGTTTCAAAAGTCAACCTTTCCAAATCCCTCAAAATCTGAAACTGTATTTGCTTGTTTATTTATTTATTTACTTCAAATACTGCATTCAATCAAACAACAAAAGCATTATATTAAAAAAATCAAACATTGGGAAAGGAGCGGGATGAAGTTTAACATCCTTCTGGTTTGATCAGGACAGGAAGAGAATGAAAAAGTGAAATCTGGAACGTGACTAAAGGTGACAAATGAGTGGATTAAAATGTTCCATCAAGGAAGCAGTCTCAGTTAGTCATTTGAAGACAACAAATGGGCATTGTTAAGCATGACACAAACCATGAAATGGAAGTACAAATACCTCAGATTTGTAATGTATTTCCATTGCACATGTAAAGGTAAAGGTTGTTCGCAGATGCAAATAAACTGTTATTAAGTACAAGTGAGGCTGAAGGAATCCTAATTTTTTCCAGCTTTTCCACTTGATTGCCAGTTTGCCTGTACTAATAGGTATCTAAGCAGCGTGGTCTGTAGTCGTCATGGAGCACAGACTGGATTTCTCCTCTGAGGCCACGGTGCTAATCTCCTGCAGCCTTAATGTGATTATGGTAATGATCACACAAATGACCCCTGGGCTTTGGGGGGATCCATGGTTCACACATCCGCACACAGGCTGCACAGGCGCTGTGACTCCACTGGCCCGCATACGAGACCACCAGACTGAGCCAGTCCTGGTGGCCTGCTCCTGTTCTTCTGTCCTTGCTGAGCTTGGAAGAGTAGAGTGAATGACCAAATGAATTCCACAGAGTAACAAAAGAGCTGAACGACCATGAGAGAGATGGATATCTTTTGTTGTCTGACACTCAATGCTGTATGCCAATCCAATTACCTCAGCCTTTTGCAACTCCTCCTATCAGCGGTGTATGGCATTGTAGCCTGCCTGAATTCAGACTCGGACCCCTAACAAGAGGGTAGTGGATAAGGTGCTTAGTGAGGACCCCATTGCCTAAAAATCTGTGACGCATTCCCTCATGAAACAATTTAGAACTGCCCGTTTTCTCCGTAAATGTAATTTATTTTAATGTCATTATTGTCTGTCTCTCAAAGGCAGGAAGTCATTTCTCCTTACATTCTTGTCTGTCTAAAAGTGACATAACAGTGTTGCTTCAACAACAGCTTCTTTGTGGACAGTAGGCCTACAAAATATGACAAAAATCTGTAATATGTCATAACATTGTTCAGTATTGAAATGATGACACGACGGTTGATAAATAAGCTTCACAGTGACCATCGATCTATCTGAGGCGAGCTGAGGCTTTGTGTCAGTTTCAATGCTAATTTCTTTTACTTCTTCTCTCAGTTCTAATTATTACTTTGGTTGTTGCCCAAGAATATTATGTGTTGTTTAACTCTAAACCATGCATTTTCATTACATTTTGTGTTTTTTTTTATTTTTATTTTTTTTACAATTTTTAGTAAACACACATAAGATATTAAGAGTTTTAACAAAATCTTTTATTCCTGCAGTGATTATAAATCGGGGGTGTAGCCGGGTGTGTGTGTGTGTGTGTGTGTGTGTGGGGGGGGGGGGGGGGGGACGACACACACACACGTCCATCCTGCCAGAGCCCCCCAAATAGGATAAAATACAAGTAGGATAAAATACTTCAATAATGCAATTGTTGTTTACATACAATTTAATATTCCAATTGACTGTCGTATGGCTTTATGTTTGTAAAACCAAAATAAAGTAGAAAAAAAGTAAGATAAAATAATTGGTGAACAGCTTAAGCTAGTTTCAAAACTTTAGGATTTAATCTAACATGAATTTGAAGATTTCTTAATTTGCTGTTATAATATATTTCTACAAAAAGTAAAGGATGGGACAGATAAAGAGTCCCAGCAGATTGGTGCTGGTGGTGATATCAGCATCTGAATTCTGTAAAAGAATTTCAAACACTTACAATGTGAAGGTAAAAACATGACATGACTCAGTGTATTAGTGAATTTATGGTTGGACAGTAATTCTGCATAAAAGTGAAGAATGTGTGGAGTGAAAAAGCACATCTGAATAACCTAGAGCAAAGATGTCTGAGCCCATTTAAAAGTATCACAGTGTTTACATGGTGTGTGTGTATATGGGAGCTGCTTTTATGAACAAGTTACAGATGGTATCAGCAAATGACGCTCAGATAAATATTATTTTTCTCTGTTAAAGGTAGCCGGTTTGCTATTTTCAACATTTATTCAAAAGCGTGTTCTGTGAGGTGATGGCATTTTGAAGTCTGCGGGTGTATGTGGTAAGTACCTCAGTGTGGTTTGTGCACAAGAAGTCCAGCTGCTATGTGGAGGTTAAGAAAAAAATTGGATTATGGAGGGTTAGGTTGAGAGCAGAGGTTTTGATTTTCATTGGTTCAAACTGTGCTTAATTGCTGCGGTGATGCTGTGGGTGACTCATTTATGTCATGTTTATTTTAGCTGACTCTCTTTCTTTTTTTTTTTTTTTCCTCCCAAGGGGTTACTGTGCATGTAAATGATACTTGGAATGTGCTTTTAGATGTTACCTTTTAACATGCACATCACTGCCACAAGAAATGACCAACCCAATCACCAGAATAATATGATGCATTTGTGTGTTTACAGCATGGCAACCAGATGCATCTGCCTAAGAGGGCCGTGCCCTGTTCCCTGTCAAACTCATGTGATTACTGAGGAGAACCATTGCACTTTTCTTATAAAACAAAATGACTACCATTGATGTGGAACCATATTTTGGAACAAACAGCTGCAGCAAAGTATTTATTGATAATGAAATGAAAATTTGCTGTACTTCTGACAAATCCTCAGAGGATTTGGTAAGTGTAATCCATCCACTGTTGTAACTTCCTATATTTTACTGCTCTGATTGTACATATGCCTGTTCTTGGTGTTCAGGGAAATTCAGGTGTGTGTCTGATGACAGCAGCCTTTGGAAAACTCAGGTTCAGAAATTGGATTCAGAATGATACCAGGATTTGTGACAAGTGGCACAAAGATGTGACTCATTATATATTTGATAATTAATTCTGAATGTATGAACTAAAACACAACCCTCTGTCACCCTTGACCAAAACATTATTATTGCCTTAACTTACAAATCAGTGGGTTTAATAGTGAAAATATTTTCCAAGGTGAAAGAGAAGTCAGTTTGTAGCTGTCAAATATTTAAAACAAACACAAGTATTTGTCTAATACGAACAAACTGGATTTTATTAGTCGGGAATAAATGTCTGTTGACAGGCACCTTGGTTTTGTATTATATTCATTACACAGTGTTTGTTTTTAGACATGTATAATGGCAGGTTTTTCATCTTCCTTGTGTCAACTGGGTTGTGATGATAGGATCAGCACTCAGCACTGCACACATGTGTCAGGTTAAGAACCTGTGAATGGATCATCAGTGTGTGTGTCCTCATACATCCTTAATGGCTAGGGAGGTGTTTGATCCCTGGAGGGGAGGGGCGGCTAGAGGGCCGCAGTCAGTGAAACAAATCAGATTATCCCTGCTTAGGGTAGTAGCCTACGATTCACCAGCATAGCATTTCCACCTGGCCAACAATACCAGGTCTCATGTTGCTGAGCTGACCTTGTGATCATGTGATTAAGCAGTTTGTGTGTGTGTGTGTGTGTGTATGTGTGTGTGTGTGTGTGTGTGTGTGTGTGTTATGTGTCATAGCACATTTAATTCACTATGGAGAGAAAAATTTGCGTTTTATTAGGTTTTTCCCCTGCTGTAAATAACATATGTTGGAATTCTGAAGAATGTTTACGGTTTAAATCATTGATCACTGTGACAGTGTTGCAATAATCAGATTATTCAGGCAGGAAGATGCTTTGCCCATCCCACCACCCAAGGTGGTCTTCAGAGTCAGGGGTTGCCCTCAGATTCACTGAGTCAGAACAGTGTCCTCTTCAAACAGGATATTGGTACTCGCTTGAGGTGAGTGTGGCTAATTACCTGAACTTCCTATGTGGAGGAGGTGACACTGATAAAAGTCTTCCTTGTTTTTGTCTCACAATCACACAACTCTTTGGACCATGTAGGTGTTCATCCATGATGGAGGGAAACCAAGATTACAGAAAATACTTGACAAACAGACAGATCTGTGTAAGTCAAACACACACACACACAGACAGACAGATTAACTTTATTTATCCCAAGCTGGGAAATTACAGTAAAAAAAAAAAAAAAGTGTTACATTTTCACACTTAATATATTTTTCAGGCTCTGTCGATGTTAGTTGATAGGAGAGGCAACCAAGTTGGGAAAAGCATTGTTCTTCACATACAGCCACACCCCGATAATATTGACTCAAAATACTGATTAATCTTATTCAGTTATTCTAACTCATGTAAAATTTAAAAAAAAAAACATGATCTGAAATAAACTGTCCTGAGATGGACATTTCTATTCGTCTGTTTCTGTGCAAATCAAACTGAACCTCATATTATAATAAAATAAAAAATATTGTGTTAATACCAATACCCACATCTATGAATCATCCTAACTTTTAAGAAACTCATCCTCCCAGTTCCATTTTTCATGTCACTTTTGTCTTGTTGCATCTGTTATGCATAATATATATTAATGGATACACTGAGAGAACATCTTGTTTGTGTTCTTAATGTCCTTTTATCTTGATCTGAGGGGGGTGGGGTTGCAATCATACAAACAAAAAAGGAATAGAAATTGATTAAGATTAAAGAAACAAACATATATATATAGACTACAAAGAGCAGAAAGTTCAAATATGCATGTTAAATGTATGGAACAAAGGTAAAATGGTATCTTAATCAACAATCCTCTGTTCGTATTTGAACATTTGAATCATTACTTCCGACATCCGGTTGTTAAAACATTTTACAGTAAACTTTTTAAATAATGACCTGTAGATTTGTCGAGAAAAAAAAACCCATCTGAACATGTAAATAAGCCCAGTCCAAATGACAGCCACTGCCAGCCTTGAAGGAAAATATTGATGCTGGCAGTGTCTTGACGTCCCTTGCACCATGACGTAGCGGTTTTTCCATGACACATTTGATGATTGCTTCCAAATGGGGCTGTCAGTTTTAATAAAGGCGACCCAAGCATTTCACTTTCCTCTAAAGTAAACAAAATCCACCAGTTCTCCCACACACATGTACAGAATGTGTGATCACGCACCAGGAATGAGTCTTGAGATAAAACAGGCATTTGTGAGCTTATGTATGTTTTCATGGTCAATCTTTTCAGTCGTGAGTGAGGAGGTTTGCAGCTTGAATTGATGTTGTTTTTGTACGTTTTGCAGATTGAAAGCCATAATGTTATTTCAGGAAACTGGATGTGAGTCTGTGATATGACATTAAAAATGAATATGCGGTGTTAGGAAGTCTAAAAACCCAACAGAATTGACCACTGTGAGCTTCATGTTAAATTGAAGAAGTACTTCACTATGTTTACTTTACACTTTTCTTCACAGCAATAAATTAAAGAGTGCTCTGTTAATTTTATAGGACAATAAACGTATTGCTTGTCATATTTCAGTCTGGGCTTAGATCCAATGCCAACATTTATTGAGTCAATATACTGACAATTAGATTATACAGTGTCAACTAACAAGGGAAGGACAATATTCAGTTTGTTTATAGACGTGTGTGTGACTGCACAGCAGGAGATCAGAGCAGTCACAGAGAACATGGAAATATGTGGGAACTCAATCACAAGAAACAGTATTGGAACGGTCAACCTCACTGGAGCGTGTCAACTACCTGTTAATGTTAAACTAATGAGCCTACTTTCATTCCAGTTGTAATCATGTTGCTTGTTTAAAGGTCTCTTATACTGGTTAAATAACCAGAAGGAACATGAGTAACTGTACAGCAGAACTGACTGTTACTGTGGTTTTTGGCCACTTATTTTTTTTCTTTGCATCAACACTTTAAGTTTTTCCACTTTGAGTGAAATCCACTTATTTTAGAGCCTTGTCCACCTCAGTACTGATAAACAGTACTAGAAAAGGATATGTTTATGAAACATTTTACTGCACTCGATATCCATCACCTTGAACTTTCTTAACCTATAAGAACACAGTGTGACTTTTGTATCAGTTCCAAAAGGAAATTGCTCTGTATTTAACCATGTAAAGCCTGAATATTCAAATCATTGACAGAAAATTGCAGTTCTTTGAAACTGGAGCCTTTATTAGTCGTTCTGAACAGCCCTTTTTTTTTTTCTTTTTTCAAATATCAATTTCTATGTATGAGTTTAAATGTTAAATCATATTTGTTACATCAGGTTTTAGTGCTCAAATATTATTCTTATTTTTTGACCAAAAACAATATAATATAACACAAACATGTGTAACAAACGGGTATTTCCTTTTCAAAACAAGTATTCAAAGAATGCTTAATCGCCTGTTTTTGAATTAGAGCCAATAATGTGATTCTGACCTTTCTGCTAAATGCGACCTTGACCTTTGGCCTTTTGCAATATTAATAGTTTCACTATATGTATATATATGCATCAGTACATGTTATATTTTGATAATATATCCAATATTGATTAAGTTGTTGCGTGATATGTCTATGCTTGACACACACAGTGTGATTTATCACCTTTTATTCTAATATTATCTGCATTTTTTCCAGTGAAAATCAGCTATTTTCCCATATTTAATTCTCGGATCACGTCAATGTTAATAAAACCTCAGAGCAAAATCAAAGGTTATTTTATTGAAACAGAAAAGGGTGGAGAAAAAGTGAAAGTTAGTCAAATCTCTCATTAACTGAACAGAAACCCAGTGTCTCCTGTTTCATTCTGTTCTCTGTTCAACTATTACAGAATGTAATATTCATTCACTGTCATGGATTCAACTCTGTTTTTTTATGATAAATCAAAGTTGTAGAAGGCTGTTATTTTACATCAATTATTTACATGTATTGTTAGAATAAGTGAACCAACATGTATTAAACACCATCATCTTCTACAACAATGATTCACCAGTAAAACCCCTGGAGTTTAACTATTGACAGTTGAAGGAGACGTGTTTTTATTGTTCAATTATTGATATCTTTATTGAAAACAAATGCCATTTTTATTCAGTTTTCTGTATTTTGATATAATAACATGAACCTTTACTCTGATCAGTGAATTAAATGCAGAATAATACACCCTGAAACAGCCTATAAGACAGCTCACAACAATATCATGTGATGCTTCTGATGAAGGCTACAAGAAATAGCCTGCACCTGTCTGTTAAAGAGGAGCTAACATTACAGTTATATTTGGAAGAATATATGAATGTTTACAAGACAGACTAATACCTGTTTTTCATGGAAAAAGTGCAAAATAAAGGAGATAATATGACAAAAAATTGTGATAAATCCCTTTAGAAAAGTAACTGTTTGGGAATAGACACAAAAGTAATACTGGGTCTTTATGGGTTAAAATATATGTTATGGATTTGAATAATGTTTTATTAAATCCAAAATATCATTCTAATCATCATTCTATGTATCATTCTAACTGTACATTCTTTTTAGCTACGTGCCTCCATCTCTGTCTTTTATTTCTCAGTCAGCCTTGGTGTCTGCCCATCGTGGTCCCTTTCATCACTGACCTGGATACAGCTCAGTTTCTCCCTGTTCTGGTGTTGTCTGACTGTTCCTACCTTGAGTTTTGGACCCATGGCTTAGATGTGAACTTCAGGCCTTCAACTTATTTCACTTCATGTACCGGTATATTTCATATTCTTATTTTACATAATATTCATAAGTCCCCTGTATTTGTTGTTAATCTGAATGGAAGAGGGGTTCATCTTCTGTGGTAGGTTTGGGGGGATGGGGAAGGTGTTGTTTTATATACAGACTGTTAGATACTGGGCTATAGAAATTATATTAAATTCAATGTAATTTAATTGAAAAAGGAATTTAAATGATTTTTGTGGATCTTTTGTCAAATCTATTTACATATAAATGAGGATTGACACATGTTGTCCCACACCTACAAAGACAGTTTAGATATTCCATGTAAAATCCATCACTGCATGTAGTAGTTTTAGTATAAAGAACAAGATCAACTGTTGGTACAATTACAATTTGTAGGAACTAATCAGAATACACTTATATTCATACAGTATTATAAAAAAAAAAATAGTGTGTACTTAGACAGCTTTTATGTTTCTACATTCATTATTTTTCTACACAAAATCTTCATAAACATGTAGAACTATTCTTTAGGGCCTTGTGTCAATGCCACATTCATGAACATTTTTATTGTTCACATATTTAAAACTTGGGTGTCAAACATATGACCCACAGGCTAAAACAATCGGGCCAGTCGGTGAAGATATTAACAATCAACAATGTCAAATTCAATGTACTTCAGAAGGAACATGTGGTCAAATTTGATCTCCGGTGGGTCAGACTAGGAAAATACTATCGTAATAGTTTATAAGTATTTACATTTTAGTGTAAAAAATTATTTTAAATCACATGGCACTGTTTGCATTAACAAATTATCTTTTCACAGAAAAAAAATGACCTGAACAAATATGAACAACACAAAAAGGTCTTAAGTGAAGTAAGTGGAATTTAACCAGTATTCTGCCTGTTCTTAAATGTGTTGTGCCTTTGTAGATCCACTGTGATCTGTAAGTTGTAATGCACATGTGTAAATGATAAGGTGAGACAATATTGTTAAAATTGCCCTTAGTTTTCTTCACAAATTTCTGGTTGTTCATGCTATTCACACTGAACTTACAGATGTATTTTCACAATGTGATTTAACTTTTTTCCACCATAGAACATAGGGAAAACCTTGGAGTGGTCATTATTTATGGGTTATTATGTTGTTATTTTACTGGTCCGGCCCGCTTGAGATCATTTTGGGCTGTATGTGGCCCCTGAGCTAAAATGACTTTGACACCCCTGACTTAGAATATCATACTCATTGTGAATAATTTAACTGCTGCAGTTGTGGGTACCATTGCCTCGCAGCAAGAAGGTCCTGGGTTCATCCTGTGAATATAGATCAATTCATGGATAGGTGGATAATCCCAGGTCCATAGATTAAAAATCCTGCCATGTATTTGTTCCAGCCACTCACTGAAACAGCCTATTTATAATAGTGTTTCCAGGAGGTGTCATGGCGGCATGTTGTTTGCATCATTAGTTTCAATATGTGCCGTGTTTATATGGTGGCGCTGTTGTCCTATACTAGGAACTTCTATTTCTGAACAAATTAAGATGTTATTACCCTATAGGCATGCTCGAAGAAGATTTTAACAAAAATTATACTTAAAAACCCTCAGATATTTTGAAATCCGGGATTTTTCTAAATCCTGAGCTCATAAAATATTAATATGGTTCATTTTATTTCCATATTTTCAAGATCATATTTCAGAATAAGAGCTAGTCATTGTAATGATCAAAACACTACATTCATTATGAATAATAAAAATTCTTAGTTGAAATTGGAAAAGAATATGTACACACACACATGTGAAAATACATATGAATTTTATTACAATAAACTTCTTTTTACTTTTATAAGAATACAATATTTTACAGAGTTACAATTTGCCCTAAGGTCGTTGTCTTTTATTAAGAGCTTGGAGTTTGGTCATTTACCATTTGACTGCCATACTTCTGGATTTTCTCCTTCATTTCTAAATATAGATACATGCCGCCATGACACCTCCTGGAAACACTCTTGATCTAACCTCACCCATTTGATGAGTACAACTCCTCATTCAGTTAGTTGGGATAATTATTGGAATCACCAGTGTTACTGTAAGTGGTTTCTCTTTCCCCACTGTTTTTTTTTTTTTTTTTTTTTTTTTAATTTTTTACTTTTTCATTGCCAATAAGGAGGGTTTAGAAATTCCATATTTTCTATTTCAAGGAGTATCATGGAGAAGAGGAACTGATTTGATCTGGAATGATTTACCATTTCTAGATTGTCCATAAGGGGGAACTCAAAGGTTTAAAATCACTAAACACTCTTTTGTTCATATCTCTGGAACTATTTGTCTGATTGACTTCAAATCAGGTTCAAATGAAAATTCCTAGCCTGGGGATAAAAGGTCATGACCTGGGGATGCCTCACATTATGGTATCATAACTGTCTGGTTGAGGAGGGTATTCAGACATATAACTGTAGTTGTTGCTTCCGATGGCTAGTTTTGTTTAGTTTGTAATGAAATACACTTTAATAGTAAACTCCCAGGGCGGCACAGTGTCTCAAAGCAAGAAGGACCCTGGTTCAATTCCCACACCAGACTTTTCTGTGTGGAGTTTGCATGTTCTGCCTGTGTCTGTGTGGGTTTTCTCCAGGTACTCCAGTTTCCTCCCACCATCCAAACACATGCACTAATAGGTTAACTGGTTAATCTAAATTGCCTATTGGTGTGAATGTGAGAGTGATTGTTTGTCTATATATGTTCAGCCCTGAGATGAACTGGAGACTCATACAGGGTGTACCCCGCCTTCACCCATTGTAGCTGGATTATGCCCCCAGTGTCCCCCACAACCCTTGTGAGGATAAAGCGGGTTCAAATGACGAGATGAGTAAACTTCCACTTACTTTATATAAATGTATAAATATAAAATTAGAGGTGATGAGCATAAGTGTGTTTGCCTAGTCTTGGTGTTACTTACTAGTAATTTGGAATAATTCCTCTTTTTCTTCAAATTAAGACAGTATGGTATAGAAACAGTACATCTGTACCACTAATGATGTTGTCCCAGTTGACAGCTTTAAATCTACTGGTTAGTAGTTTTATCCTACTTGTTTATTGTCATGTATGAAGGAAAATGTTCAACCACATTCCAGAGTTATGTCTGGTTAATGCGTGTGAACGTTTTTCATTACTCCCCAAAATTCTGTGGTTAAATTTTTGTCTCTACAGATCCTCAGACCACAGAGTTGATCTGCTGCTGAGATTGTCCAGATCTTAAGTCATTAGAGATTTACTCTGTCTCCCGTGTGAATGAAAAACATCATATAATAGACTTTTTTTTTTCTAACTTAACATATCTGTAGGTATGTGTTAAAAAAAAAATCCATTCCCATTTCACAGCACTTTTGCTCTGTTTTTCATCTTGTTTTTTTTTTTTTACAGCATCTAATGTTGGGGGGGGGGGGGGCAGTTGAATGAAGTAAAGCCAAAGACTGAGGGCTGGAACACAAAGACAAACACACACAAACACACAAACATTTGACTGTTAATTTATTTGACCAGATTTATACTTAACATGTCATATTCTGTTTTGTAGACAAATTTCTAAGCTTGCGGAGACAAAGACCATGTCACGCTCCTGTTCTAACAGTTCAATAGAACCAGTGACACCCGATCAATGGTAAACCTCAGTATGGTTAAATTTCACTATGGCTTAATATGCAATAAGAGACTTTTATGGCCATCTCTTTTTTTTCCTTGGCCATGACTCTTAAAATGCTGTGTGAAGTAGTCATAAAGCTGTCACTGTGAGCAATATTTTCCACACAGTGCGATGACAAATAGCATGTAGGCATTGCGTGCATGGGTGTCATACAGACAACATATTGTAATGTGTAGTATTTTTTCAAATTATCAGTTTTCATCAGGTTGTAATGTGAATGTTGCATGTTTGCGTAACAAAGAATAACAAAAATGACTGTCATGAGAGTTCTGGTTGTTAGTTTATAGTTATTCTTGGAAATTAAACTCAAACACAAATGGAGACAGGAATTTTAGATATGTAACAGTAAACACAGTGAAAGGCAAGGGATTAGCGATATAAAATGAATAACAAACCTTGGGAAGCGGACTATGTTCCAAGGCTTGATGGTTAAACTTTTGTTTCCATCCAAAATCTACATGTTTGTATCATCATGTAAAAGCAGCACATTTCTACATACGACAACTCTGCCTCTAATGCATTAAGTAAAATAAGAAATTGAAGAAAATCACAATAGAACATACAGGGTTTTAGTTGCCTGGGCTTTGTCTGAGGTTACATGTAATCCATTTTCTGCGTCCATCTGATCTCAAGTGCTTAAAATATGCTATTTTCTTAAAGCACAGTCAGGCTAAACATCCACTCAGTATTTAAAGCAAGTCTTTCTATTTCAATTCAGGTCAACAAAAAGATAGGTCTGCATGTTTGGAAGACTCGCTGCTCTTTGAAGAGGTGTCCGGTTGCAGCAAACTGGCATCTGTGCCCAGTTCTGTCCTGTCGTGATTGCTTCATACTAAATGGGCCAAAACACCAAAGCAAAGCAAACAACACAGAGAATTTAGAAAATCTGACTAAAATGCTGCTACAAGTTGTTAAAGTTAGCTAAGGGGGAAGAAGGATATTTAGAGGTATTTTTTTTAGAATGGTGGGAGCAGATAAGGCTGTAGATTAAACAGAGAATAGTGATTAGTGGTCATTTATCAGCATAAACATTTCACTGATAACTACAACTGATAGGGGAGCAAATCCTTCATTACTTCAGTAGAGTTTTCAGGTATTTTCTCACAGTTTTTTAATACAAATACCTTCATTTTCTACTCCTTTCATTTTCAAAACAGGCTTCATCTTTAATGAACTAGGGGAGTAACTGGTTATTTTATGCTGCATTATCACATTCTGTCACATTATCAATCATGATTAAAAGTTATGTGTCAGATATTAGCCCATAAAAAATATGATCCCTTGGATATTTGGTGTATATGTGACAGAAAGAAAATTATATATAAAAGGAGAAACTGACAAATTTGCAGATTGTTGCAGAATTAATCTTAATCATTCCCAGTATTTAAAGAAGGGGTGTCAAAGTCCTTTCTTCCAAAGGCCACATTCAGCCCAATCGGATGTCAAGTGGACGAGACCAGTAAAGGAATAGCATCATACTTCATCAACTTTTTCTCTTTTTTAGTGCAATAAAAAGCCTTACATTCTGAAAATATTTACATTAACAAAGTATCCTTGAAAAAAAAACCCATGTGAATAAAGTGAAAGAACTTAAATTTATAAGAAAAATAATTGCATCTTTAACAATATTATGCTTTAACAATATTATGCCTCAGCTTACAGTTGATACATGTGTATGATGCACAATGTTACACAAATGTGGAATTTGGAACAAAAATAACAATTTCTCATTATATTTCTTGTTTGTCCAGCTCATAGTTCTTCTAAGTAGTTTTTCGAGGATCAACTGGTCTAGTTTTCAAGAGCAAAAGTAGTCCAGTTGAACCTCGAACCTTCGAAATATGGATTTCTGACTGTTCATACATTGTTATTATTATTTTACTTTAGATCATATTGATCTGTATGTAGATCCTGAACTAAAATAAGTTTCACTCCCTTGATTGAAACTCAGGAACTACACTGTATCTACAAGGAATATCTTCAGTGTCATTTTTCTACTTTGCAAATCCATCCCATGGACAGGATTGGACCTTTTGTCCTGACAGTTTTGGCCCTCAGGCTACATCACAGCCACATAAATGTCCTTCATAGAGCCACTTCTGCACTTTGGAGTTCATGTCAGAATCTGGCCTTTTTTAGTTTCAATTGAATTAATATGTTGAATAATTTTTCGTACATTTACACATGTCGTTACTTCTACTAGAGTAAAGAATGTGTGTACTTTTGCTTCCGATTCTAACGAGACTTGGCTGTTGCATTGCTTTACAAGTATGAGACATAATCCCTTTTTAATAAATTGCAGGTGCTGTGATACATGAGAATGTATGTTTAAACATGTAAGTGATGCTGAGGGTGGCAGCGAAACGGTGTCTCGCTGCACGCTGTCTGGAGCAAGCTATAGGTTGGCAGAAGCAGACAGTGTTTTGACACGACGGTGCCTGTCTGTCACTGGCCAAGTCGACTTGTGCTGAAAGAGAGCGAACTGCTGGCAAGTCTCACAGGATCTGTGAATCGAGGTCGGCACAGCAGAAGGGGCCCAGTGTTTCCCTAATTCACTGACAGACCCAGCTAACTCTGTTTATGATGGCAGCTAAACAAAAACAGTCTGGAAACCATAGAATCCAAACCTTGTTTTAATTATTTTTATTTGATAATGTTTTTCATTGTGACCTAATCAGAATTCCAGAATGCATTTTAATGTGGTGTGCTTAATGCTCGGATGTCTCATCTCCCTCAGTGCTTTATGCTTTATGTAAATCAGTGAGAAAATAGGGAGATCTTTTGTGTCAGCACATCTGACATTCCTTTGTGCTAAGTTAAAGGCTTGTCTTGTGAAATCATGCTTCACTCCTATTGTGGACATGTGGTTTGTGCATGTTCATTATGAGGAGCTTGACATTATGTTAGCTCTTAGTGCTAAAAGTGAGAGGCTGTGCTCATTAGCAGACTCAGAATGGAGTCCAAGTCTGGGACCAGCCTTACCATTCATGATTCACAATAATGTCTGCTATGTAAAAAAAAAAAAATTAGTGATGAAAACATTCAGTCATGGTTACTACACACTACTAACAAGTCTCCTTGCCAACTTGAAAAAATGCTAAAAACTTCATATTAATTCTGGCTCAATTAATATGAAGTGCATTCACGTTAACCAGCAATCATTACGCCCCAGTGATCTAAAGACCATTGTCACATAAGCACTTGAAGAAGTCTTTTGTGTAACAGAAGAATGGCGAAGTGACCCCCGGCAGTGCAGAGCAAGGCCAGGGAGACGTCTCTTCAGCCCCGCCACCCTCTCCACTCAGCAGCCTGGGGTAAAATTTCAGGTCCGAGTGGCCATGAGTGTTGCTGAGTGATCGGCAGAGAGAGGAGACCCTAAACCCAATAGCTTTGATGACTGAAACAAAACACAGAGTCCCCCCAGACTATAGCCTCCAGGTCTGTGACTAAGCATGCTGTAATGCTTAGTGAGAGTAGCAGCTTCCTGAGTTGAAGTATCTGGAGCCTAATTCTTTCTGTATGTGTTTAATAATGTGTATGCATATCATCAGATCTCCTCCAAAGCAAGAAACCAGACAAGCACTGATACTGTCTGTCAACACGTTGTTCTGCTGCATCGCTGATGGCACACAGACAAGCTCACAGACTTGACAATGACAGTGGGGTTTTTTTTAGGTCAAAGGTGCAGCTACGGGGTCATAATCCTTTGACCTTCTATGAAATAAAATGCCATTTCTCTGTCCACAGAAAAAAAATCAGACACCCCCACCCTTTCAATCGTGAGAGCACATGTGCGGCCACCCCCATTTGTGGATGAAGAAAATACACAGAGAAAAATAATTCCTCAAATTTCAAGCATGATGAATGTTATATTTAACAGCTTTATATAAAATAAGTGTAATAAATGAAATACATAATGAGAGGGTGTTCCAATAAGTTTCAGGGTAAATGGTAAGCTTTCATTTCATATTTTAAGGACTTGCAGGTCTTACCAGATGAAGAGCCGATCTATCAAGTAATGAAGTTTATGTGATTATATGATTTTTGTCTGAGCTAGGGGGGGATGGGTAGATGTTGTTGGAGTAATTTAATGTTTGTTTGTTTTTACTTTATTGCCAGTTGTTGCACTGTTTTTGTCATTCTTTTGTATTGTCTGTTCATTTAAAACAATTGGATGACTCCTAAAATACAATGATTATTGTCTATTACTCTCAATAAATACTTCCTAAAAAAAAAATTAAGTGTCATCTTTTTGACAGTTTCTGTGAAAACTCGCCTAAATGTGGAAAACCCTCATAAGTAGAATAAAATTACTAACAACAAAACAGCAGAATAAAATGCTGTCATTTCTACAACCAGGGCCATACACATATAATGTGTATGTTTTAAATCAGAAATATAATTCACATCCATCCAACTTTTTTTTTTTTTTACTTCCTCTCATATAATAATTGTGGAAATGTTTTACTTGATTGATAAAGTAACTGGGACTTGGTGTATAATCATTGTTTTCATTTTCATGCATGTTTCTCAGATGCTACATTCATATTTTAGTATTTATTACACTGTACATTTTGCAGTGTTAATTTGGAGACAATGGGACCAAATACACTCTAGAAGAAGTTAAATAAACTGTCTAAGTGTTGATTTAACACTGCAAAATTTACTGTGTACCTCTGCCAAGGAGGTTATGTTTTTGCCAGCGTTTATCTGTTTGTCTGTGTTCAAGATAACTCAAAAACCTATGGACGTATTTTGATGAAATTTTCAGGATATGTTGTAAATGTGAACAGGAAGAACTGATTTCATTTTGGGGGTGATCGGGGTGGAGGTGGGGTGGGGGGGTCTACCTTGGCGGAGGTATGCGCTCTCAGAATGCTTTTCTAGTTGATTTTGTATTTATATTTTGAAAAATCTACCAGGAAAAAAACAAAGCAAAACATTTTTATTGTCTAAACCGAAAAAACTTAGACACCAGACATTCTGCCAATGGAAGGAATGGGCACAAAGATGCAGATCCTGGAATGATAACTTTCATTGAGATTGTATATCATTGTAGGAATGCAAGGTGTCTGACCTTGACAACATAACTCTTACATTACAGTTTTTAGGACTTTTCTGCTCAGTTTTTTTTTTTTTTTTTTTTTTTTTAAAAAAAAGACAATCTAATGTATTGACTTGAGAATAATGAAATAATTATAAAATGAATAGCATAGTAATAGTAAAATAAACATAGTTACAGTTACTGACACACTTTCATATAGACTGAAAGTTTTTCAAGGTTGATTTAAAAAAGAAAAAAAAAAATTTCTGACATAATGTATTGACAGAGACAAATTAATGCTATTAATTTTATGGTGTTAATTAGAGCTGAATCTTTTGCATTCTTCTACTGACATAGTTTGTGTTGTGTGTGAGTGACAGAGTTAACTTCAAAGACTCACAAATCTGTGTCTCTTTGAGGTTTAGTTTTAAAGCCTTTCAACTCTCCTACAGTACATGCTCCATGTCTTCAGGATATATGGGAGAAAAAACATTGAATAGTAAAATGTTCCAGGTTCACTGGATGTGTTTAAATCAGATGTTGCTCAATCAAAAGGCAGAGAGTGGCTCGTTGTCATTTTATTACTCCTTAGAAACACGCACAAAGTATTATGTGATCAAACTGGGAAAGGGAGGGAGCTTACAGACAGCTGAACAAAGGTAATGCAAACAGCTGTGCCAGTGCAAACAGCAGACAGATTATTTGCGTGTGCAAAGTTAGGCAGGCCTCTAGCATAATACTGCCATCAAATCATGACAGCCATGAAGTGCTCTTCAGCTGTGTCTGTTTGAAGATTCACTGTTATGATTTTTGCTGGAACATTTTATCCAAGCGTCGATGCTTGTGTTGAATTAAGTTTAGTTATTGAACCAGATCGAAGTCTAAAGTATCAAATCCTGATAATTTCAATATAACCCCTCAGCTGGATGACAATGGTTTTGCCTCATGTCTGCTCAAATACACTCAGAGGACAGTTCTCAGACTTGATTTCTCACTTGAGGTGGCTGGCTGCAGTAGGAGGATCATTGTTGATACAGCTGATCTCTGTTATTCCAAGTGAAATATATGGCCCTGTTTGTTTTCAGAGATAGACCAAACGCTTTGCTTCAAGTTCATATTTATCTATTGCAGGAAATATGTCAGCGTTGAACCAGATTCCACTTTGTGTGCTGTTCCCGCATTAACCTGTGTCTTTACATCAGCCAATCTGAGGTTCACACTTCTTTAAGTCCATGAAAAATAAATTCTGAGATTTCTTTCTGAACACGTTGTTCTTCAGAAAATGATTACTAGACAAGAAAGGTAAAAAAAAAAAAAAGAGCTATGAAGAACTGAATAATAGCGTTATAACAGTTTTTGTTTTTGTTTTTTTTATCAGGTTTTGTGTTCAGATTGTTTTGGGCTGGACATAATCGATTATTTGATGAGGCACTGGAGCCATATTTATTAAACAGCTCCTGCACTGTAATAGTATAAAACACAGAATGTATTGTCTATACTGGTTCGCCCACCATTTGCTTTTCGGTTACACAGATAAAGTGAAAAAAAAAATACAAATAATAGCCACTTCAAGAAGGTTCAGCAACAATGACCTAAATCTGTTAAAGCTAGACCTAAAAATAGTAGGAAAAAGACAACATTCTATATTGTGCACCTTCCTTCAGCATCCCTCACTTTTCTGTCCAAATCAAAAGATAAATATAAATGGTCTGACATAGTTCTATACTGTTGTGGGAAACATGACCCGAGGCAAGTCAAGCAGTCAATCACATTTAATGCCCTTTTGCCTCTACCTGAAATATGAAATATGATTAGCCAATAATCTGCATAGAAGTGGGAACAATCCCAGACCACTAGAATGACATCAAACTGAGGTCATTACACTGAAGAAGAGCAGTTTTAAATGTGTGCTGTATTTAGAATCTTATCATGACTGTCTCTGTCCACACTGTGTCTGCTACTTCACCATCACCTGTTTTAACATCATCCTTTCAGGGGGAATAATACTGCTTTATTTTTATTCAATTTAAAAAAAAAAAAAAAGATTTTAAACCTAATTTTATAAAATTGCCAATTTATTGAGTCAGTATTGGCTGGGTGGTTAATTAGATTTTTCTGTGGTGTGACTAACTCAGAAAACACAAAAAAACACAATATGTCATACTAATCAAAATGTGACTCTTCATCTATTTAATCTGAAGATAATGTAAAAAGAACCTTGCATATATTTATGCCCCAGTGATAACTTTATGACTTTATGAGCCATGTTCCAACAGATATGAACATTGTTACCCACAGTGTTCCGAGCTTTTTAGAAATGACACCCCTCAACACCCTGCAGGTGTTGAACGACTGCCAGTAACTTTGGATAGCAGTAATTTTAGAGTTGCGTGCAAGACACAATACCTCGTGGAACTACTGCACACCCATGTGATGGATTTCCCCTCTAGAAGATTTGATTTGGTATCTATCAGGGGGAAAAACATGAAAATGACTAAAAGCATTGTTCGATACTTTTGGCAGGAGTCATAATGTGCTCTGCTTTAGAACTCTCAGCAGACTAGTGTTACAAGCAGAAAATGTTTGGTTACATTGCACCGTGAGATTTGTTTAGATGCTTCAAAAATATTTGAACATTATTGCTTTAAAATGTCACATGACAAATTGGTCTTTGCATATGAACTCACAGAATGTGGTTTGGACTCTTAAGACAATATTCAGGTTAGGCTTTGCAGGATTTGGTTGAAGTAATGATATTACCTCAGTGGTGCATGAGGCAATACAGTATTCCTCTATGTCTATAGAGGGAAGGGGAAGTCCCCACGTCTGTATGCTGTTTAACTGGACCAGTTGAGTAATGCAGCCTGGGATTAGGTGGAGCAGGCTCACAGCAGCAAACCCTCCCTCACACTGATCTGTCTGGACCCACACAAGTAAACGGCTGGACCAGAACCACAGCTGGCTTGCATCCTTCCACTGTGTCAAACCATTCATGGAGCTGCTGTGTACAGGTTTTTTTTTTCTTTTTTCAAGGCTTTAAAAGAAAAAAAAAGGCACTAACCCAAGATATCACTTACTTTTAATATAGTTTGCATTGTCAGACACAAACTCACATTTCTAGGAAAGACGTGGTATTTTGTAAAATACAATGAACATTCAAATCTGTTATTTGTTAATTCACTTAAAAATGGATTTGACTGACAAAAAAGGACTTCAATTTTATAAATAGATTTTGATGCCTTTAACTCAGTCGAGTTTACCAGTGTGTTACATCATATTTCCTTTTTTTAAATTACATTTTTAATTCATTTGGGAACTATGAATCGTAACTCATGTAGTGTTAGGTTTGGCATTGTCCTGTTGAAATATCCACAGACATCCAACCTGATACAACCATGTGCAATATCTATCAAATGATTAGTCTGCCATAGTGTTTTATCTTCTCACACTATTTCTTCTCACAATATTTTTTTTCTCATGTTATTTATCCTATTTCCAATGTCACTTGCACTTGCACACTAAGTTCTATATATTTTTCAAACATTCTGAATTGCAATATTTTATTCTTTAATTTCATAATGTAAACAAGTGTGCTTTCTAAAGGTAAAGATAAAGTACTTTATTTGTCATTATACATGCCATTGGGGCACCTGTAAGGAGCAGTGGGCACCCATGCGCGGCGCCCGGGGACCCATCTCCAGCTGTAGAGCCAGACTCATAGTCAGAAACACCTGGCTGGAGGATTTGACCCTAACAAACATATTTTTGGGTGATGGGGGAAACCGAAGCACCCAGAGGAAACCCATCCAGACACGGGTAGAGAAACATGCAAACTCCACACAGAAAGGCCTGCACGGTCCGGGACTTGAACCTGGGCCTTCTTGCTATGAGAGACTTTCTATTATTGCAATTGCTATGCTATTGCTATTCTATATTGTTGAGCCTTGTAAGTTCCTGCACTAAAGTGGAGAGCTCTTCTTCAATTTACAATACAATACAATATAATAAAGATATTCTGATTTACATATCTTCATATCAGTGGTATATTCAGACGTGCATTTGAGCTGTACATTCATACAGTGGCTGAAAACAGACTGGATGCTCTTCTTTATCTTGTGCTGCATTTCTACTAGTACCGGCTTGACTTAACTCAACTCGACTCAACTCGACTCATTAGAGTTTCCGTTGCAGGATAGTGCAGACTTTACAGTACCTGAACGTCATAGTCGGGTGGCAAGTACTTCTGTTTTTCTTCTTTTATGTCAGCTACCAAAGACTGAATCTCCTGGATCAACCATAGTGTAGTTTTGAGCGGTTATTGTGTAAATTAATCTATCACAATGTCATGTTTTTGTTTTGCTGGGAACCTCGGCAGATGTGATACCAAAAATCTAGTTCCGGAAATGCACCGAAACAAGTCGAGATGATACTAGTGGAAACATAGCATTTGACATATAGAATCCAAACTAATTTTTATTGAAGTTCTACATCAGCACACATTTCCACCGTCTTCTGGTTCATTTGAGATGAGATGAGGTCCAGAGAACTCAGTGGCATCAGTACAAACATTAAAAACAGATTTAAGTTTGTAGTGCGTTTTGGAAAATACCAGTACTTTTTCTTTTTTAAAGGAAATATATTTACATTGTGATTTCTTTTGACAAGCTTTGTTTGTTTGTTCTCATACCAGCTTGTCATGGCAGTAAAAATGTGCTCATTGCAATGTGCTTCCCATAAAACACCATTGTAAACTCACTGATGGTGAATATAATTTTTAAGAGACTGGGTTGACATTAACAGCTTTCAATATGACTCTGTGGTTGTGTACTCATTCTTTAATCCCCTCCAGGACATAAAACAACTTTTTAATAAGTGGTGCTCCACTTGTGTACAGTTGAAATGTAATTGAGTACTTTTATTTTGCTCTACAAGTATACATTTAAATGATTTGTACTTTGAGTTACTTAGCTTTACACTTATCTGTCATGACTCAACTATATTTGTCTGACAAACATAGTTATTGTGGAGATTACAGTTCTTCCTTAAAACCATGTTTCTATTTTTTTTTTCTAAGCACAAGAGTCAAGGTGACTTTTTGAGAAAACTAAAATATCTACCCAACAGTCCATAAAGTAGATCAAATTAAGTCAACATTTAACAGTTGCAGAAGTAATATACACACATACAGCTCTATTATGAAGCCAATTATATGCAATAGACAGGGCACATGTTACTGTATAGGAAATACTATCATAATTAAACTGGCCTTTGCTGATAATGCTTAAACATTTGCACTTAAGTTTTTCACAGTATTGTAAATAATCTGGATATTATTTTCAGAACAGTTTAACTTTCAACAAATGTGATTCTGAAAGTTTGAAGGAGACATGCATATAATAAAAGGCACATTTGCAGTATCCGTGGTCCTGCTAGTCCTCTTCTTTTGTTTCAGTGCATTACCAGAAAGTATGACAAACCACAAATTATTATAAACGAGTGTCAATCTGAATGTAATGACGTACCGGATGAATTTGGTGGTCTCTTTTGCAATTATGCTACAACCCTTTCTCAGTATGTTTGATAGATTTATTTGGCCACTGAAATATTTGTTTACCCAACACATGGAGGGAAAGCTAATGTTTCCAATATTTTGAGGCACAAACCATGTCCTGTGGGTGTGTCTTATAGGTGTGGTGACCAGCACACAGATGGGTTGTGGCTGTTGAGGCTACTGGCGTAGTGTTGGGAAATCACAGGACAATTACCAGAGGAGAAAGTGGTATGAGGCAAATGCAACAAAAAGATTTCATGTCTGCATTAGTTTCATGCTAATGTTTATTCAAAGGGTCAGCTTATAAGTCATTTGTACCTACAGCAATCAGACTCTAGAACAATAAACCAAAAGCAACTGCTGCATTTTAGCTCGCTCTTTTGGACAAATTCCCTTTTATGTATTTTATTTATCTTTTTTTTTAGCCATTTCCATCTTTTGTTTTTATCTCATAGTTATTTTAGCATATCACCTTTTTGATCAGTTATTTATATTCAATGTGATATGTTTGGTCTGTGTGTCTATATGTTTCTTTATCTTGAGAAGATGTTTAATGTGGATCACTTGAGATTCCCCCTGGGGATAATAAAGTTTAACTTGACCATGACCTTATCAAAATTAGCGATGTGTTTGGGTGTTTCATTGGAAAAGGGAGGCCTAATAGTATTTAATGATAAAAATCTTGCTGATTCACAATAAAACTGCTTATTCTGAGGATACTACGCAATCCAACTTATCTAAAAGATGTTAAAAAAATATATACAAGTAATGCTTTTCGATGTTATTCTACACGTTTTGGGTAAGTCAAGGTGACCACACATCTTATTCAATGCAGCTGCTGTAAAGATATACAGTACATTTTTGTGGACTGACTACCCAGACATGCTCCTTACAGAATACACCCAAACCTCACCATATCAAATCTAATGTGACATGAAGCACTAATTTGGTTAAAATGAATTACAATGCTTCATTGCATCAAAGGAATAGAATCTATCAGTGGCAGAAAAACAACTCACTGTGTAATATGTCAACATTAAATCATTGGATAGATGTTGAGAGTGGCAGTTTAAAAGAACAGTTAAAAAATGATTAACATAGGATTGTGTCAGGAGGAAAATTAATGAGCAGAATCCAATCATATAAGTGGTTAAACAAACTGCCAAGAGCTGAAAACACCCCTCGTTTAGTGTTAAAACAAGGCAGCAAATATGTGACAGCCCCCTCCCTCCTTAACTATCTTCACTGCTATCTTGCAACATCTCAATGGAAAACTAATCAAACTGTGATGTATTCATGTACACTTGTGTTGTGTTAGCCTAATTAAAGAAAATACAGCAATTAGGCCATGAGAAAGAGTAGAGAGGACAACAAAACTATGCAGAGCATCTTGTTCAAAATTGCTTCATTGGGACATATAATTTACTTATTTACTTACTTGGGTGCCAAAGAAGGCGTGAATTACACTAACTCTCTATCAGCTGTATGTAGCACTGTGGAAATGGGATGTATATTATCAAAAGATTACAATCTAAGCAGAACGGTGTGTGCATGTAATTCATGCCACATCCTGTGAGAGCCTGGGGTTAAATAGGCTGGCTGAGCTAAAATACAAGAACTATCTTGTGTCATGAGAGGAAGAGGGAAAATCTAAAGAAGTCTATGACTGAAATGAGTTTAGATGGCAAAGCTGAGGCGATTATTGAAAAAATTAGTTTAATATTTAATACATTTTTTGATGTAGATATTTAAAACAATGTAGTGAAGTGCAAAATAAAGTCACATACATAGTGGAACTCTGTTTATGCTTCTTTTGTGCAACACATAATTTATTACGAATGTTTTTCATTTAAACAAATCTACAGTATATTTTATCTCAATAACAAGCTTGACTATATGATTATGGACCACTACTTTAACAGAATAGTCTCTTAACAATACCATCGCTGTTCATTCAAGCGGAATTAATTGAAATCTTATTTGTATTACACATTAAAACATTACAATAAACACATTGGGTTTTATATAATTTTTAACAAACAAAAACACTGGTCGTTATATTGTAGTCGACTAAAATTATTTTAGATTTTGTCGACTTTATGTTGACTAAAACTAAATTTATTTAGATAGCTAAATTGTGACTAAAACTAAAGTTACATTTTTGTCAAGAGACTAAAACTAAAACTGTATTAAAAATTTCTGACAAAATTAACACTGCATCACACTCCTACTAAATGTTGAAAAAACAGAAGTACATAATGTCTGTTTTTCCATTAAATTATAAATACGATAATTTGTTTTTTATTATCACAAGATGAAATGAGATATTATCCCTCTATCCTGTCTCATCTCATCTCATTATCTGAACCTGCTTTATCCTCACTAGGGTTGTGGGGTCACTGAGGGCCTAATGCAGTTACAATGGGTGAAGGCGGGGTACACCCTGTATGAGTCTCCAGTTCATCTCAGGGCTGAACATATACAAAGTGACAAACAATCACTCTCACATTCACACCTATGGACAATTTAGATTAACCAATTAACTATTACTGCATGTGTTTGGATGGTGGAATGAAACTGGAGTACCTGGAGAAAACAACACAGACACAGGGAGAACACGCAAACTCCTCACAGAAAGGTCTGATGTGGGAATTGAACCAGGGTCCTTCTGTCTGTGAGGCATGAGTGCTAACCACTGCACCACTGTACCACCACTCCTTCCTGTACGAAACTAAAAAATCATTGGATTTTGTCTTGTGTCCATACATATGGTGCCATATTTCTTTTAAAACTCTTCTTCTTCACTTATAACAGTCATCAACATCCATTTAAAAAAAAATTCAAATGATTGTTGTGGAAAAAAGTTGTTGCATTGCAATTTTGCATGATATACTATTTGTGCTACGCCCCAAAAAACACCTCTTGCCAGTGCCAAAATGTTTAACCAAAAAACAATTGTCAATTGTTGTTAGGTCAATTTTTATGTGCAAGTTATACAACTTAAGGGTCAATAGAAAAGTGACTATTGACTTCACCTCTCAGCCTAAAGAATGTCATTTTATCTTAAATGACTAAATGTTGCCATTTTCTCTTGCATCTAGTTTACTTACACTGTTGGCATTTTTTTGCTTTATATAAGACCAGTTGGTTATATTTAGGTATATTTTTATCTTCCATTTTCAGCGCCTCCAAAATGCATTAAACACAAGCAGTAAAGTGAATTTGTGTGTTGAATGGCACACAGCTGGGTGGCAGTGTCCATAGCTTTAAGTGTCCTAGGACGTTCTTGGTTGGAATCCCACTATCACAGCTGCGGAGTGACAGATTGTAATGCTGAGGGATGTGTTTAACCCTGCCAACCCTCCAATTAACCAACCCGTGTCCCATTTCCTAAAAGATCTTGAAAGTATATTTGTTGTAAAGAGGCTTTAATTGGGGATGAAAGAGTAGGATCCAGTGACATTCAATCACATCTCGGTAGCTTGTATCATTATTGGAGAGAGTTAAGAGTTCAGGTGTATGTAGGAGTAAGTGGAAAGTTGTGGAAAGTCACTGTAAGTGTATTCATTATTTTACTTCCACTCCATTAAGGGGACACTTTGAACATAATGAAGATGTGATGCAATCCATTAGCCTCTAATGTTTCACAGAAAGTTGCAACAAGACAGTCTCATATTTCACTAAATACCTATTTTTTCAATTTAAAGTTTACATATTTCAAAATCTCAGGAGAAACAGAAACATGTATGTATACCAGATATTTATCACCCATTAATCATGTAATGTCCCCTTAGATTTATTTAACGCCCCCCAAATATAAATATGTGCATAAAGAAGTGCAAACTAGCTCCACTAAAATAGCATTTTTCCATCACTTTTGGGATGTTTTTGACACTGCTGTTTGTGCTTTTATCTGAAATAAAAGCAGGACTGGGATTTTAAAGTGACAAGTGCACGTCTAAGTTCAGTGATGCTGAACCAAGGAGGATAAAGATGGAACCTGATCTATGGCATGATCTTAGTGCTCCCAGTGACAACAATAGGGAGGAAATGCGGTGGTATTCAGGCATAATGACCCTTTTTTCTTCAGGTCTTCCAACCTCTTAAAGGCTCCCATGCTGCCAATCAGCACCTGATTAACACCAAAGGGCTCTTTTTCCTCAGTGGACTTCCACCTCTATAATGGTCCTTTCAGTGAAATGGAAAGAGAAAAGGTGAGTCTGAGTCTGTGAACAATTTGTGTCTCGTTATTAGCACTTCAACAACAGCCTTAACTCAGATATCCTCCCTAATCTAAGGTCTGTTTTTTTCACCCTTGTTTTCCTCAAAAACTTAAAATAACTGAAAAAATAATCTTTACGTACCATATTTGAAAGTTTTAGTCCAACTTTAAAACTTTCCATTTTCTTTGATTTTTCTACCTACTTAACATTATTGCTTTGAAATGAAAAGTCAGAAAAGGAGAAATTCAATCTGGCCTACTTGAATGCTTTAAAGAAAATCCTCTCAGGTTAATGACAGTTCAGCATTGGGTTGAGATTTAAGCCTATACACTTACTGAGTCTCTTGAGAGAAGGACTGTCTGATGGTGGATCTGGTTTGCAGAAATAATTGAACTGGGTCACAGGTGAACCAGATGGTAGATAAATGTATCAACGTGTCCAGATCTTAATGACGAGACTAATTCATAAACTACTGTTAGAGGAGTGTGTGGGTCATATTTCAACAATACAAGCATATTACAATCCCTTAACATGAATTATTCAGAATGGAACAGTACATTTCAATATTTAAACATTATTTGTCATACAGTACTTTGTCATTTTTGTGAAGAAATAGCTCCCTGAAAATTTAATCTCAATTAAATATTTAATTGTCAATAAAAAGAAACTACAAAAATTCACATGATTAAAATCATTTTTGCACCAAACATTAAAACTAGCTTCAAATAGGTTCAATATGTAAGGGTTGCTGTTTCTCATGTGCTTAAAGCCTTATTTACAGAGTTACATCATGACTTGGGGAACTCCACTAATTTGCAAATGGACCCATATGTGGGTTTGAGGCAGTGGAGTCACGTAAGATAATGTTTGTTTTTTTTAACTTTACTGACAATAAGCACTTTCACAAAGAGAAGTTTGAAAAACACACTTTTAAGAACTGTCGAATTTCATTTTAGGAACTACTGTCGCCTAGGGGAAGTATTTCGTTTTGCATCTGCACAGGCAGTGAGGGACCACGGTTAGGATCAGTGTGATGCAAACGTTTGCATCAGTGAAGTTGGCACAGGAGCCCTGCTGCCTGGTGTTCTGTTCAGCTGAACTAAAATGTATTACAGTTTGAAAAAATACACAAAATATAAAAATCGCATGTAAATACTGTGGTGATTTGAAGGAAATACGAGCTGATGGTGGAAGTATAACAGAGACAGTAAGGAAGTAGAGAGTTCCAACTACACACAGACTTACTTTATCAGGAATTCCATCCTCTGGGACTGTTCTTACCAACACTTTACTCTGTGAGTTCACACTGGGAACTATTCACTAGGAGTAGGAGCAAAAATGGTTAGAGGAACTGTGGTCTATGGTTCAAAGTTCTTATACAGTTGGAATATGCAAAAAAAAAAATGCTAAAAGGCCTTTCTGTTAATTTTAATTATTAAATAATTCAGACCTAAGTGTAACATTTAAGGTTTATGTTTTAAAATGCATTATTCCAATTTATTTTTTATTTAAAAAAACAAAAACAAAAAAGCAAAATATGGCCCATTTAAGCGATGCAAAATAGGTAAAAGTTTCTCATTATATTTTTTACAAAATGCAAAGTATTTATGCTTTTACCCCAGTCATTGAATTAATCTATATAACCCTTCTTCCAAATTTCAATACAGAGGTTAAATACAGAGCTAAGTTGCTAAAGTTGTAGATTCCTTTATATAATATTACATGCAGGTTTGTTTACCCAGCTGTACAAGCCAGTTCAGGCACCAATATTGAATACTGGGGTGTATGAAAGCTCCAAATGTACAGTCTTTATGTTATCTATTTCATACAAACCTCTTCAAAGTGAAGTTTCAGTGCACGTGGGGGAGCGCACACTAACTGGGTGCTATTTCTGATGACAGGGTACTTTCGGTAGGTTTACCACATTTGGGTCTATTAGGAACATGTTTATTTGAGTCCGGCTCAACAACACATGCATATAGTATTTTATTACTAAAGCATTGCCATAGCAGTTTTAGGAGAGATTTGGGGTGTGCTTTCAGGAAAACACAACCACTTATTAAAGTCTAGACGCAACATAAAACCATCAGAAGTTCTGGAGTAAGCACTCGCAGGCTTTCAAACACAGAACTGTCAGTGTTTGCTCGACCATGCTGGTTTTCTGCTGCTGTCTGTTCAGTGTTACAAGAGTTTCAGTACATTCGTCTCAATAGCTGGTGACAGAGCAAAAGAAAGTAGCTTCAACGTAAATGCATTGCAGTAGGACAACAAGAACACAAACAAACCCCAGATCATTGACTGGTTTACCATTTCATTGTTTGAGTTGTGGTCAACAGTGGAAACATTATTCAGAGCCTTTACTTGAGTAAAAGTAGTAAGTAGGGTCAAAATACCTTCATGCAGCATGTAGTATGATTGTGCAGTAAAATTGTCCATGTTATTAAAATTGTAAAATTGTTAGTGTTTTACTTTATATATGATGTTTTGTGGATAAATATTAGTGCTACATATATAATATATAAAGTCTATGTCGTATTTTATTGCTGTACATGTTTATAGTTAAGCTCATTTGATCTACTTTATATTATGCAGTTTAACCTACAGCAATGAATTGTGTGACAATCACATGTCTAGTGGAAACCAAAATGATTTTCTCACTTAGCTTGTGTGTAAGACTTCTAAAAAAAACCCATTTTATCCTGCAACACATATGGAGATACATGGTTTTAAACATAACACATGAGTAAAGTTGTCAAATTTTCAGACAAATGTAGTCAAGTAACAAGCACAGTATGGTGTAGAGGTGTAATGTAAAACAAAAACTAGAAATACTCAAGTAAAGTACAAATGCTTTAAATTTGTAAGCATGCTGCTAGGGTGATACACTGCAGACACACAGTAAAGACCACACACCAGAAGGGTTTAGGCACCAGTGCAATGCCAAGTCCTCAGAGCACAAAACATTAAAAAGTGAACACAGTTGTTGAAGATCACCAAAAAGCTGACTTGTCATATTTACAACCCTTACATTTTTTTTTTCATCAATTGTTTCCCTCACAGAAGAGCCAAGACATTCCTCAATATCCAGAGGGTTCCCACCTGCAGCACAGAGAACATATTGGACCTAAGTTTACAAGCTTTGAAACAGCAGGCAGGGAAAAAAAAAAAAAAAAAAAAAAGACACGTGGGAGGGTCTTGAAGGAGTTGAACTTTAGGATTTTCATGTTAGGTAAGGATACAGAAAGAGAGAGTGACAATTATATTTTGCACACAATGAATTCTCTCGTAACGATTAGCTCATTAGCTCAGAACCTAATATTGTTAAGATGACAAAGAAAGCAGTAAAATATTTTAATATCTCAGCAGAGGGGTGTAGTCATTCATTTGAGAGTGTCTTATTTAATTATTAAAGCATCTAATTTTGGTCCTGCTAATATGTTACACTCTGAAGTTCAACTTACAACTGAGCAATGAGATGAAAGTCCAAGTAAACTGCACCTGATGTATCTGCTGTTATTTGCTTTATAGTCCAGCTTTGAGCTTCAGTTCTTATCATTTTGCACTATGACTCATCATGGCGCCTGGTGACCTTTAACAAAAGAGAGAAGAAACTGTGGGTTGTTTTTGCTTCGGCCTCAGTCAGTATCTTGACATTCAAAGAGAAATCATGAGCACTTTTGGAATGAAAGCATTTCTCTAATCTTTTAGCAAGACATTGAGATAGAGAACATAGCAAGGTGAAAGGAATGGGGCTGCCTGTGTCTGTGCACAGGAACAGGTCTCAGGAGTCCGGAGGTCTGGCCCACTCTTCAAATGGCACAGTGTTTGTTGGGGAATGTGCAATTATGGAGGCCAGGCCTTTGATCCAGGTTTTCCATCAGGGCTAAATTGTCCTCACATTGAGCACTGCAGTGTATCCTTGGGCACTCCTTTATACTCCGCTGCTCTTTCATGTGCACCCCTCTGGAACTCAAAGCATCCCCTCTTGAAAAGTGAGCTTTGGCCTGTCCATGCACCAGTGCAGGAAGAAAAAAAAACTCTGGCCAGTGTGTGTGTGTGTGTGTGTGTGTGTGTGTGTGTGCAAATGACCATACAGTATGTAATGAGTCATCTTAGAGAGTTTATTTTCGTACACAGCAAGTTGTGTGGTATCCAGACAGAGGTGGCAAAAGTAGACACTTGAATCTGAGTATAAATATATAAAGAAAGAAAATGGTGAAAGAAAAAAATATTGATCCAACTTTTACAGAATGCACAGTATAGCTTTGCAAAAGTAAAAAAGTAAATGTGTGAAGAGTAATAATGTCTGTTTCTATGCAAAGCTAAAGGTTATGAAACTATAGTGAATACCACTGATCTATAAGTAAAATGACTGTGGAATAAAAGTACAAAAAAAACTTAACCAAGTTTGAGTCATTAATAAAAAAAAAAAATAAAAAAAAAGCTATGGTTTAGATATAGTCAAGGATGAAATTGTGAGAAATAATGAATTTTAGTCAAAAGGAACATTTGTCTCACATCTACCAGATCTACTTCAAAACACTGTCTGTTCATTACAATATATTCACCTTTTATGTTATTTCTAGTGTAAGGTTCATAAACATACTGCATAAATGTACAAAAACCTGTAAAAAAAAATGTAATATTTAGCACATTAATTTGTGAGGCAATGATTTCAAAAAATGTTAGAATAGAATAGAATAGAAAACTATTCTATCTACACCCCCAATAATACATTAACAATGGAAAAAGATCTGTCTTTCCAACTGTTTTATCAAAAATTAAAAATCTATTTCAAAGCATTTTTGGCTGATTATGCCGTGAGACAAGGGGATTGTTTCAAATTGCTTAAATAACAGCGTAGGGAAAGAAATGCCAGTAATTCCTGTATTTTACTATCAATGATGAATAACCTGTTGGTAGTCAAAATTTATGTCTAGTTTTCTCCTCAAAGGATCATGTGATGACGTGTGACAAATCACAGGGCAGTGAATTCAGGTATGTGCACACCAAGCATTACTATTAGGTTCAAAATAGTGTTGATGGAGGAATTTTGTTCAGTAATACAAAACAAAAAGAACATTTGATATCTCTCCTCAGCTCTATTAAAATAATTATTATTAAATCATTATTAAAGAAAGTGAAAAATCGTTGCAAAAATAAATATTCATGTAAAACACAGATCTTTGAAAACACTGCTCATGTAAAAGGTAGTTGTAAAATGAACCTTACACCTGCAGGTCTAATGTGTTGCTTACTCCTCTGTGTTGTAAGAATAAAAGTGTTGTATAACAGGTAGGTGTTTGGATGGGTTACAGTTGGCATTGCATGTTTAGCAGAGGGACATGTTTTTCTGCCTGAGCTTGCATGTGTTTGAGTCTGTGATTGTGATTCTTTCCACATGCTGCCATGTGTTATCTGTCCTCATAATAACTACCACCTCTGTCAGATTAACCAGAGGGACATTCTTAGTTGTTTTTTTTTTTCTTTTTTTCTTCCAGATATTGACCCCAGTTACTCCTTTTGGTATTACAAATACTGTGTACACTTTCTGTTAAATAGCTCCTTCATACATCTAATGTACGTGACGCTCATGTGAGCAACTGCAGAGGTTATTTATGTCCTGTGGTCGTCATTAAATGTTCAGTCAACGATTACCTAACCAGGTGACAGATTAGCTACTGTCTTTTTTATATCCTCAGATGACTTAACTCTGATATGACACCATGAGGACACATATACAACAAAGTGAAGTACTTAAAACTGTTGCTTTTAGGTTAGTGAATACTGTCTGCGCAGTCTTCACTGGCCTGAGCTGAATGCTTTCATTTACAATCACAGTCTGTAACTGCTTAACTCTGTGAAGTCTAACTACATCTGTACAAGAATAAACACATGTCTTGAGAACATTAAACCGTGAATAATGAAGAATTTTATTCAGTGTCCCTGAGAGAGATGTAGCATTGGTGTGGTACGTCCTTATACAACAAAAAATGATCAAAGGAATCCTTCAGTCTCTGAGGAAACTGTCTGGCCAAAAGTATTAGTTGTAAAAATGTTAAAGTATTCTGGTTAGAGACATATATCTTCATCCTATCATTAAATCTAAAATGTGAAAAATTCTTCAATGTCTGAATCAATTAAGTTCAATGTGTGCGGTTTCACCACTAACATGCAAATTCTATTCTATTCTATTCTATTCTATTCTATTCTATTCTATTCTATTCTATTCTATTCTAGAAAGCAAGATAGAATATACTAATGTACATTAAAACACAACAAAACATAACACGGTCCATAAAAACGTGCATCATGTTCTTAGAGCTGTTTGAACATAGCTGTAAGGTAACCACTCACGTATCTCAAAAAGACAAGATCCAACCTGTCAATCCCATAAAGGTGCTGATATTTGTTTTGGACATAAAAATTAACACCATCATTTATATTGCTGACATGTGCAGTATTGAAGATGCTGACATCATCATTGCCAAAGAGACAGTTGCTCAGTGTGTTTCTAGTAAGTATAGGGTCATTCCATGTCAAAGCATCCACAGAAACATACATTTCTTGGGTCACCCTCTAAGAAAATTCACAAAAAAATAATTTTGTTTCATCTTATTGGAGCTATGTAATAATACCGCATTTTAGACACATATCCCTAATAGTTTTGAGGTAAAGGTATTTTTTTTATTTAGACAAAGTTGCGTTTGTCCAACTTTGAGCTTCCCCTGCTCCTCTGTCATTTGACCTACATATTAGATTTTTGGTCTCCTTGGCTAAATTTTCCTCTAAAATCAGCATCTATGCTCAGATTAGGTGTATCTACCTTTGCCGTTCCACAATATGGCTCCAAATTTGGCCGAAAAGCCAAAAAAACAAATCATCAAAATGGTGATACTTTTCAAATGCCACAGTTTGAAGCTTTAAACTTTTTTTTGTGACTATTTCTGATACCTCCATTTGATATTCCACTTTATCTGTATTTGTATCTTGGGAGGAATGAGAAAGAAGACACATTTTCTTTTGTTCAGTTTTTCATTTTTCCAAATTTGTTTTTTTTTTTTTTTGTTGCAATTTTGAAGGTCACAGTTCACCATGTGTGCAATTGATCACATCCTCCTCCAAAGCTGCATGGCCAAAGTAAATACCAAACTGAATTCTCACATTCTCTGAACAACTGTCTGAAAAAAGTCTCTCAATTTTGCATGGATCACTAGAAAAGTATGTAGCTTGTGTGCGTGATGATGAATGGTACATTGGTAGCTTCAAGGATAGGTTTGAAGAACACTCAGATGTACTCGTGACTTTCAAGAAAAAAAAAAATCAAAGAACTATCACATCAGCAAGATCTAGGAAAGATGGTGAATGCTACATACCATTACAGGATGTAATTTGTGTTATTGATGCACCATGTGTTTAGAGCAGAAGTGCTCCATGTTACCAAATAAGTGCTAGTGATCGATGCAAAATTGAGACTTTTTCAATTCACAGTTGTTCAGATAATGTAAGAATTCAGTTTGGTATTTACTCTGGCCATGCATGCTACTGCTGTCTATTTATGTTATTGGAACTATAATTATACTGTAATTCATTGAGGATGTGACATAAATAATAATAATTGTGATATCTACATCATTCTATTTAATAATATTAAATATTACCAATAATACAAATTTATAATGTGGAGTATTTCAAATATTCAGAACTGTTTGGCATTTTTTTCAGCCAAATTTGGAGCCATATTGTGAAGCAACTCCAGAGACAGACGTAATCTGAGTGTAGATTCTGTGGAAAAGTTAGTCAGGGAGACCAAAAATCTAATATGTAGGTTAAATGACAGAGGAGCAGGGAAGCTCAAAGGTGGACGAAACACAAATAAAAATAATAATAAAAAAAAAAAATACCCCAAATTTTGTAAGGCCTTTACTCCTAAACTATTAGGTATATTGGTCTAAAATTTGGTATTGTTTTATAAGTCCATAAAGAGGAACCTATATTATTTTTTTTAAAGCATAGATGGTCATCTGGGAGGGTCTGGATGCTTTGACGTGGAATGACACTATTATTTATGTGTTTATTTTCAAGTATTGTTATTGCTTTTCTCAACACTAAATTAATCTGGAGGTTTTTTTTCTTCATCATCAGTTCCTTACCATTAGACGTCTGTATAAATATAACTTTCATATGGTTTTTCAAACCCCTTGATACACACATGCAGTATATTAAATGAACATACATATATAAACTGTATGATTTTTTGAAAAGTGAGTTATTATAATGAACATTTGTGAACCTCTTTGATCACTCCTTATTCATTAAGATTTTTGTTTTTCATGCATCCATCAATAATTCTGAGTTTTTCTGAAATTCTCTATTGTTTGTTTTGTGAGGAAACAGTACAAGTATGGTATAATTGTAGGTTTTACATGTTGGCAGTAGTTCACAGATACAAAAAGGTCAACACATACATTTAACGATGTAAGGTATGAACAAATGCCAGAGGAATGTAGCACAAATTCAGGCTTAAATTTATAGATGTCTGTATTTTCTTGCCCATTGTGAAAAGACCAAAAGAAAGAAAATAAATAAAGGAATCTGACTGCAAGTTGAATTTACTATTTAATTTATTGAAATTTTTAAAAATGTCTTACGATTGCTGGAGGATTTTATTGGGCTGGATTTCATTTTAGATCTTGGTGTAAACTGTTTTGATAATATACCATCTGACAAATACATTAAAGCAAATAAGATTAATCTGACGTTTCAGTCTTGTTAAACATGAGCTTAAACACTATAGTTATTCTCACTCCACTGAAAAGCCTTCTCAGTATTTGTGCATTAATGAGACAAGTTTTGTGCAAACCACTTGTGTTAGTTCCAAACAAAACTGCAACTGACTGTGTGTAAAATAGTGCAAAAATAATGCCTTAAGTGAACACAGATAAACATTTGCTTATGTTAATGGACAAACATGTTTCTGAGTAGAGCAGAAGAGATAAGGATTTAAAACTGTGCAGGGACACACGGTTTAACAGCAAGTTGGTAAAATGACTAGGTTTCATATTTCATCTACTTCCTGTGGTTAAGGTAATAGCTTTATCCCACAGGCCCCCATAACGTATCACCCCTCTGCACCTCAACCCTATCCTGTTTAGCCAAGTTTGAGGACCTCAGCTGTTGAGCTGTGTTGAGCTGCTGTGTTAAATAGCGACAGGAATGTGTTTTAAGTGGTCGCAGGGTTTTGGATGAGGCGAGGCCAAGCTCCATACTTAAAACCCTGTCTTCCCCCTCCTCTGGCATAGAGCCAGGCTCTGCAGCAGGGTGGTGGGTCCCTTCTGAAGGTGATGGTGTGAGTGTGTGTGTATTACGAGCATGTTGGTGAGGGGGAGCTTTCATTAGTGGCTGCCACTGCGGTGAGGAGGGCTCTGACGTGATGTCTCCCATCGTTTAAGTCTGGGCCATGCACCATGTTCACTGTCACTGTGAAATAAACCTGTTTTGTTGATGCACAGAGTAGCCTGCAGCATTTGTCAGAAACTTACAGCTTTGAAAATATCCTTGAATTTCTTTTTTTTTTTTTTTTTCAGTCTTTGAGCTTAGTCTTTAGTTTTTATAAGTGCATTTTATTTTTAGGGGATGACTACTCTACTGTTAATAGGAGTTTGTCAGGTACTGTAGTATGAAAAAAATCTTGGTTTCTATAAATTAATACTGGTTATGTAATTGTATGACATCAAATATGATTTGCAAAACAAGTGTTTATGGAGACAATCCCATCCCATGATGTGCAAACACATCCATTCAGTTAAAAATATGTTTATGCAGTATCTGTGCAGTTCCATTCATATAATATCAAACTGCTTTTCCATTGAAGGTATCAACTCAACTTAACTCAACTTGTTGCAACATTTTGGTGTTTCCACTGCACAAGAACCCAGACCCAGGTTCTATCCTTGCCAAGGATATATGCAATGCCAGGCAATACTAAGCGTGATACAAAACTATGTATAATTATGATTGTTTTACCCCAAATCATATGGATATATATCAATAGTATGAAATCTCTTAAAACGTCAGATCACATTTTCAAATTGGGTCTATCTTACTAAATCAACCACAGGCTAAATAACTATATTTCTTGTCTTGTCATCTGAACCTGCTTTATTCTCACTAGGGTCACTGGGGGCCTAATCCAGTTATAATGGGTGAAGGTGGGGTACACCCTGTATGAGTCTCCAGTTCATCTCAGGGCTGAACATATATAGACAAACAATTACTCTCACATTCACACCTATGGGCAATTTAGATTAACCAGTTAACCTATCAGTGCATGTGTTTCAATGGTGGGAAGAAACCAGAGTACCTGGAGAAAACCCACACAGACACGAGGAGAACATGTAAACTCCACACAGAAAGGTCTGGTGTTGGAATCGAACCAGGGTCCTTCTGGCTGCGAGGCACGAGTGCTAACCACTGCACCACTGTGCCGCCCATAACTGTAGTTGTGCATGAAGAAAAATCTTAATAACATGTTATTTCGGAAAATATTTACAGTTTTGTGTCATCCTCACCCTCCAGTCGCACTGGAGAACACATCACAGTATGTTAATAGTGCATCATGATGACAACCAGCCATGCTGAGTGAGTAGTTGTACAGTGGAAATTTATCACAGTGGTGCCACAACTGAGCTACATCAACACAAGTCCAGGAAAGTTGTTCTGATAGTCTGGAAAAGCAACTATTTTCGATGTAATACCAGCATTTTAAAGCCCATCAAATACATTTTAATATCAATATACTGTATTTATATAAATGTTAATATACAATTTTTTTATGGTGCTTTTCGATTTATGTGATAATTAGCGATGTAATAGAATAATGTGCAGCAAGTCAGCCATTTAGTGGAACAAAAACAGTGATGTAGGCTCCAGACATCATATAAATCAAGGGGGAAAAAATCTATATTTTTTTATCTTAATTGTTATAACTTTTGTTTTAGTTTATTTTCATTATCATTTACCATTTTAAAATTGATGTTTCATTCCCACATTTGAAGTAATGTTTTGTGTTCGTATAGTCAGTTTAGTTCATTGAAATAACTCTAGTTTTAGAACATCCACTTTTTTTCCACTGCAGCCAGTCATCATTCCAGTCCCTGTGAGTGAAGGTCCAGACAGTGAGCTGTAACAAAGGAGTCAGAACTGAGAATTCAACTTCTATCCTTCAAAAGGAAAAGCCACAGTGAGTATTAAATAACAATTAAATGAATTGGTCATTCCTTTCTTGTCATACAAACTTCAAGTAAGTTCAAGACTGTCTCATCTTTTTTGGATTTACCAAAGCAGCCACACACAGAGACATTCCTGATGCTTTTGCTCCTCCATTGACGTTTTCAGGAAGTGACACTCAAAAGAGATATTTCAATCCCATGAGGCACATTCCGTTTTGATAAAAGTGTATTACCACAGACAAAAGAGGCGCTTGTAGAATTAGATTGGACTGGGATTGGTGCCGATGAGAGTTTGGCTGGCTGCCCTGAAAAGCCACACTTGAGCGTATTTAATTGCCAGACAGACGAGAATAATACTTCCATAATCTGAATATATACAGTCACTTGAGTCGGGCCATAACATGCTGACAGTATATGTTGAATATCAAGACAGTGTGCCTGGTACACATCAGTCGAGGCACAGAAAGAAAGAGACAGATAATGTGGGCATTGTGAGTGGAAGGGCCCCATCACTGTATCAGCGTCTGTAATAGCCATGAACAAGCACTCCTTCAGATGGAACCTTCCATGTCTTCATCAGACAGCGACAGGGAAACATAAAAATGGTCCTCAGCCCTTGACAGAGCACACTTGTCTGGGGACTTGCTTTTCAGTCTAGTTATCTTGTGAAATGCAGACGTGCGAGGGCCTCTCTGTGCCCTGCAGACGCAGTGGTTAAGAGTGAGAGTGGCCTTGCTTCCTCTCAAGGGTCTTCTGAGTGTCACATTCATTAGAGATGTCCTGTCATGAAAGTGGATAGACAACTGTGTGTGTGTGTGTGTGTTTCAGTTTTATGTACTTGTTCACACATGTGCATATGTATGTGTGTTCCTGGTAAAGTGCCAACAACTTCAGTGAATGATGGATACCTTCACTAAGGTCAGCACTCCCCTCTCCCCCGTCAGGCGTCCCTGTGTTTTTCCTTGACCCTTCCAAGAGGTCGCTTTGCCTTGTTGCATCTGTCCCACTCTAGAGACACTCAAGGAGAACGAGTGCTTTTTAAAAGGCGGGGTGCAAGGCTAGTCTTCTCTTCCAGTTGTACATCTTTCATGCCTGCATAGGTCTGTCCTTGAACAGCCATGAAGGATTATTCTGTGTGGTCCAAACTTTCCCTGAAGACATGATGGTCAACGCAACATTTCCTCTAGATTTCTAGAGGAAGCAGCTTGAGGCCATTCTTAAAACAATTTTAAACTAGAAGAAGGACATTCAATGGGGTGAATACCTCCACTATGGCCACAGAGTCTTACAATTCAATCAGACGTTCATTCTATATTTTTCAGAAGACATCTTTTCAAACTTCCTTCAGTTATGAATGTTCACTTAAACCAGACTTGTACAGGGCGGCTGTGGCTCAGTTGGCAGAACAGGTTGTCCACTTACTGAAGGGTTGGCAGTTCAAATCCTGGCTCTGACTGTCCACATGTCAAAGTGTTCTTGGGCACTGAACCCTAAATTGCTCCCAGTGGGTCTGGCAGCACCTTGCATGGCAACAGCACCGACTGCTGTGAGAATGTGAGGCTAATGTCAAGCATGTCGTGTACCTTAAAGGTGGAAATTCACTATATAAGTGCAGTCCATTTACTCTTCATTCATAAATATATTCACATAAGTAATGATTTGCACCTGGCAATTTTTACTTTCTTCTCAATGAACATTCTCATTGTACACAATACTCAACAAACTTTTCTTTAATGTATTGTCAACATTTAGTGAAATTCAAATGACTTTCTGTACCTCCATCATTACAGCTTTCACAGACCTACACAGTGACATCTAAACATCAACAACTTGTTTGGAATTTGAGCTTTTCTACCAATTATATATTGTTGGACCAGAGTCATTGCTAAAGGCAGTTCCACATGATTGGCAACATGAACCATTTAATAACACTCCCTGGTGTTTGGATTGTACCCATTTCTGCACTTACCTGTTCAAGCTTTTCTTAACATCACTGTGATCTATATACATATTAAAACAGGCAAATGACTAAATCTCACAATGTTTGAAAATGAAGAAAACGTCAAGATGTGGTTCAAAATGTAATTGTTCTGTTCCTGTCCCCATCCTTCCACCAAGTTTGATGCAAATCAGAGCAGTAGTTTTTGCACAGTTTTGCTGACAGACAAATAAACAGATGCTGTCAATTACATATGACCTCCTTCAACTAGAGGCATATGCTCTTCATTTAGATTAGATAACATTAGTCACATAGTCAAAAGCCCACCTGCTGGCACTTCCTAAAGACTAAAATGAGCTTTGTTAGTGTTTTTACTTTCTTTTGATGATTTGCTTAAAGATCTATAGGATGACTTGTGCATTTAAAAGTTAATACTTAATATAATAATCCTCTAATAATTGTTAATTCTAAAGTTTCCCTTGGAAAAAAAAAATCTGGAAGCAAAATAAACTGTTATGAATATTGCATTGATTACTGTATCTTTGATTTGTGCTTTTTGTGCATATATTTGTCATGCATATTAAAGTTTTTGTACCACAAACTATTTTCCAATTATCCTTGGGGTAAAGGAATTTGTTTGATATTATTTGCCTGCCATTGTCCCAATGCAAGTCCCTTGAACATAGGTTTCTTTAGAATGTTATTAATAATTTAGAGTCTGTGGATAAACCTTGTCATCTGGAAAGTGCATAACTGAGATCCATCTGTAGGTCCATCTGCTATCTACATCCAGTCTATGCACGACATTAGATATTATCTTCCGGATGAGGTGGATGTGTTTTGTGTTTGGAGGCAATCTGATGATTTTTTGACTTACTGAATGTATTCTCTCCTTGACCAGGGGGTATGTTTTCATCCGTCCCTCTTTTCCATGTGATGAATGGTTTGGCCCCGAGTGAGCACTAAGTCATTTTCATAGCTGAAGGAGGTGCACAGTCTCTAGAAAATCACACAGCTCTTACTGCCCAAGACTAGCTAGTCTACAGCCTGAATCAACTGAAGCTGTGGGATAAACAAACACACATCCACCTTCCCCCTCATGCCCTTTCAGTGTTAATCTGTCCCCAGAGTCTGGATCCTTGCAAAGTACCTGAGCTGGTCCATCAGCGGCATAATCTTGTTGAGATTCAGGACAAATTGATGGTGTGTGACTAGGAGTGCCATTAAGCTGAGATTTGCCAATAGAAATTCATTTACTCAACCATCAAGCAATTGCGTAATAATAAAAACAACCTCTCCAGCTTAATGGCAAATTCAATTGTAAGCTGTCCAACTACAAGGCCTAATAATGAAACTAATGAGAATATTAAATATATGAGATATTGTTATTATTCTATTATTGTGGTTAGCCGTGAAACTAAAAACTAAGTCAGATTTTTCCTAGAATTGTACAAGTAGATGATGAATGTGGCTGACACATACAATAGCTTGCCTCTCGGAAACTTCCATGCAACATAGAGCAGAAATTTGAGGCCTCAGTTTTGAAGCAGAGGAACCCCCCGCTTGGAAGCAATCTAGGCTGAAAAGATCTACTCTAAATCATCTCTCTGTGGTCTGCAAGTAAAGAAAAATAGCCTCAGTGTTAGCAGAGACAACCTCACAGTACCCTAAACCTCTAATTTTTGCAGAAATGTATCTAACTTTCGTTCTTAAGCTAATAATAACCATGACTGATGTTTATTTCCTGCGTTTGGACCATGTCATAATACTGTGAGCAGTCTGTGTGAGTCAGCAGACTAAATCATGTCTCTAGACTGCATGCATGTGTCCCAATGCAAATCTCATGCCTCTGTTGTGAGACTAATAATGCCTATTTGATTTGTTGGATTAAAAAGAGAGCTGAAAAAAGAAACAACAGCACACAAAAGAAGAAATAACATATAAAGAGCTGTGGAATTTTTTAATTACAGTAATTGGGATGAAGAATTACATGTGGCTACTGCACTCAGGGTGAAATGCATTGTATGTAGTTGATGTCTAGGCTGTCATTAGTGAATGTGTGGGAGGACATTCACAGCATGAAGCTGACCTCACACTGTAATCAAATGGATCCCTAAGTTAATAAATATCTGCTGCAAGGAACAAAACAATGTTGCTTTGCAAAGTTCTGAAGCCACTTCTGCATCCCTGGTTTATCATTATGGAAACTGTTTGGCTTTGTCCGATGTAATCATTTTTGCTAGAAATGTCTCTTGTCTCATGCTGTGTGACAGTGTCAAAGTTTAAAATGGGTCACAGGATGTTGGGCAGTGAGAAATCTGTGTATGAACGACAACATGAAAGCAAGACAGAGAACTGTGGTCCACAAAACTACATATTGTGATAGAGATTGAGAGAATGAGGACACGAGCGAGGAAATGGGAGAGAGGAGGGGAGAGTTCAACAGTGAGGGAGTTAGTGGGGAGATGGGGAGGTGGGGAGGGCAGAGGGAGGGATAAAAGCAGGAGGCCCAGACAGGCTAGAACAAGAAAGCAAAGAAAAATATCTAATTGGAATCAAGTGTCCTGACAGAGTGCGTGGGCGACTGAATTCCGCAAAGCGTGCTGCTTTTCCACTTTCAAAAAAGAAGTATGAGTGTAAGAGAGAAAGGAGGGAAAAATTATTGAAAATCCCTGTGCATTTGAGTAATTTTATTTCTGGGCGGGTATATTTAAGACAAATGACAGAAGGGTGTGGATGAAGGCTCCAACAGCATTTCCATTTCAAGCTCGTAGCTGCTAACAGGCTCTAAATGCTACAGGACATGTGCAGTTGGCTGTTGGACAAAACAAATGCTGCCCAAAGACAAACTGGAACCACTCTTTAAATTTCTAATTTCTAATGAATGCTAATCATTAATGGAGGTATAAAGTGTGTGTTTCTGTGTGTAGAATGTTCTTGTTTCAGGATGGAAAGGTCAAAGGGTTCTTCTGCCTTTTAAGAGGCCACTTTTCTATGTCTGATTTGCATTTTATCCATGACAATGAATGGTAAATAGGATTTAAATGATAATGTTATTACATAAAACATACACATAAATAAACTCAAACATATATTACATAAATAAAATAGCAATGTAAAGTTATAAGCTCAGTTTTTTAGAACAAGGCCTCTCATTCAGTTCCAAACCAGGAGTGCATGTACCCAACAGGAAATGTCTTTAGTTTCTTGAATTCTTAGCTGTCATTACAACACAAACTTCAGCACAAAATTCACATAGTACATAGAATTTTTATACACTCATGTTTGGGATGTAGCAGCCTAATGTTTCACCATATTAAAAAATACATGTATACAGTCTTCATTTTACAAAATGATTCCCATATATACATAAGAATGTACAAGAAACAAAGTATAAAGGAGGTGGCCATCATGTAGCACATCAAGAGTATGTAAAGATGAAGCAGAGCTGGTGCAGCATCACTAAGTCAAATTATTATATTTTCACTGCAAGCGTTAGCCAAACACACTGTAGATAGGCCAGTAAATGCTTGGTAGTTGTTGTCATTATTGCTATGGTAATGGAAACATGCTAAATAAAAGTGGGCTTGAATATGAGTGTGGTGTCACTGTTTGTTAAGTTCCCTGTTCTGCCTGTTCACATGATAACACACAAACCAGACTTCCTAAATATCTTTGCTCTCAGTTTTTTCCACATAAAATACCATTTACTTGGGGACAAGAGGCCCAAATGAAGAAAAATACATGCATTGATAAACAACTGCATTAGTGTGGACAATAAAAAAAAAAAACTACATGTACTGTAACAATAAGAAAACATCAAAAATAAAAGAATACAATTTAGTTAATAATCCACATGAGCAGAACTTAATGGGTCATTAAATGTCTATTTGAACTTGATGTATTGTCCTTGTGATTGTGGGTACACCAGAAAGAAAGGTTTTCTAGCTCATTAGTGAGCATATGGTCATTGGACTCATGCCACATCCAAATGTCCTCATACCCTTATGCTGTTAAATCAAGCCTTAAAGCTGCGGTATGGACATGATATCTCAGCCAATGGGATGTTCTCCTCTCTGCATGGGACCTCTGCTCATCCAAGGTAAAGTGTGCAACGTGTCTCCATGTCCTGGTGAGAGACTTGGGCCCCTGCAGACCCTCGACCACCATGCAGAACTACAGGAAATAGATTTAAAAATGACATATCACAAAGGAAGCGGGCCAGATTGAAGCATGATATGCATGGCAGTGTTTTTCCTTTTTTCTAGGTTGCTGTTATAACTGATGAAAATTGATCTGTGGATATTTTCTCTTCATTATGTACCGTACTGTTGTTCCTGCTGTGTGGGCTTCCCCTTCAGAGTCCTCTGGTGGAGCAGCATGGTTCTCCAGACACAATGCTCCCTCTCTGTCTTTTACTCTGTCTCTCTTACTCTTTTTCTCATACTCTCCTAAACACAAAACTCTCTGAGAAAGAGGTTTGTGTTCTACTTTGGTGGCTCATTGCCTCCTCCCAAATAACACATGTAATACAGATGAGTGTGGAGTCAGAAGAGGCTGGGTGGGACCAAAATTGTGTACCCTAAGACCCCCCAAAAGAATATGGGCCACCCGGGCAACTATAAGGTTAGAAGAGAAACTGTTTTTGATGTCTATCCTAGATAAGTTGAACCTCTCATTGTTTGAAATTAAGGCTTTTTTAAACTTACACTCTTCTAAAGTTGTATAAAATAATGTGTGAAATGCAGTGAAATGACACTATATTACATTTATGTCATGTTATGTGTTAATTAGTCTAACTTCTGATGAGAGGCTTAAGATGTAATTAGTGGTTAAAAGAGCTGAGACATTGTTAGTTTAGAGTGACGTTGGCTCAGTAGGAATCACATCTGTGACCATAAAACATTCCAAACAAATAGGGCTCAGAGTGAGTTTTTCCCACATATTTCTTAAATGGAACACTAGGTTTGCCCCTCCACATACATCCCACCACCTGTGTTAGGGGGAGCAATCGGGGACCACTTTGAGGGTGTAATTGAAAACCTAAGGCACTCTCTGCAGCGGACACGGTATTTGAGACTCAGAGGGTGCAGAGGGAAACTTAACTCCAGTTATTGTTCGCTCTATAACCATAATCAAGGGAACACCCTTTCTCACTATAAAGTCTAAAATAGTGGTATGAAGTGAGAGTCTTGAGTTGATAAAATGCATTATGTGCAGTATAGTTATTTGGGGACTTTGTGGTTAGTCTGGAAAAAATAACACAATAGAAACACTGACTATTAGAATAGCTCTGTGGGGCAACTTCAGCTGCAGACAGAAGGACATTTTTCATTAGCCTGTTGCATTGTTCTGCAGCATATCTATAGTTGACATTAGCATTCAGATTTAGCCGAGAGGCAGGGTGTACCTCTCGGGCTCTCAAAGAATCTCAGCCGAACACACTCATCCTGACACACCCTGTAAAGCATAAACATTAGGAGATTCCAGGATGATAGGTAGACAGCCCTGCACTGGAAAGGCCATCCCTCACAGGCCATTCATCCTATTGAGCCAAAGGTGGAGGCAAAGCCTTTCGAGGCCAGTTGTAGGTCATGTAATTTTAGAAATGTGGATGTGAATTGCCTCAGAGAGAACAAAAGATATTTGTTGTAATAATAATCTTTCATGTCAAATCAATCATTGTTATCGGAAAACAGTACATTTTATTAAAAAAAAGGCCTACTAACTGTTGACTCAACCCCCACAATATGACAACTTGTATTTAAAATACATAATAATGACCACATTGTTTTATCTTCAAACTTACTTCACTAAAAATGACTTCTGCAAAAACTGTCATATTTAATTACATCCTCAGTTTACTGGTTATATCATTACTATTATAGCCATGTGAAAAACTATGTAGGTCACCTGAAGTATGCTCCTAAATACACACAAAGAGCATGAAATACAACTTAGATGTGATTTAAAATGTCAACTATCCTGTGAAATGTGATCAACCCAGGTCATTTTTCCAATATAGTGGCAAGAATTATTTTGCCAACATATACAAAACTCGCCAAAAATATTATTCTTAAATATTGAGGTGTGATAGAATATCACTATGTGACCCTTATATCACAAATCTTCTTTTCTTTTTTGAATTCAGATGGTGTCAAGTCGAAGCTTATGTTAATATGGTATAATATTGTTTTAAGTACATTTTAGCACTATTAATGAGATTATGTGTTTACATTGTGACCTTAGATACATTTATGAAATGATAAAGAAGGGGTCAGGTCCATATTGGTGGTCCCAAGTTATGCACAAAACAAAGCATAGAACTTTTCAGAGAGAAATAATCACACCTTCATGCTGATGCTTCTGTTTCAAGGCTGCAAATGTGAAACATCCGTGTTACCCAGCCTGTGTTTTTACACTGTTTTCTGGTGCAGTATATTTTTCAGTTAATTATTCTAGCTTCATAGAAATTCAATTATGATGTCATGATTAGAAAGTGGTACTTGTAGCTATTGAAAACTTTCTTTTCATTCAACAGAGCTTTGCCCAAGCTTATTAAACAGTCACACATCACCTCTTGAATGTCATTAACCAGGCTCTATCCATCGTGCCATGGCACATAAACAAGTACAATATTTGTTTTCTGACCTCTGAGGAGAGCTCACGCTGTCTGTTACTCTAACTAATGGCAAAGAGCTTGTGCAGCCTTACCCCTAACCCTGTCCAGATGGGATGTCTGAACATTGGTTTGGAAAAGTTAAAAATAGTCCACAAAGTAACACTTCATCTATCATTGCTGGCCCTGTGGCAACCAGCTGAAAGAGAACAAACCACGTCACTTTTTCTCAACAATGAAGGAGAAGCTGGAAGAGCTCTGACATTTACAGAGATGTTTTCCTTTTTGTGGAGCAAAGTAGAGAAATTCTTTTACATTTAATTCTTAACATCCTTGTTTTAAAATGTCAGATTCAAGCATGTCACACTTAGAAGCACTCCACTAGCACATTGCAGTGGACCTCATTAAATTTCACACAGAACTGGGATTATTTTTCTTTGCTGTTAACACTAACAGCTTGCAGGGTAAACCACTGCTGCCAAACTGATTATATGTAAGTAACTGGTAAAATACATGATACTCTAAAAGGGAAAGTAAAATTTTGCCCATTTTTGTCCTTGACTTTGCTTAAAAGATGATGAAAGTCAAATGAAAACAGCTGTAGTTTCAGAGAGGTTCTGCCTTATTTCAGGTGTTGTGGTGATATGTGCCTCAGGCTCCGAGGTACGTAAGCTATTTTCATCATTGAGCATGTCATGACATATTTCTGATACACGGCTGGTTGGTGGTAGATGCAAAGTTGCTGTTGCAGGTGTGTGTGTGTGCGTGTGTGTGTTCAATATGTGGGTGTGTTTGAACGTGTTATCTTGCAAGAGAGAACAGCAGAGGAAAAGGGAGGAAGAGAAAAAGGAAGTGAGCACAAGACAGAGGAAAAGCAAGAGTTGGAAAGAGCTCAACACGGTTCACCACAGATGGTTATTGTTTAGAATTCCAGGGTCATGATCTCATGCTGCGCTCTCCCTCTATCTCACAGATCCTGTAGGCTATGAATTAATCAAACTAAACACAAGCCTTGATAGTGTAAGTACTCTCCTATCAGATTTCCAGCTACAGCCCCTGTCAACAGAAATCCGATTACCTCAGGAATAGGCAGAGACATTCGTGATTATAGATGTAGCCAACAGAGCTCAGTACCTTTTGGAGAAGCACAGCCAGACTTGAGGGGAAATAATCTTTTATACATCACAGGACATCTGCAAGCAGCCCACCTCTGTCTGTGTGACAGAGGTAGACTTCCTTCTCTCTCTTTCTACTATGTTTACTTTGCTGTTAACCAGGGGGGATATCCTGTCAGAGCACGCTCTCTTTCTTCTCCCTCTGTCTCCTCAGCAGAGCAGCCAATCATTGTCAGAGTTGCAGTAAGGATGTCAGCAGGCGAAGCCTCTGATAGATAACTCTCCAAAAAAGCCTCTTTGTTTGCACAAGACAACCGGCAAAAGTCTTTGATGGGATGAAGTGTCCCCCCTGTCACCCACTGCCTCACACCTCCCATTATCTCTGTCTCCTCCTCCCCATGTGTGATCCGTGTGCACAGCAACGTGGGACTGAAGCATTTACTTGCTGTCAGTCAGCGACCAAGAGAACAGGGGTGCGGAAGAGGACATTGAAGAGCTGTCTTGGCTCACTGCTGGCAAACGAGCCACAGAGGCCCCATTACTTTCCCTGCTTGTCAGGAAGGAGTTAACCCCAGGGGGGAGGCCAAACATTAGGCTCAATGGTAACTGAGTGTGTAATTAATGCCGCAATGTGTCCAGTCCCCAGGACCTTCTCAACCTCTGGACCCTTTCTCAGACTCTAGAAGAGAGGAAGAGGTCAGCAGAAGGAGAGGGGGGCATCCGGGCCCCCTTATGCCACTGCATCTGTCCAGAGAGGGGATATAGTCTCCGCCAGGGCCTCAGGCAAATGACCCTTGTCAACCATGAAGTTATGGGAGACAACAGATTGGTCTCTGATGACGGATGTGTGGAAGGAGAGAGCATTTCATAGGCCCGTGATGTAAAAGGACTTTTTTTTTCTTAAAACTATTGATGTTTGGAAGAAATAACATTTAATAGCTTGACCACAGCATAACTGCCTCAAGAAATCCCTTTGGTTATTATGTTTTTGTTGATGCTTGTGGAACAATTTGCAATTTTCAGCTGGTGTATTATTTGTGCCAGTGCTTAATGAGCTCAGTTTCAAGAAGTTATTTAAAGAACATGCATCATTTTGAATTTGTCCAGTTACAATAGGCAAAAATAAGCCTTGGGGCTTCAGCCTACTCCTTTTTCGGTTGCTATCTGATAAATTCTTTTGTAAAAATATGATTTTATTTTTGTTTTTAAACCGAAATAAAAGCATTCAAAGCATTCAATCTGTATTATAGAGCCATTTAAAACTTTTGGCACAAATGCTGTGGGTTTCAAATCACTTTTGCTTTATCTCCCTGGACCCCTGGCCACATCTGGCTGTGTCATTATACTTATTGTCTGACTTGGTCAGTTTCATGTAATAAATGGGTTTTGCATGTTTTATCCTGTTATGGCTTGAGAGGGACCGAAAAGATCCTGTGCAGTTACATCAGAGGAGTGTCTACAAAGATCTGGTGGCATTATGAGTCTATAGGGATGGCTAGTGTTGCTAATTCTGAGTCTAAATGTCTTATTGATTAATGCCCCAAAGTTAAAATGGATCTTATCATGACTCATATTTGGTTTGGCATTGAAGGTACATTCCTAAACTTCCTTACATGTTCATTTTTTGCCCAAATTCAACACTTTGAGCCAAGATATCTATGTCTGAGTTAACTTTGTCCTCATGGAGGCCGTGAGAGCATTTCTGCTTTATATAAATAAATATGGAAAGGAGATCATAGACTTACACTTGATCTGGGAAATGTTGTTGTCGGCAATGTCATTCCATGTTTGTTTCTGATCCTGGTAACTGGTGATTAAGTGCATTTTTGGCCGTAACCGAGATCAGTCAGCCAGTAAACAATAGTGAGATTGGTTGCTGCGTCAGAGTTTGGAGTAAACAAATAACACGCTTTAGTAAGAGACTTGAGCCAGAAAGGAAACTGGCATTGGCAACGATGGTCTCAAGTCTTGAAGTCAAATGGCCTCCTATGTAGCTCTCCCCACCAGGAATCTTGATGACCAAAAGCCATGTAACTCTCTTGTCAATGGTGGTGAGAGCTGTTCGACCACATGTGAGCATTCCTGAGGCACCACGGCCTCACCACAAGCTCATATTTATCGTGTGTGGTTGAAACGCCACAGAGGAGCCCACAGCCAACACATAGCTCAAGGAACACACACATACGTGCACATGCGCATACGCGCACACACACGGTATACTGTCTGGCCTCACGCTGTAAAATCTGTCCGACTCTCCTGCTTCCCTCTTCTGTAATATAGACAGAACCGGCAATATTGTCAATGTCAGCAATGCATCTCCTGTAGAATGAGTCTACAAAGACGCCTGGGATCCTGAAGTCACAATGAGCAGCTTCCCGTCAAGATCAGTGCGCTGTATCTTGCTTTAAGGGTGACCTACCAGGTTGGTACAGGATAATTACTGCTTGTCTAAGTCTTTTGTATTTTCATTAACCCAAACTTAATGGACTTTAATCACTACCACCAAAAACGTTCCTTCTATTTACAATGCATGGAGTGTGTGTTATAGGAGATATAACGACTGTCAGATCAGTTGTCTCTGACACACACAGGCTATTAGCAGCCAGTAAGAAGTGCAGGGAGTCCTTCCTCTGGGCCCTTTGATTGTGGACTGTCTTAGTAGTTTTAGTGGTGCTTGGCTATTATCATTCTCCAAGGTAACATGCAATGGTGCTTTTATGTCTTCCCTGAACTTTGGACCCAGCTGGATGTGTTTAGATCTGTTATAATGTAACAGAGGTTCAAAAGATTTCACTACCTTCCATTTAGCTCTCCTGCTGACACTGTTGGGCCACTTTAATATGCTTCCACACAGTGTCTGGTTCTCATCAAGGCCATATGAGGGAAAGGGGAAAGGTGGGTGGGTTGACAATGGGCTAGCTTTACTGGGAGAATCAATGTGATAAAGTACGGATCCATTAGCTGCAGTGGTGGTGAAGCCTGACAGATACAAATGTCTTGTGGGCTGCTTAGTACAAGCTGAGAGAGCGACATTACATGAATGGTATTATGTTATGATAATTATTATCAAATGTGGTGCAAAAAATTTTTTGAGTGCATTTTAACAGTTTACTTTTCCTTTTAGGGTGCCACATTTGACTCCAGCACCATTCGGATTTGTTTTAAAGAAAAAGCAATATCTAAACCACAATTTCAAGATACCCAACAGCCCCCAACTCAACTGCACCAGTGTGTCAGCCCAGGCATGAGTACAGAGTATTTTCCTAGGCTATGGCGTCACTTTCCCCTGGCCTCTCTGGAGAGTGTGGTGGGACGCTGTAAAACTTTACTGAGGGGAGTAGTGCGACATGGGAGTGTCTCACCTCCATTAAAGTCCTTGCCAGGGTGCTGTGGCATTTAAACACTCATAAATAAATAACGGTGAGACGTAGAAACCCCTAACATGGACTTCCCCACACCAAGGGGGAACAGAGGAGGGACTGCAAGGGGGGCAACAAAAAAGAGGAGGGTCACTGGTCTAATACTAACCTAAATGGTTCCCAAAAAAACTTTACAGTAACCACTAATACCCACTGGCCCTCTGTAGTTGCACAGAGCCTCAGCCAAGCCTCTGCTCCCTAGGAGAACGAGGCCACCATTGCAGTCATCATAACCAGGGTGTTTTTCTTATTCTTGTTTTACAGCAGAGGGGTTAAGTCACCAGCATCTGGAGGCCCATGCTGCAATTGAGGGGAGGTCAGTGCAGGAGCAGGTTTTTTCAATACTGTGAAATAAATTGCTTGACCAAATAGTAATATTGGAGTGGGTGAGGGCAGCTTACACAATGTAAATTTCATTCAGGTGTGATGTTAATAGCCAATATCCCACTCTTGGCACAGTAAGTTTGTGCCTGTTGTTGAGAAAGTGATGAGTGTGTGGTTGGATTAATCCGCTGGCAGAATTGATGAAGAGAGTGAGAGGACCAATTGGGAGAGAGTGGCAGGGAGCTGTTAGCAGACCAGGCTGACATCATCAGAGCTGATACAATCAAAGTTCCTGTTGTAAACGAGCCCTCCAGTCCACAGCATAGGGCCTGGCTGTGTCAGTGTCCTGAGGTAATGCACATTGCTGTGAGCTTGAGTCCTGCTTGCTCTGCATGAGGAGGATTTAGAGGGATTTTGGGTGGGCCTTTCGTCGTGGCGTCCCTCTGGTGCCTAGATGGACAGTGCTGTTGAAGTGAGACTGATCTGTGGTTGGACACAAGCCCTCTATGCCTGACAGTGAACAAAATGAGCAATGAAGACAAATGAAGGCTGATGTGTCAGCCACTGATCTTCATCTGTTACACAGAGAGTGAATGGAACTAGAGTTAGAGTACAGTGTGTTTACCCAGGTGTATGTTGGAGCTTGCCAGCTCCTGTGGCATAATATTAAGCGTAGATTGAAAGTTTAGCTGTGTGTATAAAGCTGTGCAAGATGAGAGCGTGTCTTGAAAATGGCTTGTTTTTTATTTTCCGAGAGTAAATTGAGGCTGGGCAATCCCTCAGAAGCACACTTGGCTTCAACCACAGCCCTGCATTCCCCTACTCCAACCTTTTCTTATCTCAGTATGGGAAATTTTCTGCAATCGAGATGATTTAGATATGTATGTTACTGAAATAATTACATTAAGCCAATTAACTGTTAAATACTAAGGTAACTAGGTTACTTTTGAATTAATCACATAAGATACATACCTAAAGTAGATTGGCCCCTTTCATGCTCAGTAATGTAACTTTTAACTCAAAATATGACCAGAAATGCAGAGGTGTTTCTGCAGAAACATTTCTGGCTTGCGTACTGTGTATATCTGTAACACTGTGGGTTCATATTCCCAAACCCAAATTTTCACTCTGCATGGGAGAAATATTGCAACAGCTATTGGCAGACGAACTGGACTACAAACTTTTTTCAGTCCGGTGTATAAAAGTATTAGTATATGATAGTCATGCCAGGAAAAGTAAATCCTCTCGAGCTTTATGCATGCGCATATGAGAGAGTGTGCATGTGCGTTTGCACATTGATACATGTGTCCTTATGGATGCGCGTGCACACAGAGACAAAATCAATCTCATCAATTCAGTGGGGTATTTCCAACGAGCCCACTGCTTCTAATTAGAATAGACCTTGCAGTCATTGTCTATTTTCTCTTTCTTTCATTTGTCTGCCATCAGCTTCATATGGTTGTAGTTTGCATTAATTCATATGTGGTCCACATTTGTGTTTGTAGCCTCAGAAGTTTAATCTCAGCCCAATCACAACAGAAAGGTATGTTCCGGATGCTTCTAAGAGTGATCCCATCCCTGCCCTCTGGACATATAATAAAGACTAGCCTTATTCTTACATGTCTACACAGTGCACAACATTGTACAATGGACAGTTTAATCTTCAGCACCTCTGAGTACACCCATGCACATAAGGGAAGGTGTCCACATTACCATCTGATGGTTTCTGTAAGTTAACAGAAACAATGTGTAGAATGTTCTGCATTACATGGGGAGTTTTAAAGCTGCACACATGGAAAATACATGTGGCATGGTAATTCATCAAAAACAAACTTTAGTCAGGCAGTTTTATCCACAAAAGATAATTAAGGCTCTACAGTGTGGAGAGTGTGGTGTCCAAATAGTGTTTTCCACATCCCTATATTCATGTGCGGTCTGTTGTCCTTGTTGTACTATAAGGCTGCCTGCATGCTCTGTTAAACTCTGTATATTGTCCATCTGCCTCTGCACCATTATCGCCAAGAAAAAATCATGTATGTTTGTTTTTGTTGGCAATTAAAGTGCCTTTGCTCTTTTATTCTGAAAGTGGAAGTCGTTGCAAGACAGGCCAAAAAAAAGAATTAATCCGCTGGCCAACAATTGAATTTGACAATGAAAAGAAAATGCAATATCTGTATGATTAGTGGGATTATAGGGAGTAAGTTCATTTTATTGCTTTCCTAATAAGGGCCAATCAGGCCAATAATAAATGTTACTGGAGTTGGTTTGGTGCCACATGCTGCAAATGTGACAAATTGGCTCTCATTATCAGTGTGGTTTATCCACAGAGCTGATCTCACTTGACATTCGAGAGGGTATTCCTCCTTTGGCAGGGACTGTGGTAGATAATGAGTGCCATATTACATCAACATAGTGCCATGCCAACTGCTCAACTGATGACACATCCCATGATGCTGCGCTCTAATGCGCTTCCCGTCAGGGGTTGTCATACAGTTCTCACAAACTATGTGTCGTGTGTTGTAACAGATAGTTATACAATCATTCAACTTTAAGTGCTCAGATGGAGCTCCAATGGGATTTGATTATATATTTTATAAGCATATGTTTAATTTATATTAATCAGAACATGCATCAAAATCAATGTCAATCTTCTGTGAAACTGTGTTCATAACAAGTGTGCAATGCAATGAGAAAGCAAAAAAAAAGAACACTAAAAGATGATATAAAACTAAGCAAGAATATTGGTCTTGAGGAAGTTGTGAAAGTGCAAAATGATAATGTTTGTATTTTGCCGCTTAGTCATCAGTTATCAAATTACCTGGCAAAGACATGTGAACACCACAAATCAGAATAAATTTTAGGATGACTAGAGGTAAACTGTGGATTCTTAGGTGAACAGATGGGTGGAACAACCTCACTCTTACATGGTTTAACTTTTGGGGGGTAAATGAGATGTACTTGTCAGAGACATTAATGCATCACAGTTCTTTCTTTCTAAATAAAAGCTAAGTAGACGAGATCCTGTATTTATTTCTGATGTGTACAATAATTTCACTCTTGTGCTGTTGGTAAACTGGCTCTTAAACAGAGTTTATACAAGGTCTTGCTTCACTCCAGAGAGGCTATGTAGAAAGAATATTCTTCTATTAACTTGACCGCATTAATCATGATCTACCCCTTGTTGGATTTAGAGTTGTATACATTTTATTTCCCCTGTGAGTGAGACAGCCATAGATTGTTTACTGTTGTTAAAATTCAAGTATCCATCAAAACCCTGTGGTGAGTTGGTAAATACTTTTGCAATGGTGCATGTGAATGTTAACACTAACATCAAACCTATAATCAAAAGGCCTATAAAATAAATTAATAATACAGTATGACAATCTTGCCATCCCATCCCTGGGGTAAAATTGACAAACCAGTTGTTAGTAATTTTAATGTAAGCAAATACTTCTTGACCTGACAATACATGTTTGATTTTCCACTAGTTCACAGTAGATTTACAGGGAAGCAGCAGTGAAGGGTGATAGAGAAAGCTTAGTGATGAAGCCATAATGAACTTGTGACCAGGGCATTGAAACCTCAAATGTTTCAGGGGTCATGACTGTGGTGTGTTGTTAAAAAGTTATCCTGACTTTCAGGACTGAATAAAGACAAAAAGCCAATCTGTTCAGTTAATGCCTGCCTTTTTTATTGGATATTACCCTGGATTGTCAGGTGTGGGTGGGCTTGGCTGTTTGTCAGCCTATTAGCTTCAAGCCACAGACTCCCACCTTGCCAGTTTATAAGTCACAGCCAGCCAAGAGAAGGTGGTGGTCTAGATTTCCAGAAATCAAAGCAAATTGTTGTAAATTGTGATCATCACTTCCTTTCTTCATCCAAGGAAAGCATTTTGGAGGTGGTAGGAGATTATTCTACCAGATGCTAGTGTAATGTAGTATGTTTGGCTTTACCTATTCATCTGGAAGTCATTACACAACACAAGGTACACACTGTCATGGCAACATGGGCAACATGGGCCCCAGGACCACAGCCAGATCATCGAAGTCGACTCTCCAAGAAAACAACTGATGTCACTACAAGTGTCAAGCAGAGCTGCCAGGTATACTTTGCCAGATACATTTTAGATGTGTGAACGACAAATTAGAGGGATCAGTACACTGCTGTATGCTTTGTATCCATACAGTGAAAGTACTGCTCAGTTGTGTTTAGTAGCCACTGCTGTCATTTAGCTCAGTGGTTGTAGTTAGCAGACTCCCTGCTGGGTGCAGTTGGGAAGGGGCCACTCTGTGGTTAATTAGTGGACAGAGATTTGGCCCCAAGAGGACCAGGTCGGCCCACCAGTGAGCTCACTTCCCCTCTTCTTCACACTCACATGCACAGCCGCTCCCCAGCTATGAGTCAATCCATGGAGAGAGAGAGAGAGAACAAGGAGTAGAGCAAGAGACAGGAAGTCATTTTACCCGCATCGGGCCCATCTCCAGTCTCATCGCCTGCCAACTCAGAGTAGTGTGATTACAGGCGAAACTGATTAAAACAAAACAACTTAGCTTGGTGCCCCCTCCTCCTCCGTGCATATACAGTACACATGGACTGTGACCCCACACACACAGTCAGGCGAAACAGGATGTTTGAGCAGGATCCTGGACGTGATCTTTTTAGACTCTAATGGCATCCTGATGGAACACAGGTGCCTCCTGAGAGTTGCAGCCACTCAACACTTACACTGAATACACATGAGATGAGTCAGTGCCCGCCTTCCTGGTTTAATCATTTAATGATTATTGTGTCTTTAGGTATTTCCTTGTGCTTATGCTTTGGTACCGCTCAGGAGCTTCAGTGTGGCTCTTTACAGAGTTAAAAGAGTTTATAATAAAGTGATGAGAAAGCAAGTCTGTGGCAGCCACATAAACATGCCTCTGACTTTTAAAGGATTTTGCCTGAGACATCGGATGCAGGTGCTCTGCTGAGATCAAAGAGGCAAAGTAAAACCTACTTAGTTTGAGAACTCCAAGAGAGCTGATTTATTCAGCTCGTTCCACTGTAAAAATGCCCTGTAGTTTGTTTGAGAACCTCCACCTAATGATGTATTCCTGCAAAGTATTTAAAGTGGATGAAGCATTTTCTTTGAATGTAAAGGCAAAAGGTTCAAAAGTGAATCTGGTGGGCATTCATGTTCAATTCTGAAATTAAAAGTACACATTTTTGGTGTTAGTTATGATACCTTAGACATCTGTTATTTAAAAAATACAGTGCATTATGGCACAGATGTCCTTAATTACAGGACATAAGGACTTCAAACATGCATCACTACTTTATGTTGCCGACCACTGTAATCTAGAGCTGGGGAATTTGACATTATATACAGTAATGGAATGGATTCAGTGAGCTAAATATTACACCTCTTTTTTCATTATGTCTTCATTGACCCTGCCACATCAGCTATTTGTTTTTAATGTGGCATTTTAGCTTACACTACAGACTGGCGCATTGGGTCAGAAGTGGACTGCTTCCAAAGAGCAGTGAACATTTGCTGTTCGCTCATCAAATCCACCAAACATGTGAGTCCAACCCAAGGCAATGAACCACCAAGGCTGAGGAAACCATCCAGCAAACAAATAAGGGTTTCACTGTGGAGCCTCTCCATTACCATGGGAACTGTGTGTTTTACTGTGCAAATCAAACATAATGAAGTATAATAAAGTGGGTTAATACAAGTGTACAGTACAGCAGGACACCAGAATGACACACAACTGAGTGGAAAGTGGGCAAATGGCACATGAGTAGGACTCTGTAATACGTCTATTTGTACATAATCTACTAAGTGTTTATAAAGGAAATATTTATACCATAAGTGAGAGTAGGTCACATATGTGCAAACAAGAAGTAAGTCTTTTAAGTCCTTTAAAGTTTCTGTGGTGAATATCAAGGAAGTCAATTCAAGTCCCTACTAAAGGTCAAGACAAGTCAAGTCACTGTTCAGGTCAAGCAAGTATCAAGTCATACGAGTGTCTGTTGATCCATTCTACAGGAAAAATTGAGCCATCAATTATAAGCACCACAATTGAACAATAATGGAGAGTAGCCAAGTACTGTATGGCCAAATGGCTCCTAAATCCGTCATATTACTGACCATAATTGAATGTAATTGACTGTGTTTTCTGTAGTGCCTCAGTACTAATTTGAGGGATTTATACTATAATTGAATATTTCCTGGTCCGACATGGTGGTCCACACGTGTCTCACTGCAAGAAGGTCCTGGGTTCGATTCCAACACCAGTCAATGGTGGTGGAACCATTCTGTGTGGAGTTTGCAGGTTCTCCCTGTGTGTGCATGGGTTCTCTCCATCCAAAGACGTGCACAGAAAATAAAAAAATACACACAATGACGTGATCTACAACAATTTGAGTCTTTCATTGTTGTAAATCAAATCACTGTCATGTTCTACAAGTTGCAACTTAAGTCTGACTTAAGTCAAGTGGTACATTAACAGTTTAACAGTTAAGAGCATCAACTACATAGAAACCATACCTGTCTACTTGCTATGGACTTGCATCTGGTTTGAAACAAAGTGTTGTGAAACCTTCTGTAACCTTCAACTGATTCCACTTAAGAAGTTTAACATGTCAATGTTGTAATCAAAAGGACCGTGAAAGAAATTAATCACAAAATATGATGATCATCTGGTATTTAGAAACATGCCTGGGGAAAAATTCACATACCAGAGGTGAGAATTTCATTTGATAAAGGTTGTTATGCAAATGGTTTTTGATCTGTCAATACATGCTCGATTCTGCACTGAGTCAATGCATTTTCTGGCAGAAGGGCAAGGCATTAGACGAAGTGTGATGAATAATCCATGACAAACTCATGACCTGGACAATGAAACCGTAAATACTCTCAGAGTCGTGACTGAGCTATCTGTTATTTCTAAAAATGAGAGAGAGTGGCATGGTATATGGAAGGAGGTATATGGAAGGAGCCCCATGTGGTCATTATGATCATACAGTATAACCTTGAATTCATATTTCCAACACTGCCATTGTCCTCATCTTCTTCTTCATCTAAGGGTTGGTCAAATTAAAGGCCTTCAATTTATGTTCGCTTAGATGCTCATGTTCTCCTCTGTCTGAAATGAGAGAGGCTGACAGTGGTAAAATGACGAGACAAAAACACTCTAGGTTCTTTTTAGTGAGGGTTAATAATGAATCATAACTGGGGTTCTGTTACTTTGAAGCACATTTTAAGTAGGAATTGTTGGATGGACTTGATGCTTGCAAAAGAGTGATGGGATGAACAATAATGTGCTGCATTAGACTCTTTTTTCATCTTCACCATTACTAACACTTTCTTTACTTGAAATTTATGAAATGTATTTTGAACAACAACAAAAAAAAAACAAATACAAAAAAGAGACAAAATAAAAACAGCAATAAATGCAATAATATGTTCAAAAAGGAGTGAGAAGAAGTCAAAACGTATCTAATCCCACCCCTAAATTTCATATTAATATCGATTTAGACGAGGCAGCGAAAGAATTTCATGACATACTGTATCTATATGTATTTATTTACTTGTTTGCTTGTTTACATTTTTAGTTCAAGTCAAAGAAGCAAAAATAATTCTTAAGAAGTAGTAGGAAAAACATGGGTTAGAAGTTGCTTCTGGTTAATATGCAGTCCTGGTCTGGACTAATTTCTGGATACAATTTCACTTCACATTGACCCATTCATGCACACACTCATACACCAGTAGGTGGGTGCCGCCATCCAAGGTACTGCCAGATCTACTGGGGCAAGTTCAGTGTCCTGCCCAAGGACACTTCAACATGTGAACAGTCATTGGCAGGATTCCAACTGTCAACTCTTTGGTCATTTGTCAACCAACTCTACCAACTGAGTCACAGTGACTCTACTCAGACTACAAACTTTTTCATATGTGGCAATAAAAAGACAAGTAGAAAAGCACTCTGAGAGCGCAGACAAGGCAGGCCCCAGAATGAAGGGAGGTCTGCCATCAAAATCCACCCCTTAGTTTTTGAGTTATGTTGTACGCAAACCAACAAACAAACCAACAACGGCAAAAATATAACCTCCTTGGTGGTGGTAATAATAAGAAAACAATAGATTCAGTGGAATTCGAACAAAGTTGACATGAACACATTAGATAAAAAAAAAAAACCACAGGCTGACACTGAACAATGACTGTCTGTCGTATAACAGTGTAAAAAACAAACCAGATTAAACTTTGTTGCTTGTAACATTTGTAGGTTCATCTTCTGTTCTGCATAAACTGCTCTCATTCTACACTCTGCTTTTCTATTAATTTAGAAAGTCGGTGTGCATGAATTAATTCAGATGCAGTCAGCCTGTAAGGCAAAATTTGGATCACATATACAGAATGTCAATGTGTGAACACTAAATTAAAAATACAAATAATCATCTGTACATGTATACACATGGCATTTGAGAACTCATGACCCTCTTATCTGACCTCATATCTTTATTATACATGCAAATAATCATGTTTATGGCCTAAAATATAGTGCAAACATTACTTTCAAGTTGAAAAGACTGGCTTTTTAATAATTCTGTGCTACTCAAAGGCGGTGGAGTATAAATCAATCAATTTACCATAGATGCCAATATCAACTTTAACAATGTTATATACATTTATTTGCTTTGTTGTATGACATGCAATGAAATGTTGACTGACTTCAAACACTTCAAAGGTTGTTTTTTTTGTTTGTTTTTTTTCACTCCCTGCTGGATTGTGTGAATCCAGAATAGTCTATATCCTCAGAGAGAGAGAGAGAGAGAGAGAGAGAGAGAGAGAGAGAGAGAGAGAGAGAGAGAGAGAGAGAGAGAGAGAGAGAGAGAGAGAGAGAGAGAGAGAGAGAGAGAGAGAGAGAGAGAGAAATGAAAAAGGTTATGTGATATTTAGGTATCCTCAGCCAGCACCACATGAACTCATTATTTGAGGTGTATCTGTTTAAGCATTTTAAAATGTTTAAATGTCTTGAAATCACTTTAATCTGACACCACTGGTACACTACACACATTACTGCAGAATGTGGCTAAATCCATCCCAGACCACCTTTGAATACAGCATGAATGATTAGATATTTTATAGGTATTTTAACAAATTCATCTATTGTTGAATTATGTTTTAGTACAAATGTATGTATAAATGTTGTGATATGATATAAATTATTTAGTTTTGCATGATTTATGAGGTCACATTGACCATTGACCACCATAACCCAATCAGTTCTTCCTTGAGTCCAAGTGAATGTTTGTGCCAGAGTTGGAGACATTCAGCCACAGTGGTCTTGACATATCACAAGAATGGGCCAGATGTGCGTAGAGAGGACAGATGGACAAGTCAAAAACCTAATGTCTCCAACCACAGCTATTGCTGGCTCAGAGGCATAAAAATTACTATGAAAGGCTTTGAAGAAAAAATCCACTTACATAACTCTAAGGGCTTCTTGTGGATAAACATCTGCATGGCCAACTTGGTCTGCACTTGTATCTGCTTTGAAATTATGTGAACCATTAGAGAGATTAATCTCAAAATGTGATGATCATCTGGTATTCAGTGGCATCTGTGGGGTGAATCTCAGCTGTTGAGCAGTAATGAGCTGTTGACTTTGATAAAAAAGTTGCTATGCAAGTCATTTTTGATCTGTAAATACATGTTGGATTTTCTGCTGAGCAAGATTTACTGGCACCAGGACAAGATGACAGCATGGTGATTAATCCATCATGATTAACAACAGACACACGTTAGGGCTCAAAAGATACCAGGGGTCCTAACGTATCTATGTATTTCTAAAAGTTGGACTTTTGTTAAAATACCCAAGATCTTCATAACAATAAGCAATTTCTTAAAAGCAGTCCTGCATACTAAACTATATGCAAAAGCATTTAATCCTTAAATTCTCTCTCAAAAGTATTGTCTCGTCATCTGAACACGCTTTATCCTCACTAGGGTCACGGGGGTCACTGGGGGCCTAATCCAGCTACAATGGGTGAAGGCGGGGTACACTCTGTATGAGTCTCCAGTTCATCTCAGGGCTGAACATATATAGACAAACAATCACTCTCACATTCACACCTATGGACAATTTAGATTAACCAGTTAACCTATCAGTGCATGTGTTTGGATGGTGATGATCATGATATAAAATTATAATTATTCTCAGTATTTTCTTATGTAAATAATTGCTAATTACTTTTTGAAGGAGATTGAGTGCAAGTGTTTGTGTTGTAATTTATTGACAGTGTCATTATGATGCAGCAAAGAAAAAGAGAGTACTTTACACTACAAAGGAAAAAATACAAGATTAGAAATATTAACGTAGGACTTGTGCCTGTGGCAGAATTGTACATGTGATGTTGTGTGGGAAATAGCATACAGTGGTAATGACCATGTCTGTCAGGTTACAGATTCTCATCCATATCATAACAGACATCTTCCCTGTGCAGTGAGGAATTCAGCACTGAGTGCAATTCATCAAATTGAGACATAGTAATTTACAGAAATGTCGAATACAAATATGCTCGACAGGTTATGAGAGTCATTTTTGCATGGGATAATATATACAATGAACTAATGTCTAGATGTTTTGGCAGAAAAAGATTATTCAGCAGAGAAGCTGTATAATACATTTTGAAGAATATAACAAAAACATCAGATAATATAGAAAACAGCAGACAGCGAGACTCAATAAATTTGCATGATGATGCTAAACTATTTGTAGTTTGTTCAGATTTGGAAACGTTTATGGGATGCACCAGTGAACAGATGATGTTGAGCTTGAACTACTTTTGAACAATTCTGATTTGAGAAATGCCCCCAAAGTAACTGAGCAAACATATTTTTTCTGGTTGCATGCCTGTTAGTACATAAATTCTTGGTAAAAGGCAACATTCAGTATGCCAAGAGATATTACAAACCTCCCTTCTCATTATCTGGAAAAGGAAATGTCCCTCACAAGTGTTTTTCTGTGTTCTGAATTAGGATTTATCCTCTTGGTATGTTTATGCCAAGTACTCGGAGTGAGCTTCCGTGTGTACAGATCCTGTATGAGCATCTGTCAAAGTGGCCATAAATAACATTTATTTAGTGTTGAAACTACCTCTTGGAGTATTCCACTATAAGATAAAGTTGTTAAAAAAAACACATGAGTCAAAAAACAGAATCAAGCTCAAATATTAGGCACATAATAATATACATTTATGATCACAAACCTATTCACTTTGGTGTTCTGATCTGTATTGTAGCGATAATGAAGCTAGAGAAATTCCAGACACTTCTTCAACAATGCTCAACACTGTACTATACAATGCACAGCCATAGAGACTGTGTGAAGACCACAGACCTAAACACTGCAAACAAAAATGAGATCAGTCCCTATGGATGACATGCACCCAGTCATTATGGAGCTTAAACATCACAGCGTGGCTTTGTTTCCTTGTCATGGTGTTTTAAGGTTCAAATCCTCAAGACTATGATATGTGTCTTCTGACAAGGCGTCCTCACCTCAAACACCCAGTACCATATCATGTCAACATACCACATCTAATGGTCACCCCAGGGATGAGTGGATTTTCTGCCTGGTTTGTCCCCAATGCAGCCTCCCATAACTGCTTGTATCCCCACTGAGTGAATGTTTCACAGACTTCCTCATAGGGAGTTGACACAGGACGACACAGAGCCTGTGCTACAACACAAACTGTTTTACAAGGAAGGGCAAATCAGAGGTGAAGTGCAGCTGAGAGCTATAGGGGTAAACAGGGGGCACAAAGCAGAAGCTAACAGTGTAAATAGTGCAGCAAGAATGAAACAAGGCTCATAGGATCATTACCTGTAAGGATTGGACTTCTTGTTTTGACACGTACAACGCATACTGCAGAAAGGAATACATGAGGGCAATAGTGTAGTCTACAGTGATTGAACACCTCCATAATGTGTACAGTCACCTGAGCATACATACAAGACTTATGCATTAAGGAAAGATCTATTTAGTGTCTATTATCAGTCATGATTTCAGTCACAATGTGTATTTATATGGCTTTCACGGACACAAAATGTGGACATACATTATATTAAACCATATATACTACTGAACCCAAAGCACTGTACTAGGTTCAGCAGACAAATGACAATGTTCAAGTATTTAAGGAGCTTGAAACATTTATAACAATGCTGTTGTTATTAGAGGAACAAACTGTACAGTGGAAGAAATGGATATTTGTATTTAAATCAAAGGACTAAAATTAATAACAAGTGAAATCACTGATGGATAAATGGAACCTACAGTGCTATTTTGGGCTGAAAGAGGGAGTTTAAACAGCAACACAGTTTGTGTCCTTACTTGAACACAGGAGTTCAGTGTTTGGATTCAGTTTGAAAGCTGAAAGTTCAAGTTCTTATTTCTAGACAGTGCCCATGTGTTTTTGTGTCCAAAGCCTTAAGTCTGAGCCAAATGAGAGGAAGTCACTGATAATATCTTAAATCCAACCCCCCCTGCCTTTAATCAAATAGTTTCAATCCCAACACTATAATCATGGCATAGTCACAGTTTCAATGCAATAGTTATTTTAAAGTTATTTCAACATCTATCCCTGTTTTCTGTGTCATTCCTCCTGCAGCTCATATTTGCCTTTTTTAATTCTCCCTAATCCCTCAACAGAAAATGTTCATATACTGACAAATGTTTGGGAGTCATTGACTATCAATGTATTCTGTCATTTAGGTATGAGGAGGTGTTGGATGTATTTCATGTCTGTGTGTGTGTGTGTGTGTGTGTGTGTGTGTGTGTGTGTGTGTGTGTGTGTGTGTGTGTGTGTGTGTGTGTGTGTGTCACATTGAGCTACACGGCTTGTAAACATGTACTTGGCAAATAAATGTTTGTAACCAGATTACTGTAATGCAGTTACACTGACTGCAAACTCTAAAAAACAGAAATGAGGTTTATGGTCTGGAAAGCTTGTGGTCTTCCAAGAGAGATGTGATGACAAACACTCTTGTTTCTAAATTGTGAAGGATAGACCCAGATGATTCAGAGTTCAGGTCTAATAGCCATAGATACTGGCTTTGGCGGCAGCCCCTGCTTTGTTGTATAGTTGTCATTACTGAGACAGCAGGCAGCCGTGGTGGGCTGCTGCTTATCTGGAGGTAATGAGAGGTAACATGGTGTAATGTGGTTCCATGCACATATATTTGTCTCCACATCTAGAATGTCTCTTGACTCCCCTTTTTCTCTCCTTTCTCCCGCTGTCAAATAAATCCACTGTGGCTGTTTTGAAAAATCCCTCCACCTTTTTATGCCAAACATTCTTTTCCCACTTTCTCCCTCTCTTTCTCTTATTCCTCATTAAACCCATGGAGAAGAAAGCATGTTTAGTGTGAGCCTGGGGGCCCCCTGACTCAGTTGTGGGAAGAGAACTGTAACGGTTAAAGGAGGGAGGTCTCACCCAGGGGGAGACACCCACAGTTATCCAGCAACATGCACACAAACAGATCAGAGAGCAACAATGTTTTTGAGTGATGTCAAAGGCGGCAGATGAACGGTCCTGGGGAAGCGGTGGGACTCCTGATGGGACTCAGGTGATGGGGAGGAGAGGGAGAGGAATAGCCCAAGGAGACATGGTGCTTGTCTGGCCTGTTTCCCGGCCTCCCGTGTTGGAGCATGAAAAGGAGCAGGTCGTTTACACCCCAGTGAAAAAAAGCCACCATAGCCACAGCAGCACCTGGATGTTATTTGGGCTAATGGACTTGGGTTTTACTCAATAGTAATCAACCTGGGGGGGCTTGTCGCTTTGTTTCATGCACAACCTTTCTCCAGCACTCCCACTCTTTGTCTTACACAAGCCCTCTTTCTCTTTTTTTTCCCCCTCCTACCTGCTCCCTCCCTGTCCTTATCTCTCCCCACCCTGGCCTTTCTCCCTCTGTGTGTTTATTTTATTTTGCAGAGAGCTGTGTTATGACAAAGACTTCACTCCCCGGATGTATGCAGTCAGTGCTTGTGTCATGCCCTTATGAGGTATGGGGGCCCTCGCAGTTCTGCCAGCCCCACCCGGCCTTGCTCTTCCCAGGCAGAAAGGGCAAAGAGGAGGAGTTGTGGAGGGTGGAGGGGTGTCTCCTGCTAACACCCAACCCCATATTGCTTGGAAAGTTCAGAGGAGACTCCCAACCGCACAAACAGGTTGAGGGTAGCAAGATTTACTCAGCAAGATTAGTTTTTCTTTATGTTTTGTCCGGTTGAAAATGCTGACATGAGACTTCCTGACATAGTCCATTTTCCTGTCTCATAGCTATTACCTCATTCATACAGCCTCAGAATGGTCCAGAATTGTTTACCATTCATCATGTAGTACCGCAGGGTTCAAACCTTTAACACACCTTGAATTCATGTAAGACTCGATAACTGTACGGCACAGTTTGTTATGCAGCCGACTCATTTATCCACTGACTTGTTTCATTGTAATCACCACAGGGCTATTTTTGAGTGAGAATGTATGCTTCTTGTGTCAAGTGTTTTTTATTAGACAGTTTCACATTCAATATCTATTGCTTTCATCCTCCTTAACAAAAATGACAAACACATTTATCCCTCTGTCACAGAATTCACTTCATTTTTCATATCATGTAAAGATCTTTTACCCCCAGACACAAAGCAAAACAGAATGGGGACAGAGTTTGACTTAATTATATTTGAAAGCTGAGGTGAAATAATGAAAAAGACATATTGTTTCTCGTGTATGCTTCTCTTTACTGGTAAGACAACTGGTTGATTTCAAAACCAAAGATACCACCCAAGACACACCACTTAAAATGAACTCTGTAGAGAGCTGCTTAAGAGGAAAAATGGGACTGTACATGAAAAATAAACCCAGCATGATAAAAGTTGTCAAATGTGTTTCCATTGGTCTCATCTTCTCTCCCTTTTCTAACAGTTTGAATGTGAAAAGGCTTAAAGCAAAATGTTACATTTCATCATTTTTCCATTCTTTAATTTTCACCACAAAGCCTGACATGTTTTAAGAGGTGCAACCTAATATTGCCTGAACTCCAGGACCTACCACAAAGATCTCTGGGTAAATGGGAGGGAAGGAAGTGCACAGACAGGAGGACGGGCGTGGATGGAAAAGTGCGCAGTAACTTGGCTGCAGAACACCCTTAAGTAACAACACATGGCAGTGGAGGAATTCCACATTCACGGACACTCTACATGAGCGTGGATGGAAAGGCTGTCCGGCTGCTTGCAGCGAGTAGCTGACCGGTTCCGAATAGGAAGCTGATAAGACTCTGCCATACCTAATTCCTTTCCATGTTCTCATCCTGGGTAGGCATCACAATGGGCATGATTCATGGGGGTAATTCCGCCAGCTACTGACTTGGCTCCTGCCTGCATTTGGGAAGAATGTGACCTCACAATACATCTCTTTCAGGCCCATCTCTGTCTGACTGTGACTAGCCTCTCCTTGAAGCCCTCTTCTGTTAGAGACTGCAGAGTGAGGACAAGGGAATGCAGCATAAAGGCAAGGAAGAGAGGCTAAGTTGAGAGAAGGAAAAAAAAAAAAAGTCAAACCCTTGCAAACATACTCTCCTCCTTCTTGATCTCCACTGCCGACATCACTCTCTCCTTCCTGTGTGTCTCCCTCTCAGTCTAATAACTAAATGATGTGCAGTGAGGAGGGGAATTTAAAACAATGAATGTGAAAGTCAACCACTGTGACAACCACAGAGACAAGCTCTGATTGCACGGGGGAAGTTGAAGGTGTGATGCCTGTTTTATGTTTCCACATATCAGCCACAGGGACGACCACAGGCCCTGGCCTAAAGGATGATCTGAACACGAACATATGATGCAAGTCTGTTGTGTAATATGAGATGTCTGGAGCACTCTCTATGGGGTGCTTAAACAAACTGCAATCATCGTGGGTAATTATTTTGTTGTATTAGGCTATTTGAAGCTTGGTTAATACCTGGTTACATTCCATCTGTCACAGACACAAAGGCCCTTGTCTTTGTCTGCAGTCAGTGCTGAAATATAAATTACATTGTGGAGTAGCTCAGGGAAAAGTAAGCATACAATGGATGGAACATAAAAGTTTCTAATCAAAAACAGGGGGATTAAAAAAAAAACATGTGGCTTAAAAAGGCTTTAAATATGATAAAGATATAATTGTATTGTTTAAAGCCAAATACCCATGCATTTTTCATCTCTAACTGGAATAAATGAGGACTCAAAAGACATGTACAGGATTATAAGGTATACATTTATCTTTTAATTGTATCAACTCACTAAAGCTGAATGCCAGGTAATCACATACAAACTATTTTAAACCAAACACAGCGGCAAGAATATTATGTTTAAAGGGGGACATTTTATCCCCAAATGTAGAACGTATGTAATTTGAAAGCTCTTCAGGCATAACCCAAGTCATCAACGGCTCTTTCTTGGATGTAGATCTCAGAAATATGAGTTATTCTACCTCTTTAAAAGAGTTCAGAGAAAATAGAAAAATGCCTCAGTGGTCCAATAAATCTCTTTTTATTCTAGCAATTCACCCCTGCCCCATTTAACTTAGCTACAGAGGAAAATTACTTTACAGACCTGCACCATCATCAAACACTGAACACACATGATCATAAACACCAAACCTTCCTGGCACCATTAACTGTACTGGAGCACACACTGCTACACCACACACATAAAAAGGGCGTTGACATGTACACGTTCGTAAGCAGAGGTGGTTTTGTCATGTCACCCTCCTTAACATCCTGCTGTAGTTCGCCTCATAGGAGGAGAAAATATGGTGTGATGTCACCTCTGGCATGGCCACGGTGTCTGAAAACGTTTCATTCTCCGCCCCAATGAATGAGAGGCAGACATTACTCAGAATAAGAGTGGAGACTATCTATTCTCCACAGTTCAAGCTGGTATTTGTTAGTGCGGATCACTGCCAGAGCTGGGCCACTGTCTGTCTGTTGATTGCACATGAACACAATGCAGATCATATCATTGAGACTCCACAAAACATCCGGAGTATGTGTCTCTGCCACTCATAAGTTTCCCCTGTCACTCGTACTGGCAGAGTCACGCTGCTCCACCAGCACCACTGGTACGGTTAAAGCAGCACGGCGGCACTGTCTAAAAACCACCAAGGGGAGTTAGTCATAATAGAGCTTCATCTGGCCATCAATCTTCATGCTCTCCTCCTGTGAGCAGTACGGACTACGTCTTGTGTTGCAGCTAAAAGCCCTGGCACCGCTTTACCAAGCCTGTGATAAATTGATTGCTCTATGAGGCCTGTGGAGAATGTTTGGAGATTCCGATCCATCCTAGCTGTTTGTCACTGTGCATTAACAGTGAATGAGCGGATTCCTGAACCCTGACTCATAAACTCCCTGGGCAAGCACCTTTCAAATAAAATTTAGCAAGAAACAGTCGGCTGGAAATGTAAATTGCACACCCATTTAGGACCTTTGATTTTTATTTTTTTTTTCCCAAAGTTGGACCAAAAAACAAAAGCCAGAGCCATTTTGGACAAACAGTGTATTTAAATCAGTTAATAGAAATAGACTGCTAAAGAACCAATAAAATAGCAGTTTATCAAGAGCTCTAGTGCTTTTCCCCTCTCACTCCTCCCTCTATCTTTCTTACTTTCATTCACACGCCCTTCTTCCCATTTTCCCTATTGCCCCTAATCAATCTATATTGTTTAGCTGCTCTTTACATTTTGTCATTATTGTTGTTCATCATTTCTTTGTTGTTGTTTTTGGTTTGATTTTGCCTGATTTATTTATTTATTTTTGCCTGATTTATGTTTTGCTGTCTCTGTCCACAATGCCTTGTTAACTATCATGAATAAAAATGAATAAACGTCCCTACAGAGTCTGGAAAAAAAAAAAAAAAACAGCTCCAATGCTACTGTCTGTAGAAAACTCACTTCAACCTGGTGTTTCTATTTATATTCTCTTGGAATAAGTCTGCCACTGGCTGACAGTTTTATCTATGTGTTACAATTTGCAAAGTTCCCTTTTATTACGTGAATCAGCCACCAAACAAAAAACTACATACTAAAAATGGAACATTCTGTTAAATATCTGCATCATGCAAAAAGGCCGGTCTTCCTGGTTGTGATTCACCTCCATGTATATTCCTTTAGCCCCCCTGAACACTTTCCACATGTCAGGGAGACACTTTAATCTTAACAAAAACATGAAAAGGCTTTATTTTCCTCTCGTCTTTATTTTTGCCTCAAATATAGATCAGATATTACCATTAACTCACCTGCTTTAATTGTTTTATAAACAATATTCCTGCTGATAAAGTGAATATGTACACTGTTTCTCAGATTGGTAGGACAGAGCTGACACTCATTCACTCAGCTAAAGTCAGTGTTTCTATTTTGGTTAGATGTCTAGACTTAAAAACATTTTACTAGGGACCAAAAGCCACAGCTGGGTTTTGCAAATCTGGACTAGAGTTTGACCACTACTAGAAAAGTCTGAATAATGTGGAACAATAAAGCAAGTGTTTGCTATTGATTTCCCATCAAGCACCTTGCACAGTGTTATATTTTAAATATGGAGATAAAATATACTTGATGAGATCATGTGTTTACTTCCTATAATGTCACTAAACTGGGGGAAAAGATTGCCTGCAGTCATAAAGTGTTTATATTAGTGTCTTTTATAGGATGTTCCTTGTATGCATAATTGTTCACAGCTTCATAAAAAACAAGGCAGACAAAGTGAAAATTAAGGGGTTTGTGGGGGTACTGACCACCTATTTTCCACACTAAAAAGTCACAACATCTGTCAACAAAGTAAATGTGTTCAACCATCAACACCCACCCAAAAGTGTGACCGCAGATGATGTAATTCCAGGGTAATGAGCATTTGGAGCTGGGAATGAGTTGTGCATTCAATTAAAAATAAGGTCCTTATTATTTTCCTTTTAAAACATTTGTTCCCTTGACAGAATAAAATAAAATATGCCAAAATCCCAAACCTCTCACCCAGAAATATACTTGTGGTAGTAGTGCATAGGAAATTTGAGGATAAAATGTATTATGCACTTACAAAAAAAAAACCCAATATAGAATAGCATTAGTAAAAATAATAACTGAAAACATTTGGAAATCATCAGTATGGTTACATGTGCATCACTTCCCTTTGGGCTTCTTCTACATCTTGCAGCTGGTGAGAATCTCAAACGTTAGCGTTCTCTGATTTAACACTACAGAATCACAGCACGTTCTCATTGAATAGCATCAATCATGCCTTATATGAGCAATATTTAACATCATAGGGTGTGTATTTCACTTACTACAGTATCAATCAAATAATAATCTATGACTTCATCTGAAAATGTCACAAGACAGGTTTTCACTGGCAATAGGGCTGAAAACAAACACATCCTAACATCCTAACACATCGTCGTCCTTTACATTCAACTCCTAAACTCCTTTTCCTAAATTATGGATAAAAAGTATGTATGTATTTGGATGAAAAAGTATATTGTACATTTACTACACACAGGTTTTGAGAGACACTTAATTAACCAAATGCCTTAAGGCATGATCTGACTCTGCTTTGACAAGATCTACTGAAATATAACGCGACGGTTCTGCTGCTTTACTCAAACTCATATCAAACACACCATGCATTTTGAAGGATTTCTTCCCTCCAGTGAGAACAAATTCAATTTTGTTCCAATCTTGAGGAAACATATTGGTGTGAACTCCCTGATTTAGCACAAAGATAATCACGAAAAAAGTCCTGTCTTGATTAAAAACGGCTAAATTAAGCCTAACTCTGATACTGAAAATAAGAACAATAAACACAAAGGGTAGGCAGGAAGAAAGGGCCTCCATTAGCCTTCACTGTAGAAACTGATGATGGATATGATAGCAAGCCCATTCAAACTGCAAATTTTACACATGATTGAGGCTCTATTGGATGTAATGAAATGGCCTTCCTGAATATTGCACTTGAGTGACTGTGTGACCACCAGCACAATAGCTGCCATTATAGTTTTAGGCTCTCAACCCATTTTTCATTGTACCAGGTCCACCATGTTATTATTGCAGAACTCAGAGTGAACCCGTGGCTTTGGTTTCTTGCTGTTACGGATGTGACCATTCTCTCCACCGGGAGCAATTCACAGAGTGTTAATTGACCACCGCAATCACTCAGCAGATTTATGGAAAAGTCTGAGGGGTCACAGGAGACTTCCAGGGGAGGCTGTCCAGGGAGCAGAAGCTGCCCCAGAGCTGTGAAGAGGGAATGTCTGGCCTTTGTAGCTACACTACAGGTTCATAAACTCTGCCTTCCTCGACCTCGGAGAAAATGTAGGTTGTGCAGAAAAATGATCTCTAAATGGGCTGTAGAAATAAATGAAATTGTCTGTTCCCTCCCCTTGTCTAATTACACATTAATAATTAAGCAGCACTGATCCTGACCCATAAATCTACAAAACAACAGCACATACCCGTAAATCATCTATCATCTTCAAAAGCAGGCATACATAGGGAGGTTGACCCAGTTTGTTGTCGCTTTGTCATGTACTCATACAGATGTGTCCTCTGCTAAGTGGGGGGTGGAGCTATAAAACAGGCATGACCACAGCACTCCATCTGGCCAACGATAATCAGCTTTAAACAACAAAGCTTCAGACAAGGGGAGGATATCAAGCGTGTGTGTATGAACAGAAAATCTAATGCACGCTACAGTAGCATCCATCTGACTCCATTAACCATTCACATGTGTTGCCCTTTGAAGATTCAGTGAGAACTTACCTTTATGATGCTCCAGGAGGATGATTTTGGTCTGAGTGATGGTTACCATTTGTCCTCTAGAGCAATGTTGAATGTATGTCGAAGTATTTGTTTAAATGAACGTGCATGTGACCCTGCATCTGGACACTCTTAATACTATTTAATCCCTTTCTGTCAGCCCGCCAGGCTTGTCCACATGCCAATGCACTATCTACAGTGTGTCACTTATCTTCACACAGAGAAACAGAGGATCCATAAATGTCTTCAGTTTAAACTGGACTCTCCTGGAATAATGATGTTGTGATGCTCAAGGAAGTGCCTTTGACTATTAAGGTGAGGTGTCCTTCATTCTCTTATTTTTATGATCTGTGCTTTCTATATTTCAGACTTGAGATCCAGAATTTTGTTTATATACAGTATGTGTTGAGTGCTGTTAAAATAAAATGCAGCCAGTTTATTTATTTATTTTAAAGATGGATGGAGGAACTGCACTTCCATTTTGTAATAAGCACCAAATACTGGCATAATATAGCATTTAATAGATCACTTTTGTGGACAGAATGGTTAGGAAATTACTCTAGTGCTTTAACATTAAGCATTTGAGAATAATTGCCTTGAGCATGCCAATCATTTTACAGTTATTATGTGATAAGCTGTATCATTTCTTCTGATGAAACATATAACTGCTTTTTTGTACGCATTGCCCAGACCTGATGATTTACGAGAGCTATAAGTCTGTGTTGTGCTGCATGGAGTCTGCATGGTGCATAGAGTCTGAATGCCATGCTTGCTTAGACAGAAACGCTGCATTAATGGGTTTTTGTTACATAGCTAAATCAACTCGAGCTGTGAAGCAACTCCCAACAAACCTTTATGATCCATTAACGACTAGCCATAGTTTTGCCAGGGGAGCGTGTGCCAGCTGGCAGGAACTGACAATCCTGTATCATAAGCAGCTTCAGCCAGCGATAGCTTTACTGAGGTTTGCAGAATTTCCCCCTGTTCTCTCTAGCTGATTACATACATGTTGTTTTCTCATTAGCCAAGGCTCCTCGTGGTCCTGTCTTGTGGAAATGCTAGATGGAATGAAGGTAAATGCAGTGTGTACAATATGTTAGACTAGATGGCTGCAGACAGCTTGGGAAGAGAGACAAGTCTGTGGAGTGGTTTGAGTTTGGGTGGAGACAGCAGCATTTACTGTAGAACTGCAGACAAATATGCATGGACCCCACCCTGGGCCAGTGATCAACTACTCTGTCATCAGTGTCTTTATCATGCAGACAGAGATTGATATCCGAGGATCAGATTCCTTAGGATTCCTCTTGCAAAAGAAAGTCCCATTTCTCAAACATTTGGAAACTTGAAAGATTTCTGTAGAGCTGACTGTTTTATTGTGTTATTCATGAAAGCTGGCAGAGCTTCGCAACATCCAATGCACAAATAATCTCCCACTTTTCCAACTAGCCTTTGCTTTTGACAGTTGTCAGTGCAAAGCTTACGTCTGAAAATGGATTATTTTTGTGACCATGCAGTTATGTGGCTGTTATTGTTAAATACTGCAGTCACTTTTGGTAAACTTTTTTCTCCTGTGGACACTTGTATCTTTGTGGTCTGTGCATGACTAAGTGTTTCATGTTTCATGGCTCACATTTAATGGGTAAGTAAAGACGAGCAGAGACGACAACTGAGCTACAAAAGGCATGTAGGTAAAGATGTTGTAGGATTTTGCTGACATTGTAAATTATAATCATTTGGATTATATTTAATCCTGTATCATATTACCTATTATTACCACATCCTGTTTTTTCCTCTGAAGTGAAGGGGATCTACCTACCCTATCACAGTTTGTGAATAGCATTTGTTTTATGACTCTGCAGTCTGATGAGGGGAAATTCCACACAGGGTTGTATCAGATTAAAAACAGTAGAGTGAGTTAGGAGTCTGTTAAATGTACATGTATTTACTGAGTACAGACCATTATCTAGGTCGCAGGTAGATTAGATAGGAAAATCTGAATTTTTCTCCTTGTCTTGAAGAAAGTACTTTCACTCTGTAGAATAGGATCCGTAGGCCTGATATCAGGAGAAAAGGGGGAACGGAGGGGTCATGGTGGGCATTAGCAATAGAGGGAAAGAGAGTAACAACAATAGTTCAAAGCATTTTGGTTTGCATTTGATCCATTGTCCCTGCTGGTCTTTAGAGACCACCACCAACAAGGCATCGTATTACTCAGGTTGACAGGGTTGTGTATAGCTAAGATGGCTTGTGAGATTAATTTCAGTAGAGGCTCATGGTTAAATGAGAGTGAAAGAAACTGCGTTTGGCCATTGTTGTTAAAATTGGCTGTCTCTGAGCTGATTCTGAACTCCTTTGTTTTTTATCTGCAGTTGAAGTTGTAATTTTATACATCGTCTTGTAAAAGATAAAAAAGGTCAATGAGAAAAAGACACCAGATAAGCAAATGCCTGTTTCTTTATCAGATAGAGATTTGAAATCCCTTTTAGAGGATTATCACAATGGCCCATTTTATCCCTCACAGATTTCCCTCCTGAGTAATTACCATTTGCCTCTATCTCGCTCAGTGGCAAAATTGATGGGTGGGATCACTTGAGAAATATGCGAGTAGAAACCAACGAGGGAAACATCTCAGAGGCACACCACAATGAATGAGAATTTGACTATGCTAATTAAACAATGTCATGATTTATCGTCAGTAACAAAACATTTACTGTTTCAATTCCAAAGGCTTGGCTTCCTGGAAAATGTATCATTTGGTCACAGCTCTGTACTTGTTCACTTCAGTTCTGGCTGTAAGTTAAGGTTTAGAAGTCAAGACTTCTGATATCAAATGGCTTGTGTCAAAGGACCTACTAATATTTATTTAAACACAGACTATGAGATAGATTAGAGCCTCAAGGCAATTTTTGGCCCCTATTTTACTGATTACTTTTTTCCTCAGTCTGTAATTAGATGTCTAAAAACAATGCCAGGTAATAAATCATCACAAACGAGTCTGTTTAAACCACACGTTCATCAACACTTTGTAAAGGTTTCTTATTCTTGGTACTTTACAATTTTATGTGAAATTCAGTGTCATGTTAAAACTGAAAGTACTTCCTAGAAAGTTTGTCTCCATCAACATGTGTAGCAGCCCAGTTTCAGAGAACAGGCTTTGGGCCAGCTCATGAATGGACGGGACAGAGATGTTATCTGGCCTTAGGGAGGATGTTTGGGGAGTGGGAGTGGAAGAGCTGTGGGCTTCAGTGTGCTAATGCAGCTAACAGCCAGGAAGGCAGAGTGTTGACTCTGCAGATTTAAGCCAGCTACTGATGGCTATGGGGCTAAATACTGACCCCATGGACTAATAAAGAAAATCACCTCAGGCACGAGCCGCAGGGGTCAGAGGTAACAGCATGGCTGGGAAAAACACAGGCCGTGGCTTTCGATCACGACTCTGCCTAATTGAAATGACAGTTGAAGACCGGTGGGGGTAACAGTGTTTATTTACGTCTTTGTTACGCGGTGAGCAAGCACAAAGATATGCCTGGCCCGGCCAGGGATGACATCGTTCTCGTATGCTGTCTGGCTCCGGGATCTCTACACCAGTACAATAAGGACTTCCTGTCTGCCATCAAATTCCCCTGCATTCCACCCAGGCCCAGGATGGGGTGAGGGGGCTGGCGGGGACATGGTTTTGTGAAAGAGTATGAGCCCAAATTAAGCCAACAATATGGACCCGTTCCCTTCATTTAAGCCCAAAAACAGATCCTTACCCTGAGCTATGATCTCAGACAGACTGTGCTGGAACTGGAACAGGCTGTTATTTGCTGAGCATGTATCTAGGTTAGTTTACTACGATTAAACAGATACTGTTTTAGGGAGCTGTCAACACCCTGGTTCACAGTGCTGATACCAGCAGTTGTCTACAGCCTGTGCATGTTATCTTGCTGTTCATAACATAATGTACACAATAGCATAAAATAAACATATATTTGTAATGTAGACATCCTCAATAATACTTTAAATAGTATATGTGAGTTCATGAAGAAGGTTTAAAGTTAGTTACATTATTATCATTACTCTTTATGTGTGATTATTGATGCTGAAGATTTAAAAAAAAAAAAAATACTGGCCAGATTTTTATGAAATCTGGTGGAAGGGTAGGGCACAGGCCAATGAAGAAAGCCTTAAAACTTTAAGTAGGCCCATAAAAGACGTCTGTATTATTATTACTTTTTTCATAATCTTTAACCCTGGTGGGCTCCTGGATAACACAAAATGCCAACATGTGTCAGTTAAACATTCAGTTAAACTAACCACTGGCAAAAACTGACCAAGTAAAAATAGAAATAAAGGTCATAATTTACAGTTTGTTTGTTTGTTTGTGGTTTAACAGTGTTGTAAAATGTGAGGAAGTGTGAACTCGTGGTCCTGTCTGCATTCTAGATGATATATTCAAACAAACACGGATATTTTTATTGTAAGACCACTATAATATTCTGTAAATAGATTAGAGATAATCACATTTCAGTTGCTTTGAACTCAGTGCACAGTTGGGGAAAAAAAAAAACCCTGATGTTGCTATTTGAAGAAATGGGGGAAGACAGTATTCCAGTTCTCCTGTTTCAGAGGGGTCAAGGTGAGGGAGCAACCTTCAGCAACCTGAGTACTAAAACAGCCTACTGCTGTTGAGCAATGACGAGACATTCGGCATTAATGGCCTCCTGAGAGGACAGCCAGCACAGGAGGAAAAGAACACAAATACTCCCCTCTCACACCCTACAGCGCAGGCCTCAACTCACTCACACTGGTTTATCACATGACAGAGTTTAAAATCTGCAGTATGGTTTAAAGGGTTGCACCATGTTTAGAGAAAGTGTCTCAATGGTCACCTCAATGTTTACAGCCTGTGTAAATACTCACAATGAGGGTGATTAATGCTCCCTCAATAAAACACATTAAAATCTAGTTACAGTATAGACTATTAGTGGAGGTCAAAAGGTGATTGGACATTGGGTGTGGACTGTGAGGATCGTTTTTACAATGGTATAAAGATTCAATCAATGCAACAGCCAGGGAAAGGAGCCACTATTGTGCAGTGCCCTCTGCTCGCTCTAAGCAATCCCAGGCTAAACTGTTCTCTGTATTAGTCCTTCAGTGGTGGAACACACTCCTAGACTTGACCAGATTAGCATCATCTCTCTCAACCTTCAAGAAGCATGTGAAGACTCTCCTCTTTCATGACTATTTACTGCACTGATGCCTGTTCTGAAACAGACCTGGGGTAGACTAGTCATGCTGCATGGTGTGTGTGTGTGTGTGTCTCTGTTTATGTCTACTCCACTTGACCCTGTATCAAAGTATTTGAGAAAAAAACCCACCTTACTAACCCCAGAGAGCATCTGCACCTATTGTTCTGTATATTTCCTGTCTGCCCTGTAACTGCTAGTGCTATGGGCTATAATTATGTCCTCTATTGTAAGTCACTTTGGATAAAAGCATCTGCCAAATGCAATGTAATGTAATGTAATGCTTTAAGTGTCAGTTTAATGTCAGTAGTTGACTCTGTGAAATCAGCCACTGCTCATTTGCTACTCATTTAAAGGCTATACCTGAGAATATAATGTTTAAAATATGTTTGTGTGGCATAATGCAACACATAGAAACGTTAATTTCATGTTTCAGAATGTATTTTGTGGTTAAAACATAAAGTGAAGTGCACCAAATTTAGAAAATCACCCATTTCTCTAACGCTAAAACTCAGTGAACAAGTGAAAGATGTGACAAAATAAAGGTCACTTTATGAAACGATGATGAGGTTGACTTGTCTGAGTTAATCCATTGTTTTGTGTAACATTGAGATGATTCCAATGAAAAACAAATGGTCAGGTTTGAGAGGCTACACATGTTGTGTTAATCCTGTATTGTATAGTATTGTATGGCTATCATTAGTGTTTTCCAAAATCCACACTCACTCAATTTCTTCAGTGTTCCTCTTTTCTCTTTTTCTGCTACAACCAAACCTCCCATAAGTGCTCACAGTTCTTACAGAAACTTTAAGCCAGATAGAAAAAATGCACATCACCACATCGTCCAGCATATTTGGCTAGTATTTGTCCATATCTTAGTTAAAACAGTCAATCTGCAGTAGGCAATCACACAGGTACAGTGAAGTGGATAAATGACAAGAACTATCTTCAAAGTTAATGTATTTTTAGATCTGGTTCAAGTTGTTATACATACGAACAAAACAGAAGGAGAAAAATGTTGGCTAACACTTCATTACAGGCGCACACAGGTGAGTAAATTTCCAAATACAGAGACACACACACACACATGTTTTATACATCTCTGAGGGTTTATGGATGTTTTGTTTGCTTAGTTACATAATAAACCTAAAACTAAAAATTATTTAATGACTGCACTGTTTATACTTAAGCCCTAGTTTACTTAAAGTTTTGGACACCAATTAAATGACAGTTCTAAAGGTACTGTAGAGATAAACAGTGTATTCATAAAGCACTGTGGCTGTTCTTCAGGTCTGTCAGTGACTTATCTTGTCTAAATCCTTTTTTTTTTTGTTTTACTTCTTAGTCATTAAACAGTTCCAGGATTTCTCCCAGGTCCTATTTGTTTTATTCACGGCTGTTTTCAAAATGTAAACACATTCCCTTCTCAATCACCCATGACATGAATCTAATTAGAAGTTTAGCCCCATGGTCCTTCTAAAGGGTCCCTGCTCCTCCAAAAGTCAGATTTATGTACCCTTAAATGGAGGTGATTTTTTTGTGCTAAAAAACTTGGTCATGAATCAAATATGATTCTCACTCAGTTCCCACAGTGGCAGCCAGCAGACAAATTCAGACTTGCCTTAGTCTTTGTGTTCATGAATTTCTCCCATGAACTGTATTAACAACAGAATTTTATACCAATTAGTTATTTCATGGAGCAATGCAAAATAAAAAAAATCACAAATCACAAATCCCTGTTTCTTTTAACTTGCTAATCTGTGTTTATTTTACTTGAGAGACTCTAGTATACGGTAAGTATTTACTTAAACCTTAATGATCTAAAACTGTTTTCAAATAGACCTTTCTCTTCATTAAACCTTTCCTACATAATTTATCACCATTTATTATAAGATGATATTAGGTGTGGCATTTGCATTTTTAGTCCAACAGCTCAAACTGGGAAGTTGTTGTCTCCCACCCATTGTCCATCTGTCTGTAAACAATTATTCAAGAATCTTTTTGTTCAATATGGATATTTGATGTGGAATATATTTGGGGTAAGGTCTACCATATTTCTTCAAATAATTAAAAAATATTCATTTTATAATTTTTTTTAAATTGAAAAAAAATCAGCATTGGTTTATAATGGGAAAAATGTCAATGTGTTATAATTTCAAAACAGTTGAAGATATAGATATACTTATTATTGGCAAGAGATAGGAAGTCACATATGGACTTTCATTTGGTGCCATATCAATTAATGTCCTTAAATATGCTCTTGGAATACAAGACCCTTGGTCCTATTTATCAGATAAAAGCAGGTATTTTCCTATATTTATTTTCCTGATCACGTCTAATGGTCATTAAAGCTGAAAATCTATTGTCACTGTCATTTGTCGACCTACATGTGTTTTAATGATAGATGGATGTTTCAGAAGGTGATGGTGTTTCTATGTTCAGGACAGAACCTCTGAACATCCAAATCAGTTGTATCTGAGGACCATGAAAAGCAAAAAAAACTGCATTTTTCCTAAATTATGTAACTGTATTCCAAGGATTATTGGATCAATAGTTATTAAACATTTAAATCAGTAGCTGTAAAATTGTATCCTGTGGCTCTTTAGGTCTTGGAAGGTTAATGATCAGAGTGGATGTACACTTCACACAGGTGACTCCACTAAATATCCCATATACCTGGATGGATGATGAGTTGTCTTCATCAAAATGGGCTGGTTCAGTCAACGAGCTGGAACCAGTACATGGCAGGACGACTTGATGACCCTGGGATTACACACCCCTGTTAATGATAGAATTCAAATTTGGGTAAAACTGTTTTAAAATAATGGCATTTGTTCTCTGGTCTCTTTAAACCTGTTCTGATGTTGTCTTTATCATGTCTATCCCATTGACCTGGTAAACTTCACCCCCCAAAATACTAACACTTCAATGAAAACTACATCAGACCACAGTAAATTTGTCCCAAAGAAAAGATGTCCATGCTGATCATGGTGAGGCCTGTGGCTATTGTTGCCATCTGCTCACTCTTTCCTCTTGAAAGGAAGATAATTGAATCTGAAATCACTTTTCTCTCTTGTTTTAAGAGTGAGGGTGTTGCCTGTTGCTTAGGTCTCCGCCACAATAGTTCAGGTCCTCGTTTGTATTCTTTGTAGAGTTATTTCCCCCATTTGTCTCTTCTAACGTCTGTCCCCAGCCCTCAGGATCAATAAGGACCAACTAATCACCTGCCACACTTAATTAAAGCCCCATCACTGCCTTTCTGAGAGGCATCAAAGGGCACTGTGCCCAAAGGGGGTCATGCAGATAAGTCTTCAGTGGTGTGCTTTGCACAATAGATGATGCTAAAAATCTTTAAGCTGGTTTGGTGAAAATAGGTCAGTGTTGGCAGCTGTGGATGATGTGTCCAAGGCCTGGCCTGTGGTCCAGCATGCTGCTCGCCATATTTAACACCCTTTGTGCCATCCTCTCGGCACTAATCTGCCTTTTCACTGAGTGTTAAAATTAATTTGCAGTGATTTCTATGAGGGCACAGGCATTGTTAGGAAACCTCAAAGGGGCTACAAAATAGACAAGTTGCCAATAGTGTGCCTTTGTCCTTGGTCTGCCCCTTTCTAAATACCCATGACAGCAGCTTTGAAATGCCTGCCTGATGAGGCTCAGATGTTCTGGCTGTGGACATCACAGTGACCATACTTGTCTGGCCATGAAAAACATCTCATGACAAAGACAAACCAGGCACAGCAAACAATACCCTGGACTAAATTGCAAAACTGATCAAGTCACAGTCCAACCAGCATTGTTTAGTGAAGTATCAGGATAATCACTGTTGGCTTTAAAATGACAAGATAAAAACTAATTTAATTGTACTTTATTTCCTCAAAGATATCTGAGCATTTCTCCCAAAGGACATCATTTGAAAAGAGATAGCTGTATCACTCCAGAGTACTTGGCATCTACACTAAATGGCGTTCCCATGGGAAAGTTGCAGACAAAACTGTTTAGCTGAAGCTTTCCAGTGGTGCTCATAATGCCATTAATTGTGTGAAGGGAGAGCTGGCGAAAAGGCTGGCCATGGAGAGCCCTGGAGGAAGCCACATCTTGTAAAGCAGGTTTTTCTGTGCACACTGCAGTCTGCTGTGTTATATAGAGTCAGAACTGTTGCAGCATTGCTTCTCTGGCTCATATCTGTAGTCTTTAATCCTTTCTTCTCCTTTCATGTTTCTTTATTTAATCTTTCTTTTTGTATATATCTCTCTCACATAAACTGACTCGAGCTGTCTTGAAGTCCGACCATAAAATAAGAGAGGAAAATTAATGACACAAACATTTCTGACATCTGCAGTGATGTGAGTCTCTTTTCTCAGCCTGCATCACTCTCAGTCTATAAAAAAAAAGATAAACTTATAAAGCTAAAATAGGAAGATGGAACAATTCAAATGAAAATGAGAGAAAAAAATAAATAAATAGAAGTGAGAGAAAAGTAGATGTGAGTGGGGTGCGGTGGGTGGGTGGCGTGGCTCTCGTCAGATTAAACTTCCATCACTGTCTAAGACAAACTCAGATTCCAGAAAGCCAATCAGCCAATCCAAGACAAATGATTTTGTTGAGCTTTCTTGCCACACTGGGCGTGGGAACAGCACAGATTCTCATAAAAAAAAAGAAAAAAAAAAAAAAAAAGAACCCTGTAAATTATTTCCCTTCTGCTTCAAAGACCTGAACAACAAAAAGGTTTGTGTTTATGTGTGGTGATTCTGTGTTGATGTCTTTGAGCCCTTCGGTCTCGGCTGATTTCTACTGTGCATGTACAAGCACAAACAATATTTGGAATCTACAGCTGTCCACTCACATGTGACAACTAGCGAGACAAAATACAAAAGGATGCCGTCTTTCATTTTCCTACATAAATAAAACTATTCGAAGGTCATTTGAGCCGGAGGGGGGAGATGGGGGGTCCTGATGCATTCTACTTTTCCTGAAGTAACATTTTGATCAAAGCCGTTTCTAAGACCTCTTTCCTCTCCTTTTCCCCCATGCATCCACTCCCACATCCAACACTCCATCCCCCATAACCACGTCTGCCTCACTGCTGCTAATCATTGGTGGTCTCCTGACTGCCAACAGTAATTGATTAGGGAGCACAGGACTGGCGGGCTGGAGGGGGTGAAGGGGAAAGTTCAGCCCAGAAGTTCTCAAGGTCACTGCCCTTACCCCCCACCCCACCATCCCCTCCCCCCACCTCCAACCAAACTCCTTTTCTCATGCTATTAGGTATCAGCCACAAGGGAAACTGCAAATATTTGGCACACTTGGTCCGACTTCCAAGAGGTCTGGTGGCGGTGAGCACAAACAGGAAGATCTGTGTAAGCAATATGGATGCATCTGTTTATGTGGTGAAAAGGCTTAAATCGTGATGAGTTGATTTATCTGTTGAATGAGAAATTCAACATCCTTGGTTCAATGCTTTTTCTTTTTTTTTTTTTTTTTTTTTTTAACCCTCCCTCACTTAGACACCAGAGGTTTGTTTTTTTTTTTTGTTGGTTTTTTTTTCCTCATCCGGTTGCTCAACATCCTTGAAAATATAAAGAGTTTGTGGATGTTACTCAAGTAATGACTCTCTATTCCTCCTGGTCTCACAGGAAGAGGTGACATTCCTTTCCTCTGAAAAGTGACTCATGCCGCTGTCTTGTTTAGCAAATGCAATTAAAGGCTGGTTCAGGCAGAGAGGACTCCTTTATTTTCTGAAAATGTTTTAAGTGCATTTGCCTGCCGGTGGTGGAAGAAATGTTCACATTCTCTACATATGGATGAGTAGTGATATAGCAATAAAAAAAAACAAGCTACCATTATGAGCAAATGTTGTGTAAAAACACCCTAGTTAAGTGAGAGCACTTAAGTACTAAGGGCATGATGTAGATAAAGGATTCACGTAAAAACACATGCATGAAGTCTGACTGATTATGTATGTAGGTTAGAATTATCATTGTACTGAAGTAACTGTTGATGGTGGAACTTCAACTTTAAACACATGAAACTAGATAAAACGAAATGCTCAGAACAGAAAGTTCTGATACACTAATCTGTTTAAGTTTTGGAATTTTTGGTGAAAGATTGGATTGTTGGATGTTTAAACCACTTTTTGGTGGAGCTGTTCCTTCCAAACCACTCATGGACATTTGAAATTTGAACCCACGTAAATGTCAAAGCCAAAACCCTTACAATCCATCAATATTGTGCTTTTAAATCTTGTTTTATTATTGATCATATAAAAACCTTCCTCCTAAATGACAAATAAGACAGTGGATCTAAATGTACAAGTTGGATGTTGGGGTGAAATGCTTTTTTTGTGTGTGCGTTTGTTCATATTACACATTAAATACAACTTCTATCAGTTTTAAGTATGAACTTAATGCGACCCTAAAGTGCTGTGCATGTGCAAAAATGGTCCTAAAGTAATATGTGACCACACAGGTATGCAGAAGTAAATATGTTTTTCCTGAGATGTATAATTTTGACATTTGTCACATTTCAACGACGTAAAGATCAGATAAATGTGACCTTACCATTCAGACATTGCATTACAAAATATCAGATATATATGAAAATGGTCTGGCTTGGATTTGAAAAAATGGGATGTGTGCTGTTCAATACAGGCCACATATGGGGGAAAAAATCTAATTTGGGCCAAATTTGCCTGTAGTTCACACAGCAGTTCTTCACCGATAATTACATTTTTTTAGTGCAATCTCTTTTTTTTGTGTGCTCATTCATTTTACATATTAAATGTGACCGCCATCAGTCTAGCAACCCTGAAGTGACCCGCATGTGCAAGAGGCATATATGTCCAGATATGTCACATAAACATATCTGGAAGGCTTACTGGATGAGCAACAGTGTAATATCGACATGCTGGAAAGATATGAACAATTTTCAAGTATGAACAGTTTTGCTGTGGCTGAAAACACTGGTGCTAAAGGTTAACCTGTGGATAGTGACATGTTTACGTGTGTGTGTGAACTATAAATACATTAAACTAGTGATAAACTCAAAATGACGTAGGCTACCTCTGGGTCTTCAGAACATAAGTGGAAAGGTCAGATACATGCAACATGGCTGTTTAGACTGAAGTTGCATTGCAAAATATTGAATATGTATGGGATTTATTACCACATATGAAAGTGGCCTGGGTTGGATTAAAAAAATAATCTGATTTGTAACATTCCGACTGTCTTTTGCAAGTCAAATGACAACAAAAAGTTAGATTTGGGTCAAATTTCCCTGCAGTGGGAACATAGCCTAAGTGTAGAGGAGTAAGTACACCGCTTTAATTGGAATGGATTAAAAGTATAGAGCTGCAAACACTGAAAATACTATAAGGAAGGACCCACCCTGCCCACAATCAGTTTCAGCTCCTCCCCTCAGACAGAGGAGGAGTCTGAGGAGCATCCAAAGCAAAATCATCAGGTTCAGGAACAGCTTCTTTCCTGAAGCAGTCAGACGGATAAATTCGAGCCATGCTCTATAACACCTCCACCAACCCTGCACCGCACTAACCACTTCACTGTGCTGAAGTCAGCTTCTGCTCTGTTGTACAGTTTTATTACCTCCACCAAGGAGGTTATGTTTTTGCTGGTGTATATCTGTCTGTCTGTCTGTCTGTCTGTGTACAGCATAATTCAAAAACGTATGGATGGATTTTGATGACATTTTCATGCTATGGTGGTAATGGGGAGATCAACAAATGATTAGAATTTGGTGGTGATCTGACAATATTTATATTTTTCAACTTTGTTTATAAGTAGACTATTTATGGCTCGATCCCAGACCCGAGTACACATTTCATACATAGAAAGTGAACTGGTATGACAATAAAGACCCTTGAATCCTTGAGTAGCAGAGCACCTTAACATTGCTCTTTAGTTTGATAAATATGTGAATGAATATACTTTCTATCACTAGTACCTGTGTGTTTCCCTTCACCACAAAACCCTCCACTGACTACACTTAGGAAATTGTGGGTCTTGTGTCAATGGCTATAGAGACATGACTGTCAAAGGAAATGTTCAACATGTTTTGTGGTGCTGTAACAGAGCATGAGGTGAGGGCTCTCCCTGAGTGGAGGACTGGTTTTGATGTTAACTGCAAGGCCATGTGTGGGCTGGCCAAAACCTACCACTCTCTAGTTATTGGACCAGTTAAATATATACAGAGCATGCTCAGACTCTCTCAGGTCTATGTCTGGACATGTTGCCCAACTCAGAAAATACAGCGAAGACCACTGATGCACTTCTCAAATGTATGGAGAAAGTCAAAGAAATTTAAGAAGCTAAGTTAAAGACAAATAATTGGGCTGTTCCAAATTTATATCGTCACTCAGAGGCTGCAGAGGAATGGGGTTCCGTGTCTCTCTCACTCATCTCTCCCAGAGATGGCCCCAGGCTATGGCAGCTGTGAAGGATTCATCTTTGTCTGCTCTGTCGCATACACTGTCTTGTAACATTTATCATAAGGAACCCATTTTTTTTTTTTTTTTTTAGAAATCTGCCAGTATGGTTGCAGATTTTCAGCTAATTTCAAACATAACCCTTATGGAACATTAATCCTACATATATCTTTTCGTTCCCCTACCGCTTATGTATATTCAAACAACATGTAAAAGGGATTATGACAAAACCTGATATTCTTGCAAATACCAGATCAAGATATCATAAAAGCCTTCCTCACTACACTGCGAATGAAAAGCACTTGTGTGGTTTAACTTTCTCCAGACTTGTGAATACCAGAGGAGGTCGTTCAAAGAAGTGGTGGGCTCTGTTTTATGTCCTGTCAGTGTTGTGCATCTGCTCTCTACTGCCCTCCTTTGTTGAGCAGCCAGTATAGACCAGCATTATGACCCCCTACATTCAAGCACCCCCATGTGTTTTAACAATGCACACATGTTCTCAGCATAGCATGATGATAAAAGAATGCTCTCACCTAACATTTACATACATTATATTTTTTCTCTTGAATGCCTAATTCCTGAAATGGGTTGCAGCTGTTTTTAACAAGACGGCAGCTTTCTTTATTTTTCAGGTACTTTTTTTTTTTACCTCACCATTGTATCACGGTCAGTTCAAGGTTATAATAGTTTGGGATTTACCATTATAGTTTAGTTTTGACTTTTTAGAGCAGGCTTAGCCTACTAGATTTTTTTTTTTAGTTTTCTTTTTTTTTTCCTTGAATGCTCAGTTTTAGTATTGATGTTAGTTTATCATATTTTTTTTTAAAACTTCCTGACCATCACATTCAAATAAATCTTTAACATTATTCTCCATGTGGCCAGGCGGAGTGGGGACGACTCTAAACAAGTGATGAAAAATTACGGACAGTGAAACATACTATGTACCAGTACCAGCTAAAATTGTTTGAGCGAAATGAATCGATTTCATACCAATCCCATACAAACAAAGGGAATTTTATCCAGAATTTTTTTTGTATACATTTCAGGTAGTTTTGAAAGCACACAATCCAGTTTCAGTTAGTTATCAGTTTGTTTTTCTTCACTTCAATTAACAAAAATGTTGTTTTCAATTCTAGTTTTCATCATTTCATTAATTTTCATTAATGATAATAACCTTAGCTCAGTGTATGTCATATAATAACCTAACCTCAACAAACTCTTTCTCATTAGCCCATGTGATGGGGTGTGAAAACTACATATTACCTCCTGTAACAAAGAAAACTGCATTTTTTCCCCTCTTGACTACAAACAGTCTCCAGTCTTCCAGTGAGCCTATAACTAGTCAGCTAGCCTCACACTTGTGCTTTATTGTTTTACCAGATTCCCTTGTGAACCTAAAAAGGCTAAAGATATCTAAAAAGTCTAATTACTTACACATATATATCTGATGTAAGTTGCACTTTATATCTGCTGCCAGTATACCACTGCACGCCACAGATTGTTTAGCCTAATTTGAGAATCTTTACTGAGTCTGAGGTCAGCTTTTATTTGGGAAAAATGGTCAATGTTGTTAAATACCCAATTAAGGCAACCTTTGTGGTAAAATACAAGGCTGACATTTCCATATGAATGTGGCTAATATAGAAAAGAACTCACTTTATAACAGTAGAAGAATGTGCATATTAATTTTGACAAGAAATTAATCTGGATTTCATGCACTATAGCGAGGTAAATTACACTTATAAAAAAAAAAACTGGCCTGTAAACAGAGGGACTCAATTTGTCAATGAGGAAATTCACATGTTGAAGTGGAAGAAAATGAGTAGCAAGTAACTAAGCAGCAGAATTTAATAAACAAACAGTAGCAGCTTTCTTTTACTCCAAGAGAGAGGCTGCAAGGTGAGAAGTAGATGCTGGCAGAGCAGTAATTATTCACATCACTTTACTGTCACTTCATGGGCGTGAGAAAAAAACACAGATATCATCTTTTGTATGAAAAGCCTTCAATGTGGGTGGTGTGGCATAATGGTTTTAAGCTGATGCTGGAGGACTTATCATGTAGCAGAGAACAGGACTGGACCTGCGGATTGAAGGAAATGTCATCTGATGCCATAGGGGTTGTATGAGCATCCGTCTGCCCATATTCTCACCTGTTTTCAAACATGCTGTAAGTCCCTGACAGATGACCCACAGGGAAATTGAACACTGACTTGTAATCATATAAAAGCATACCCTGTCACATGCACACACACGTGCCCTCCTACACATGTGCAATCACAATATAATATTACAAATGCATAACTTATTTCATTCATGCATTTAGTCTCGTCATTTTTATCTGTATTTCATGTATTTTATGCCATGGTTTCGTTTTGGCAGCATATTGATGTTACATTAGAGCTCATTGAAAACAGAGCTGTATCTACAATGATGCTGTTTAACATATCAAAGCCCACTGATTGAACCCAGCTTTCATTTCAAGTGCTCACCTGACCCACAGAGCATGGATTAGACTATTTTTTCACTGCTCTCCTAAGCAACATATGTTGAGTGTTCTTTATTATATACACAACCTTCTCTCACAGGACACTGTTGTATCTCTGAGGGTTTTTTTTACGTCCTCGGCAGATGCAGCGATTCATCAGATGCTAAGAATGATCTGTTTAACTATCTAAGCAGTATTTTGTTGGAAAGCAGTGCAATGGCAAGTACAAATGTGGTATCAGAGAATCTAGGGCCTCGCAGGCGCACATGGAGGAAAAAAACTTGGTGTCTTTCATTCCGACTGTTCTGCTGTTCATGTTTGCAAGGCAAGGAGAAGACTCCACTACAGGAACATGAAGAGAAGATAAATGGGAGACCACAGTATCCATTCTCTGATCAGCAGGGATCAGGTGTGCAGGAGGCTATCCAGATTACGGTGGAGGATCTGGGGATAGTTAACGGCAGCTTTAGTATGTTTGAGGAGGAACCCCTGACCCAGAGGAACAGCATGGCTCGTTCAGCCAGTTCAGTGTCCGCCTGCCAAAGCGCAATCCTAAAGAAGAAACGACTGAAGCCTCTGTCTTCACTCCCTGTTCAGCTCCAGGTTGAACAGACCATTACTCATACCGCTGGAACAGATGATGAAAAAGAAGAGGAACTGCTGCTGTTTGAGAGTGGCACTGATGGTACGGTAGTGTCTGGGAGACTCCTGACACCCCCTGCCATTAATTTGATCCCACCGACTCCCTCTGATATAGCTGATGATGACCAGTTCTTTGAAATAAATTCAGAGGAAAATGTAATGAACACCTCTGTCAGCGATGGGAGCTTTGGTGCTGAGGACCAAGGGAACTCTGAGAAGATGATAGAGAGTATAAAACCAAAGGAATCAAAAGAAACATTTACAGTGACTGAGGATAAAGTGGGACCTAACAGTGCAGCTGAGCATCAGGAAAGCATAAATGATCAATTTGGAGAAGAAAGAAAGGCAGTGCCGGCAAATAGGAAGGAGAAAGAGCAATCAAAGCCCAGGTTCTTACATAGTGCCTACCAAGTGGCTCCACTGCCTGAATACACACAGAAAAGTGAGTCATAACATCTCTGTTCACACTCCAAATATTATTCTGATGTGGAAAAAAAATTTTTTTAGCAAGAACTACATGGCTACATGAATATCAAACCCATTCTTTTGTGTTCAGAAGTGAAGTAAGATATTAAGACTTGAACACAGAAACCAATGAACATATACACCAATCAAATGGGCCTTCCATCTGCTTTGAATCACGTCATACTGATGACAATAAAACATTGTGAATTTAAAATGACAGTTTTGTGGTTTAACAACTGATTATCAGCTAACTGCAGTGATTACACCATCTTCAGGCTTTCATATCTGAAGTACAAGTATTCTTAATTGTCATTAAAGTCTCTGTGTACCTGCTGGCTAACAAAATTGAACTAAAATAATTATTGTTTGAATGTGGACAGCAATTTCTTCTTTTTCTTGAAGTTCATCAATACACTATGACAAACCTGCAATGGAATAAAATACAAGCAGATATTTTACAACAGTAACAAAATAATAGGCATAAAGAAAAAATACGTGAATGATGAACATCTGTGCTTTGCCGATTAGGGCAAGTACAAATTATATTTACCAAAAAAGCCTTTTTTTTTAAGTTTCCTCACTGAACATGCAGATACATTTTAAATGTGTACTCATATTATCACACATTTCATGGAAGACTTCTGTCAAAATGCTCTCTTCTGTCATAGGACACGTCAACACTGAATAACTCTTTTGTCATTCATTGAGTACAGGTTGGGTGTGCTTTCCTGTGGTACATGTGATAAGTGTTTGTATCTAACTATTATTTGTCTCCATGTAAGTTAACTTTTCGTGACATGTTAAAAGCAATAGATGATGGTTTCTTCCTCCAGCTGTTGAGCTCATGTATTGCCTCTTCGTTTTGATCTCAGTTCCCCATTCAGATGAAATTGCAGTCATTATGTGACATGGCTACAGTATTCCTATGCCTCCTTTGGGAGTTTCAGAAGTTCCCCTTTGTTGGACTCCCTTTTTAGCCATTGTGTGTGTATTCCCAGTGCATGGCTGGGCAGGCGGTTCCCAGGTTTTGGGTTCCTGTGACTCAGCATGCTCTCCTCCCTCAGTCATCTCTCAAAGAGCTTACTCACCTTTCAAACCAGAGAAGGACAATAATACTGGAAACGATAAGCATCACTTTTGCCTATCCATTACATAAATGTGCTGAAAAGTTTTGACTCTAAAGCTTGACTTTGTCAGTAATCCTGTGTGTCTGTCTGTTTGTGAGTGGTTGTCAAACTTTGTCACGCACACAAACCTGGGTTTCTCAATCTGCGTGCACTTGGATGCAATGTTTGTCTATGCTAAACCAGTCAAGGCTTTGAGCGCTCACTCATGCTTTGACTTGTCCTAACTGAGCCAGCTCTGACTGAGAATGATGTCCATCTCTCCATTACTTGTGATTTCACCCTTTAAGGCAACATCAGGCTATGTCACTAAGCCTGCCCAAAATTGCCTGTCCTTCTGTGTTTTGATTTGGCTTTTCCTGGAAGACACAGCTTTGTGAAGTCTGAACATGGCTGTGGTAGGGTGGGTGTTCAGCTACCCTCCATTAGCATTCTCAGACAGTTCTCCATCTTGTGTCCCTTTCTCCCATGCATGGTGAAAAGAAGTCACAGAGCGAGACTGGAAGTGATTTTCTCAGGATTTCAAAGACACTCTGTTATGTCTGAGGTCAGCTGGAGGAGGGTCCTCCTACATGTTTTCACGTTCAGCTGAAGCTCCTCACTTTCTGTGTTTTTCATGGGCAAAATTTGTTTAGCTATAGTTCAGACATTATAATCCTCTGCAGATTGACTCACAGGCCGGCCAGGTGATGGAGAGAGTGCCAGCTCACTGCCCCCTCCCTGTACTCCACTGTCTCTCTAGGACCCAGACAAGATTCCACCGCTGACACACATAAACCAATTACACTGTCTTATCTGATTCTGACTCCATCTAACTCCCATCCATGTCAAACCAGCCTTTCATAAAAAGGCCCCTGAAATGAAAAACATGTGTTTAAATTAGGCTGAATTTTTCTGTTGGGTAAACTGTTTTGAAAAAGACTACTGTTTTTTGAACAGTAAAATAGTTTTGACACCTCAATCACTGAAAGTATAAAAGTTAAAGAAGTTACAAGTTAGAAGTGTAAACATTCTACCATCTGTCAAAGTCACATCATGTTTCTACACTGCTCTAGTAAGCTGGGACTCTTTGGATGCCATATTCTCAGCCTCATTTGTCTTGCTTGTTATGATAGCAGGAAAAAAACATATCTGCTTGCTGACCAAGTGACATTTGGAAAATGTACGAATATGTGCTTTCTGTGGGAAAGAACTTCACTTGTCTGAAAAGTATGTCATCATCCAGACAGATGATAGTGTGTCTGACAGGTTACTAAGCAACCCCATCGAGCTGCGTCCAGTATCAGCACCAGCTAATGCACTGCAAATAGACTTGCTGACCTCAGGACAAATAAGCAGTGAAGGCCTAAATGTATGACAATAGAACGGTTTAATTTAATCCGATTAAACAACATGATTCCTTTCACCCACCACAGCTTTCATACGGATGTATCCTAATGTATTTACCATCTCTGTTTCCATGCAGATGACCTGAGCAATACAGATATCACCTGCTCTGACATACTGAAGACTGACTTTTGCAGAGTTCCTCATATCACCACCATGGACACACTTACTCAACTCAAGGTAGGAGGACCATACAAGGTCTTTCTAGGGTTTTCTCATCATATCTAATGCTATACCTTGACAAACAAAGAAAAAAAAACTGCTGTAAGACAGCAATCGTAAAGTTAAAAGTAGTTTGTGAATGTATACTCATGTGATGGTGTATATTTTCAGTCAAATGGTGAATATAATCTGATTATTACATGACAGAGACCAATAACTCGATCCTGTAGTTTTGGGGACACACTGACCAGGAGCCCCACCTTCCATGCACTAACCCAGACCACAGAAAAACACCGGGGTGAGGCGGTGTCACCACGACAACGACGCAAAACCATCGGTGAGTCAGGTTCAGCATAACCTTACAGTTTGGACATCCACACTTTGAAAACCATCTCACAACTTTTGTTTTTCTTTATGCCTTTCATTCAGCATCATATATGCCTCAGAGTAAGGATCAGAATGGAAACTTTGCTGAGAAGGTACTGTAAACCATCAAAGCAGGGCCTTCAGGGTGGCATCAGCACACAGCCCAGAGCTGCTGCAATTACAGAATACGCTCTGTTTATATTTCCCAGTTCCCTTGATCTGTCAAAGCAATGACTCTGCGAATAGTCTCAGGATTTTAGTCTTTGTGTCCAGGATTTGCCAAGCAAGATTGCTCGTATCCCTAGCAATCCACGTGTCAGCTACAAAACACAACGGAATGAAAAAAGCTTCTTTAAAAGCAAATTGTTCACATCCGGCACTTATTATCTCCATACATTTTCAGCTGTTTGATTTTCCTCCGATACCTCAGCAGTTAACCGCGCCTCACATTGGAGCCCCACACATGTTTTAGACAAAATGGTTAAAATTATGGATTATTTAGGTGGTTTTGGGTTGATTGTGTTGTAACTGGGAGTCTTATACAGTAAAGCAAAACTCCTGAGACAAGGTGAACCTCTCACTTCTGTTCAATCACTCCACATACTCATCTTCTAAAGCTGATATTGGCAGCAGGGACCACTGGCATTTCTTCCCAGGAGCAACATAAACAGACAATCTGTGACTAAGGCAACAATTACATGGGAATCTATGTTTAGATTTCCAGCTGAGTAAACATTTTATTGTGCTTTTTAAACATTTATTTATGGTTAAACAGACACATTTTTGGTGTAAAATGTTTAAACATGAAATGACACTGACACAGACAATGACAAACTGTCCTGGTGTTTGACCATGTTTTGTTTCGCAGTCTTACATTCTGATTCATTTTTTATTTGCTTTCACGTTTGTGTGCCATGTCCTGCTTTTCTGTGCTCTTCACATGCTCTCCTGTTAAAATATTTCAACCCTCCCAGAACATAGATGGACATATATCCAAATCTCTCAAGGAGCTCAACATGGATGAAGTCTGCCAGTGGTTCACTAGCATTGGGCTAGAGAAATGTCTTCCCTTCATCAGAGGTAAAAACACATATTTCTGCCTTCTCTTCCAGCCCTGTGGCTGCATAACACATGCAGGCAGTGATAGATAGTTTTATCTTAACCACACATCAAATAAAAACTTTAGGGGAAGAGATAAGGTACAGTAATCTGACACCTTTATTGCTCAAAATTTTGTTGGAACTTGAGTCAATAAGTGCTGGACCTCAAATACATGTAATCTCTTCAAATACTAATTCGAGCAATGTTTGTTGTTAAGACCAAATTTGATGGAACATATTTCTTCTATAGAGGCAAAACTCTGCGGGGAAGCCATCGCTGCTGTAGATGTGAACACTCTGAACACACTCCATATTACCACGCTGGAAGATAGAGAGCAGCTACTGTCAGCCATCTATAATGAATTGCACCCTGCCAGTCCCATCACCCAGAGACTTGACACTCTTCTCGGTATACTCTTATCATGATGACACGATCATCAAACATCTAACTTGACAGTTTACAGATACTGTATGACAAAATTACATTTACTGATGTTTCTTATCACTGCAGAATCCCTAGGGCCGAATAATGTTGAAACGTTCACAACTACATTACTGTCAATGAGCAAATCCAAGTCCTCTCCTCATGTGGGCTGTCTGAGCATGAATCAGCGTTCTCTCAAGCTGAGGTACAAAGTCACATCAAGCACTGAACATACATGAATTAGTATGAATTGAAGTAATAATAGCTAAAAAAAAAAAAAAAACACAGAATAAAGGTTGCATTTTATAATCTCTAGCTATTTCCTTTTATAGAAACAACAGCCAAAACTGCATGGCACAGAGGAATTCTCACCTCATTGAGATTACAATTAATGGTAAGTTATTGGGTGGTGTGTAAAAGGAAATAAATGCATGAATGGCATTGAATACGATGTAAGAAAACCCTGCCCTGGAGCAATGCGAAATTAAAACAGAGGTTTGCACTCTATGTCAAACCTTCATTCAAACTAAACACCTAAATGTTGTAAGATAATTCATGCCAATACTTTTGCTTGTCATGTCATGTTGTGGTGAAGCGTCACAGCGGATAGTTCATCTAAGAACACCGAAGGAAACCACAGTGGGAAAGATAATGGATTCATGTATGAAGATGCTGGGGATGACAGAGGATACAAGTCTGTTTACATTGAAAGATAAGGAAGGTTTGCAATACATTATACAGTAACAAATATTCTGTTTCCACAAAAAAAAAAAAAGTTATGTTAATTGCATATTTGCTGTACTTTCAAGATTCATCAGATGCGCTTTCACTAGATCAGCAGATTGGGAGTCTGCTGACATCTTCATCAGATAACAGGCAACTGGAACTGCACTTTTGTAAAATGGTACAGGCTGCAAGATCATTTACTGACATTTATATGTATGTTTATATGCCACACACTGTCCGTAAGGAATAAAAAAAAAATTGTGTATACTTTTAGGATAAACCGTCAGCTTCCCAGAACAATGCAGCGGTCAACAGCTTGAATGATAATAATGATTTCAACAAAAATTTCCAAGTACATCAGCCAGCTAAAGACGGAAGAATCAGGGAGCTCAACCAACAGGTGGATTCACTACAAAATGTCATTCTGCAGGTCAGTGTCTCTGTTCAGCTTCATTTACACCATTTTTTACACCTTGACATTTGTTGAAAATGATCAATTTCTTCACTTAGTTGTGATTATAATCAAAACTGAAAGTGTGAAAAATCTTGACACTAAGGTGCAGGAACTCCACCATGGCCTAGTAGCATTCTGCTCAGAGTTAAAGAATATGAATGGAGACTTGGATGTGGAAAGACTTGGATCTGTTGAGTTGAAACAGAGGCTGGAAATGGTCAAAAGTCGAATGAATGACAAGAAGCAGAGTCTGCAGACTCTCAGAGACAATATTAACAATCCTGCTGCTTTCAAGAAGAAGTAAGTGAACTGTCTCTGAGCCTTTCTTTCATTTTCAGTGACACAAAGGATAGGTGGATGAGCTAAAAATGATTATGAATACAGTGGCAATATGAACACTTTGTTAGAGAGGTTAGAGATGTTTGTTCATCCATCTTGCTTTTTACATATATATCACATATATATCAAATAGTAATCAAATAGTAATCAAATAACTAACAACTTAAAATTTGACCTAATTTTTAGGGCTGTCAAATTATTACATTTTTTTATCAGATTAATCACAGGGTTGCTTTGGATTAATTTTGATTAATCATGATTAAAACATAGTATTTTGTCTCAGGGTTTTTTTGTTTGTTTTTTTACTCAAATTTCCTACAAAGTACACAAAAATAAACTCAGAAGCACAAAAAATACAGAGAAAAAATATCTAAAACATGCTAAAATCCACAAAAAAGTGATGAAAAATCCCAAACATTTTCAATAACTGTTCTAAAAAAAAAATCACCATTCAATTTGTTATATGCAAAAAACAAATATATATATATATATATATATATATATATATATATATATATAATATATATATATATATATATATATATATATATATATGCAATTAATATGTTTATTCAACACCTTCAACTATTTCAACAAAACAACTTGAAATAAAATAACTGTAACAACTGATGATGTATTAATCAGCATTAATGTCTTAATTTGACAGCTCTCCTTATTTTATATTAAGAAATAAAGATGTGATGAGAATTGCCATTTCAACTCCTATACTGTAACACAAACACAGCAGCAAAGTGTTTACATTTTTCTAAACATGTAGGTCATGCATTGTTAAAACTGTATATCTATCCAATATCTTTACATCCAGACAGTTGGAAGTTCGTCTTTTGGAAAAAATTAAGCTGAACTGCGAGGTGTTTAAAGAAGAAATTTCCCTGGTACATCTCAGCCGACAGCTGGCTCAACTCCAAAATGCTCTAGAGGAAAGTTATATAAAGGTATGATTTCATTTTGTTATAAGCAGTGCTGCGGAAAAAAAAGTCAAGAATAATTTAAAGTTTTACTGTGTGAAACATTCATACAAATGTGTGGGAAAGTTGTATTATCTCACATATATTTTCTGAGTGGGAGAATGTTTTGATTGCCAAAATTAAACTTGGATAAGTAACTCAGATTTGCACCAAAACAATACAAGCTGATGATAGAAGTATGTTGACTATTTCACTTGTAAGATTTGGGGGTTTTTTGCACAGTGACAATGGGGCTCATATAGTTTTTGTGGACAACAATAGCTATGCTGTGTGTTTCACACCAGGAAAGGTGTTAACGACTTCCTGACTTGACACTATTATGTCAATCAACTTTGATCTTCTCTTTATTGTTGTGCTGAGTGACAGCACAATGCTCTATTCAGTCCACTCTGTTTCGTTAAGCTGTGCAGTTAGTGAGAGTGAGTAAAGGCTGAGTGAAGTCCTCTAGATGAACACACACACTTTTTCTGAGAAAATGAAGTTTAGCACTGACACCCGAGAGCCTGTGACCATACCAGCAGTGGAATGTGTGTGACAAAAGCCACTGCGAGAGTCCAATGAAGAAATGGGCCAGCATGTGTAAAACTATCTGCATCTATCCCCGGAGGAGCCCACTTCTTTTTTAATGTGGGTCTTTTATCCCGTTGGAGAAGCCCTAACGAGGTGCCATGAAAGGACACACGCGGCTTTGGCTTTGAAAGGTGCCCCGTGTCACGTTGCCGCCCCGGGGCCACGCTTTTTTAGGTGCTGAGTTTGTGGGAAAAGCAGCAGCGCTAATGTTTATCATATGACCTAATCAGAGTTAACACACAGGTCAGAGCTGAGGAGCAGCCTGGGAACTGATGGAGCTGCTGCTCTAATAAGGAGCAGACCGCCCCGTGTTTGGTCTTGTAGGCTGCCTTGCATTGCAGACAATAAGGAAATATTTCATCATCGGCAGTCTAATCTCCAAGATCTATAGCAACTGGAGAGCATCAATAATGCAGTGAACAGGGAAGGAGAAAGAGAAACAGAGGGAGGGTGCGTAAGGAGGAGGGAAGAGAAACAAATGGCGGAAATGATTTTAAATAAGCAGTTTAGCTTGGACAACTTAAAAGCTTCAGACAGACTATTAAAGAGGGGAAATTTGAAGAATTAAGGTTTTTCCCTCTTTCTAATCTCACATGGTCTTAAAGTTTTGAGGAAAAAAAAAATGTGCCTCTCTGCCATAACATGTTCTTGATTTTAAGAAAGCTATACTCATACTGTCAATTTTTTTTTCATTTAGAAACAGGCATGCCACAAGTTGTTATAGATCAGTGTGGTGAGATTGTCTTACATTACTCCATCCTGAGTTTTCTACCGCCAAGATAGACTGTGTCAAAGATCTTAGCTGCAGCCAAGGCATCCGCATACACAATCACTGCAGTGAGAATTACAGTATACTAATACCCATTATTATAAATGAAACTAAATCCTCCCATTTAGCATCTATGTTGACTAACGTGTCAGGAAGTCTTTTCTCAGTGTGTGAAGTTTTCTTACACATGTAGCTTCCTGTGAGGGAGGTAGTACAGCATCTATGTGAAAAGTGTAGCTAGAAGGTAAATAATTAAATGACATTAAGTAGCTAAACAGTTACAATGTTCAGTGTGTGACATTGGTAAAGCTGCAGCCAAGTTAATACATCCTTGTCAGTGGCCAAAAAAACAACATGGAAGGTCTTTGTTAGAGCCAGTGTTTATTTAGTCCTTTTTAGCTTTTTACTTTTGTGGTTATTAATTATACTCCATACTTAATCATACTGCATGAAGGTAATGCATTTTAATACTGGATGCCACCAACAACAAAACTAAATAAAAGGACAAAACAAAGTCACTTCTAAGCTACTGCATAAACATGGCTTCAGTCTAGATATAAATACTCATTGTAAGCTAATAAAAACATGATTATTTTGTATAATTGTACAACAATGAAAATATAATATGAATAATATATTCCATTTGTGCAATTAGATCCTCCTCAAGCATCCTAAATCTTAAACACTTTACTTTTGCCTCCACAGTAGATAGTTCTCTGATGAGTCTCCTTTATAATCTGGAATATATGTGTCCATTGGTTGTTGTTTGGTTTAAGATATGTGGAATGCTCTGTGTCTGGGCCAGGTAGTTTAGTATTTGATTAGATTTTGTGGATAAACAAGAAGAATATGAAAAGAAAATTCCTTGGGCTCTTGGCGTGTGTCCAACATTAGACAAAACTAAGAAGGAAAATGATGCACATTAGACTGTGCTTCTCAAAGGGCTTCAGTTGTGTTTCCGTGGTTATATCCTGTCTGGACCACTCGTCTGAGGACAGAGAGGCCTTAGCTTTGACCTCTGACCCTGGCAAGGCGGCATCTACTGCTGCAAGGCATTCACACGGCATTCAGGGGAGGAGGGGGGGGGTATGCCAAGAGGCTGGATAAGGGAGCACTGGAATTCAGTGGTTAGGCTCACAAGTTATTTCTGATCCCTCCAAGCTACTTGTGGTGTGATTCTTCCTAAGCTAATCATTATATCTTGGTTGTGTCCTTGTGATGATACATCCTTAGCCTTATCACTTAAGGAGTTCCATGTAGTCTAAAACATTCAGTTACTTAAAAGGCTGTGTTAGTTTCAGAAACAGTTACGTTTTTGTCTCAAGGAAAAGATAATGACAGAATAATTATCAGTTGCATATAAAGCTTTAAACATTCCTTGATCCCTATTGCAATCAAACATGGTCTTGTTAGACTAAAGGATGAGCATAAACTAAACTCATTGAAATATAACTTTCCCATGCATGAGTGATGCCTTAACATCTACATCATTTTTTTCCACATATGTGTGTATGTTTCTCTTTTTATATGTGTTTCTTCATTCAGGAAAAAAACCCAAAAAATGGTTCAGCCATAAGTAGCCTGAGCCAGCTGGTGTCACCACAATCACCTGCTATGCTGCTGGTGGTCCAGGAGGACCAGCGGTCTGAGGGCTGCTATGGCTTTACATATCACTACAGGGAAGGCAGTGGCCTCGTGGTGGTCCAGGCAGACCACTGCCACCTCTGTGTGGACGACAGGTAATATAAAACACTACAACAGTTTCCATCTGAGTAATTTATCCAGGTGTTCAAAGCAGCCACTTGTTAGTGAGAGTGGTTTTCAGTATATCAGTCACCCCTCCCATTTCTGTCATCACAACATGGTTGCTATAGAAACCCTTGCCCGACACATGAAAACACAGTAATGCGAAACTGGCAGAAGAAAAAAGGTGGACAAAAGAATTCATACAATTAAGTAATTATTGCATTAACAAGCATATACTGTAGATACAGTTTGGAGGCTTGTCAGTACACCCACAGATGTTGACGTAAGACGGTTCTGGCAAAGACTGTGGATACACAAGAAGTTAAGCTGTAAATAAAACTGGTGAGTGGAGCATAGACTGTGTAACAAGTAACAGCTTTAATATTTCATGCTCAGTGATTTGTGAATTCTTCCTAATAGGTGTTTCTTCTTAAATAAACATTAAAAAGTCCCTGCAATTATCTTTAGTGAGAACACTGTCAGATAAATATTTGATATGTTGGAGGACTTGAGAATGAATTTTCCATTTAACTGGTAAGGTGTGAACCTTCAATTTTAGTACACACTCTTACCAAAAGAGGGGTGGCCACAGCTCAGTTGGTACAATGATAACCAATAACTAAAGGGTTGTTTGAGGGTTTGAATCCTCTGTCTTAGTCAGCCTGTTGTGTCCTTGGACAAGACACTCCTTGACTCCAATGCCACTCAGACTGGTGTATGAATGTTCAATGGTGGTCAGACGGGCTGCAGCCACGCCTCTCTCAGTCTGTCCCAGGGCAGCTGTGGATACTAATGTAGTTTACCACCACCAGAGTGAGAATGTGACAGTGAATGAATAATGGGTCAATAATGCAAATCTATATGCTATATAAATATGCTATATAAATCCAATCCATTATTTATTATTATTAATCTATTATTATTATTATTATTAGTCTAAGAATGTAACTAACAATCAGATAACAATGAGAGTCTCTTTGACATTAGAGGATATTTTTGTTTGTGTTTTTCATCTTCAGGCTAGTGGAGGTCAATGGCGTACCAGTGGTCAACTCTACAACAGAGGAGCTGACTGACCTCCTCATGCAGGGACCCAGTGCTCAGATTGTTGTCCTCCGTCAACCCCCACCCACTCTCACCTCCCATCAGCCCCTCCTGTTCCAGCAGCAAGCAGTTAACCCTGATCCCATGCAAACAGTGTGCTCTGAGAGGGATGTGGTCACCATGGATACAGCTCCCCGGCGGAAGGTGATGGCCATCTGAAAAATGAGAGGAAGGGATAAAAAATAGAGGATGTGGTGTGAAAGTAGTACTAAGTGCTTTTTATTTTATAAATTGCTGCTGACCCGTGAAGTGACCCGTATGCTGTGTACTTTTTTTCATCTTCATATTTGAATACCAAAATTTCATAGATCTCATAGGTAACTATAGTTTGTCTGTAGCATTATGTGTTAGTTTATTTTAATTATCAGTTCTTTGAGCCCTCTTTATTCTACCAATTGCTTCATATTTTCATTTTTGTATGTTTAACAATAAGCATAACAATATACCCAATGAAGAGTATTCATACTAAAGCCTAAAATCAGAAAATTGCACAATCATGCCCTGTATACTGTGTATTAAATCTGTTTTTATGTAGATTAGACACTAAAACAAAGTTGTTCAATGTTCAAAGTAATGTTTTTCAAAATGAGTCATATTTCCCATTTGTATGTTTTAATGTAATCTCTGGTGCTGTAGGAATAAACCCATGGGCGCGGAAATGCTTCATTTCTCATCCTTTTTTTCTTTCTTGTTAAGTGGCACTTTATCATACAAGTCTGACAGACAGTCAGTGCAAACACTACTCAAACCCTGACCCAGACCTCTGGGGTCCAAAGAGCCTGAGAGGAGAAATGATGAGACCAGCTTTACTTGTCAGTTGATGAGAAAGGTCACAGGTCAGCCACCAATACGTTTGTGTATTAACGGTTCTGCAATCAAAGGAAAATGAGCTCTATGTAATCCTAACGATGAGAGAGATAGCATTTTCTGAATGCCAAACAGACTCAGTGGGAGGGAGGAGTATGACACCATGAAGGAAAAGAGAGTTGAAACTGAAGTCGACTCTTTTACCGAGTGACATAAATGAACTATAATGACATACCTCAGGAAATGTCGCAATGTAATACAAAGTAATTCAAAACCACTAAACAATGCAATAGCAGGGTGTCGACTACCCTGAGTAAGATAAAAAAAAAAAAACAAGAGACAAAAAGAGGATGAAAGTGGGAGAAGTTGACATTAATGATGGTACTCATCATTCAAATTACAATGCAGCACGGACAGAGGTCAATGTAGCCTATTCGTTCATTCAGCACTGAGCAACAGGGAAAGAAAATCATAGCTCAGTAAAATAAAGCCACACTGAGACAGAAAGCAGAGGAGAGAATGTGTCATGGCTGCCTTTATGGAAATAAATTAACACTGGAGAAAATGAGAGAAAATCCTATAAACACTGCTGCTGGCAAGAGTAGAAAGGCACCGTGGGATTCCCAGTGACCAACACACCCCAGAACACACACTCACAGACTTTGATAGTCCAAATATAAACCACTGTGAGCTGTCAATCTGAAAAGTAGAAGAAATCCACTGGGGCACGTAATTGTAGTGACACCATGAAACCTTCAACATTCTTGAGGATACTACTGTCAAGTAAGAAAGATGAACCACAGGGCTTAACACTGCACTGTACACTAGTCAGGAACATCTGCAGCAAGTTTGACTTGTACATTGGTCTATATCGCCAAAATACCTGAGGTTGACCCTGGCTCTACCTGACACGAAGTGGCACAGATCAGCCTTTACTGCATCTGTTTTGTCTTAGCAGTCTCCTAAAGCTACATCCAGCATATACTGATAAGCTCTGAGGTGAGCCCAGTGTGGCTGGAAATCTCCCTTTCACCCAGCAAGCCCCAGCTTCTCACTCCTCAATCCTCCCTCCCTCCCACCTTCTTCAACTCTCTAACCACCCCATGACATTTAAGGGTGCCTGGCATCCGTTTGAAGTGGGAGAGGGGGCATTAGCTCTGGTTTCCTGCCTAAATCCCACACAAGCCAATAAAATGCATGCAGGTCTGAAGCGAACCAAAGGAATTCCTGTCCACTAAATGTTAAACAAATAAAATCGGCATTAAGTCGTGAATTAGATACCGTGCGCTGCTTGGTTTCTTGTATGATGAAGAATCTATTATATCTTTAGTGCTATGCATATATGACCGTCTGTCAATGAATTAAAGAAGGAATCAGGGTAATGTTACAAAAAAAGTTACCTTTATCAATACACACTTTCTATTGTGACATATTAAGGTTTTAATAAAGCTTTGCACCAGAGCTATGTGTAGTTAATAGAGCCCCACACCTTCTAGCCTCTTATATTTCAGTAATCACTCAGCAGCAGTGAGGGCTAGGAGGGTCAGAGCCAAATCCCAGGGGCTTCTGATTTCATTTTGCTGAGGTGGAAATAGGACTTCTGCCTTTTCCTCTGGCAAATCTCACACTAAGTAGCAGCACTAGCCACTTGAGAAAGTCCCTGGAGATATTTATGTGTTGACCCTATCCTGGTCAACAGTGCTGTGTTATTTGACCTTTGTCCCTGGTATATTCTCACTGCATGCAAAGCTAAATTAGACAAGTTGAGGATGTAGTGCCACCTACTGGCAGCCTCACAAACTTCACACCACTGTCAGATGAGATGAGTATCCCTATTGGACTTGATTATGAAATGAGCTCTGATTAAATCATTTTATTCATACAGAACAAGCTATTCCATGTCTGGATGAACGCTTTAAGTAACTGACTATAATCACAGGTATAATTCTGTGATAGATTCATCTAATTATCTTTGCTTATGCTGATTTAAGTGCACCTAGGATCAGTGTGAAATGTAACAAAAACATATTTTGCTTGCTGCAGTTCCTCATTTAATAATAATTAATTTTCTTTTACTCAGCTCTTACAGTAAATGATCTTTCAAAACCATATCCAATAGATCCTGCATACAGCCGTCTGTTTAATAGCATAGGCCTGCAATTATTAGATGTAATATGACTGTTATAATGCTAGTTGTAATAAATCACAGCTGCTGGTCTGATGAATAGTATGCTATTTACTTTGCATCACAGCCATATCAGGAATTAAACAGACAGAACATATATGATTGATGAATATACTGAGAGGTTAACGTGAGTTTAACTGCCACAAATTAACATGCCAAGACTGGATCTGACATGGGGCTACTTTTCAAAAGCTGCTGAGACACATTTTAACACTCTCCACACTGCTCAATTAAAAGTCTAATGAAAAGGCCATTAGGATTAAGTCTAAGGTGTGCTCTGGATGAGATAAATATGTTGGTGAAATTGCTTTGCATAGCCTTGCCAGCGGGCAGCGATTGAGAAAGGTCAGCATAAGGTATTAGTCATTTTCCAATCCATTCCCTCTGAAATATAGAGAACATAATGGCCCATGCCTCTGTCCAATAAAAGGTTTAATTAAAGCAAGATGAAAACGGTGATTAGAAAAATCAGTGTGGAACACAATCTGCAAAGAGTAATTTGGATCTTTTACATCGTATGCAAGTCTAGGAAGAAAGAAAAGGAAGAAAAATATATAATGTTGGAGAAAACATTAAAGGAAGTGGATAATATATTAAAAGGGTTTAAGTCTCTGATGATCGTTGGCTTTCTCTCTCTCTCACTCACTCACTCACTCACTCACTCACTCACTCACTCACTCACTCACTCACTCACTCACTCACTCACTCACTCACTCACTCACTCACTCACTCACTCACTCACTCACTCACTCACTCACTCACTCACTCACTCACTCACTCACTCACTCACTCACTCACTTACTCACTCACTCACTCACGCTTTTTTTGGTTACTGGTCCCACACTCTGAACAACAAGTACTTCATTTATAAACCTCTGGGCAGTTCCTGGTACATGGAATTCTGGCTTTACTTGTTCCAATGAGGAAATTAATTTATTAAACAGGCAATAAGTAAAACATCCATTAAAGAACATTACATAATATTATCAGGTGTGTTCAATAAATATGGATTGATCAAGCTATTTGACACATTTTATATAATTGTTTCATATATAATAATAAGGCAAGTCGAAAAT
>CM035797.1:22176451-22318951 GCA_020466265.1 Siphamia tubifer | reverse complement strand
TACATTTGCATAGAGTTGTAAGTCTTTATTTAATTGGACTGCATTTGTGTTTTGACTGTCCTATGCTAACATACAAAATAGCCAATAATAGATCTCTTTCAGAGTAGCTTTGGCTTCCAAACAGGCAAATGTGTTATTGATAACATTATTCATGGCTCTGCTCCATTTAGATTTCATGTCCACTCCAGTGAATCAGTGTGTACAAATCCAAGCCTGGAAACTGGTTCATTAAATAGACTGTAGATGTACAGTGAGGGGGGGGAAATAATCAAAATCTTACCAAGTATTGCACTTAAAATAAGCCTTATTTGGAGGGGTGGGGGGTAAATGAAGCAAACATCTGCCAATGGAACAATTAAAAAGTATATTGGAAAGATTTCTTGAAATAAGATTTAAATTTCAATATATTATCTGAAAAAACCCAGTTGCATCTCACTGAAAAGTTCCTCTTTAGGTGATTATGTCTTATTTTAAGTCTGATGAAACATTTCGACTCTATGAGGAAAGGTTTTGTTCCAGTGTTTTTAAAAGTACACTGGGGGGGGGGGATTGAATAAATTATGTGGCTATTATTAATACAAGAGAATGCTTAAAAAACATTAAATTTGGAGATGCTTGATATTGCTGCTTTGTTTCAGTAACTGAGTCACACATCACTGAAAATGACTCAGAAATGATTTTCTAGTCACAATTATATTTTTCTTTTTTTTTTGTTCGGAATCTTATCCGTTTTGCCACCAGGATTCATTAAAAATAGACCATGTCCTTCAACTCTACTACTAGTAGAGTAGTTAAATTAGTTAATACTATTGTATGTTTTCCCTGTGCTGATAAATCCATGTTTTAGATCTGATATTTTTACAGTAGAAAAAGTTTTTGTTACTTTCTTTTTTACATCTTAAATGACTTTCCTTACGCATTATCTCAAATGAAATGCAAAAACACAAAAAAACAAACAAGAAACCAAAGTTGTTATGATTGGAAATGGAGCAGAGGTAACTTTTGCACAAATTTGGGGGTTTGGATAATACTGGAGTGTTTTTTTGTTGTCAGTATTTGACTAAAACATTGCTTTTTTTTTGCTTGTTTGTACTTGAATTATTATTATTATTTTTCAAAATTGCAGTTCTTATCACAACACATAATAATTTTAAAATAATAATAAATAGGAAAGGAATAAAAGATGCAAAAACATACAATATACAAAGCATTGATTGGGGGGGGGGGTCTGTTTCCTAGTGGAGATTAGTATTTGAACAGCAGAATGTATAAAATATCTGTTGGTTCAAACTAATGGATATTTGAAATGGGGACCAGAGGGCTGAAACTAGAAATCACTACTTAATTACCTGGTATTCATATAGTGCAGCCATACTTTTTTGTTGGATACCAGTAATGCTACTACATACCTTAATGATCTTAGATAAAAGGGTTGGATAGAGTCATGGTTTAATTTTTACACTAACTCACCTTATGTTCATATATGTTGAAGTTGGTCATGCAAAATGTTTGACTGTTTCAGTTCAGTTTCAGTTTATTTCGAGCACACAAAATCATCAATAGATCAATCACAATGGTCAGCAAAACATCCTTCTTAGCCTCGAAAAGGAGTGGGAAGAAGTAAGACTTAGAAACTCCCACCCCAGTTTTTGTCTTAAACTGTTTTATATCTATTTATCCTTAACACAAATAACATCTACAATCATTTATATACAAATTATTTTATAAGTCACCTCACAATGCAATTAGTATAATCACCTATAAGTATGTTTATATACTTATAGGTGATTATATACGTATATTGTGAAAAGTTTTGGAAAACTTATGCAATTTTCTCAGTGCTGTATCAATATCTTTGATCCTCTCCGTCTTACTAGTTAATAAAATAGTACAACTGTACAACAACTGTAAAATAGTACAACAATAACCACATTATTTCACTGTAATAACTTGTCCTTGCAGGATACATTGAGGCCTTGGTCCAGTGTAGTGTAGTGATGTACAGGTGTATTGATATATCAGTATTCACCAGAGAATATCATGGTTCTGCTCTTGAGCTGCTTCACTCTCATCCCCATCAGAAGAGTCAACCTACAGTGCTGAAAGAGTGCCAACAATGCCAAACAGATGCTTGGAGGAGGCAGGGGTCACGACTCCTGCTGTTGTTATGGATCTATTGAACACCAGGTTCAAAGTGAAGTGTTTTGTATATTTTTAACTCCTGGCATTGTAAACTCATGGGATGTGTAGCTTCTAGCTCAGTAGAAACTGTATAACCTTTACACTGAAAGAACGCAAAATAAAAAACAGAAGCTGTGAAAGATAAATATATGACCACAGTTGGATGAATACTACACAGCATGACTGAAGCTTGGAGGGTACAAACACAAATCCAGAACCTCCAACTACAAATTAATACCATACCAAATAAATAAATAAAATATTGCGTTCAATTATTATTGTTCAAGACATTAAAGAGGCTACATCAGTGGTGTAGTCCACACTGTAAAAAAAAAAAAAAAAAAAAATCATGTTATTATGAAAAAAAGACAAAAAAAGCCCCAACAAACTGGCACTGATGGTTGCCAGAACAATGCTGTAAAAAATTTAGAGAGTACCATATATTTTTAATATTTTAAACATATAGATTTAATTTTTAAAACATGTAGAATTAACTTTTTAAACATATAGATTTAACTTTTTGAACATATAGATGTAACTTTTTGAACATATAGATGTAACTTTTTGAACATATAGATTTAACATTGAATGTAAATGGACTGCAGCGTACATAGACCTGCAGGTGTCCACACTGGTTTCTAAATCCTTCAGGACTAAATGGAAGATATTTAGGGTTCAGTGTTTTCAGAGTTTTTTAAGGACACGTGGGCAGTCTGTTAGGATTCAAACTGCCAACCCTTTTGTATATACATTATACATTTTCACAGATAAAATGTAAAATTATATTAAATATGGCTAGTAGCAGGAAAAAATAAAAGAAGATTAAAAAGTTAGGAGAACCTGTTTAGGACTCTGGTTCTGACCCCTGTGCTCTTTCTCTCACACACTCATTTTCTCTCTGAAGTGTCATATTTTATGTACTATCAGATCTGTTTGGTTGAGAAAAGCAATAAGTCTATTCTGAGAGTGTAAGGAGTATAAGATAAATTTTTTAAGGTTTTTTTTGTAAAGCTGTGGAAAAAACTCTTGTCCCCCACAGAGACAAAAATGGTCTCCAGAGGATATATCCTGTCTTCCTGCTTTTATTAGTTTCTATAGTGATGTTAACTTGTTGCATACATTTTCATGTAACACTGTGGATGCACTGCTATGCTGCAAAAATGACATATTTTATTAGACCCGTGGAAGATAGTCAATTAGGATAGTGAAATGTTCACATTCTTCTTCTTGGTCTTTTGTTGGTGGTTTACAAACAACTTTTGAAGCATTACCACCACCTTCCAAAATGGAGTGTGCTCATGGGGCCTGAGATGGGAAAATTAATGAATGGTATTCAATGGGAAATAAAATGCTAAAATTGTATCTGGTTTGTCATGTGCCCTGAATCACACACATGTTGTACCTTATAATAAATGATAATTATTGATGTCTGTTTGAACTGCCTCTGTTAACCAACGGCTCATTCATTTGCGTGTAAAACCTGTTAATAATTTGGACTACACGCCCGACGCGCATGTGACGTCACACACGCGACACATTGTAGTCTCTTACTGAGCCCACATAAAACCTAACGTCACATTTGCTTCACATTTGCCTATGCCACATCAAATATTTGTTATTAACCGGCATCATATGTGAATTTTTGCGAGCTAAGGACCGGAAGTAGAAGGGCGTGACTTAGCCTCCCCATTTACAAAAAAATAAAAATAAAATAAAAAATAAAAATAAAAATAAATAAATAAATAAATAAATAAATAAATAAATAAATAAATAAATAAATAAATAAATAAATAAATAAATAAATAAATAATGTCCATATTGTAATGTGATACTGTTTTTAAATCCTTCACCGGTCATGCAGGAAACCTCCTTAGCAGTCACGTGGAAGGTAAATGGCTCATCACGGTCACCTGTGAGAGCATCACGAGGGTTTTGCTTCGTCACCTGTGCGCAATTTGGTGCGTGAATCATGCTGACCAACACAGGCCCAGTGGTAAGTAAAAGCACATTGAAACTGCTTTACCAATAAAAGCACCACTTCAGTTCTAATTCTAGACTTTTTTTTTGTTAAATGGCATTGCTTTTCTGCGAAATGTAATGGTGTTAAATCAAACCTGATCCAGTGGTGAGTGGAACATGACGCACATGAGGACTCAGTGGTTTATGTCATTATGTAATAGAGTGAATAATAGTCTGCAAAAATAAACTGTCTGCTGCTGAGATGTGACTCAGAAGCACTTGAAAATGTTAAATTATGGAAAATCATGGATGCATTCTTTAAAAGCCGTTTAAAAACGCCTTTACATGGAGAAAAATATTGGATGGTCTACTTAACCCTATTGAGTAGTAGTCTCTGGAGAACTACTTTCAATGTTTGCATTTAAATAAATAAATATATGTATATGTGTGTGAATTAATATTTTTTGTTATAAATAGAACTTGGCACATATTGACAAACATTTATCACAGTCTTTGAAGTATTGTGTCAATAATACAGAGCATGGGAGGTATTCAGGTTTTACAGTACAGGAGTCAGTCTTTTCCACTAATGTAGGACAGAAGATAGTACTTAATTTTTGTCTATGTTGTGATACCTAATCTTCTCCAGGTAAAACACATTCCCTATTCCCTCAGCTACATTTCGTAGCTTGGGGCAAAGTCACATTTCTACATCTGCAGGATCATTTTCTTTGCTACAACTATCCCTAAAGAGACTGCTTGAGCCTCATATGTGTTAGCCATAAGAAAAGCCCCTGTCCCTCCCAAAATGGCAACCAGTGGGTTTGGTTTAAATGTATTGTTACATGCTTTAGAAAAGCATTGGAAAATATAAATCCAGTAAGATGACAACTTATTACAAGACCAAAGACTGTGGGCAAGTGTTCATCAGTTATTTTACATGTGTTACAAAGTGGTGGTGTTGATGCATGACATTTGGTCTTACAGTAATATAGATAATGCACTGTCTTGATTTGTATCGGGTTATGTCTGACATTCACTGAGCAATCATTAATATTTTCTAAACATTTTTCCCCAGACTATTTCTTCTCTCTTCCTTTATGTCATTAGCCCATGTCTGTCTTTGGGAATCTGCTTTAGAAGAGAATGATAGAAATATGACACTGCCTCTTTACCAAGAGGGTTGAATCTGTTTATTGGGTTTATCAAGAGGGTTTCATGACAGGGTTTGATATGGAAACTGTGTATACGTTTCTTTGTAAATTCACGTATTTGAAAGTATCTAAAGGGATTAGATGCTGGAATGTTATAGATGTTTTGAAGCTGCACAAAAGAGGCAAAAATGGCATCTATTTAGAGTGAGTTTAAGTCACTTATCCCTTTCTCCTGCCACACTGCAAAAGCTACATCTGTTTTGCCAGGGGTGAAGGCATGATTGTTAGCCTTTTTTGAAGTAGTCGAGAGGGAATAGCTTATTGATTGACCATCTGGAGGACTGGTTGTAATTCTGGGTTTTTAATTAAATATAATGAATCATTTTTATGTTAAAGTACTCAACAGATATTTAGTTCATCATACTTATAAACGATATAAAATGCATTTATGTTTAATATTTGACTTAGTTAATCACATTGAGTTAAACTGCTCTGAAATATTATGATAAAAATATTTATGTTCGTAATTGTACAATATTAAAATAAATGTCTTCACCATTTCTTCTATTTTTGACCCATAGAGACTCAAATAGCCACAGACAACTAAAATCCTCCACTGATCTATGTTTAATAACTGCAGAGACATTAATTATATCGGTGTATGTTTTGACTTTTGATGGGTTAAATGTGAGATCTTCTCCATAATTTCCATAAACCAGATGGTTGCTTGTGTTTTGTCATGATTTGTGGTCAGAATGTTAGAAATATTTCAGAAATCTAGAGGAAGAGCATTTGAAATAATTAACAGAGAATCAAACTGATGCTTTTTGAATGACAAGGTTAACACAAATAATAAAAGACAATATTAAAATAATCATTACTGTGATATTTGTCTGTAAAACCCACACACTGAGGCATTTATCATCATGTTTTTGCCTCTCAGCCCTTGTCGCTGATAAAACATCTAAATTCATTGTGTCCCAGTAGTGTTGTTCAGGCGGTCTCTATTCAACACACGTTCACTGTGTATCTTATACTCTACATTTTCTCATTTTTCTGTAATTAACGGCAGGCCAAACTCTACTTGTCTATAATTGACGATGTGATTGAAAGTATGAGGGAGCTCTTCTTGGACGAAGGGCTTGAAGACCGCATCTTGGATGATTTAAGACACGTGAGTTATATTACCCCTAACCCTGTTTCACTTAAAGCAAAGAATATGTACACCTTGTCAGTTACAGCAAACTTAGATCATGCACTACAGTGAGGTTATACACTACTGGCAGGAAGACAGACTGCTGTGTCCTCTGCTGTGCAGCTTTGGGAGTCAAAGATGATGCAGTCAAAAGCAATGGAAGACTTCAGGAAAAACAATATCAACTCATCCAACTTTGTGCTGCAACTTCCTCCCAACTACACCCAGTCTGATCAACAAATTACCGGTAAAACAACATATTGCTAAAAATGGCTGTGAATAAAACATCAAGGTTTACATTAATAATAGTCAAACTGTCCTAAAACACTGTGGTTCAGGGATTTGTCTTCATCATTTAGAAACAACTATGTGTAATAGGCATTCTTATATGATGAACTGAAGCTCACATTTGTAACTTGTTTTGTGACCACTTGGCTTTGGTGAGTTATTTGTGTATGTGAAAGACTGTCGACCAATGTGTTTATCATGTAAATCTCTACTGTGTGGGTGCTTGAAAAGGGGTGGGTATATTTGGATTTGTCTTATTGTAAAATGTGTTGGATTATTATATCCCCAAACTGAGTTTCTGAGGTATTATGTTTTTGTTCTAACCACCACTGCTGAATATCCTTCATGTGGACATGACTTAAAAATATCTGATTTACAAATTGCATGTTTTCCATATCAATGAATGTCATGGAGAGGAAGAACTGATTTGATTTAAGACAATTGAGCATTTGTAGATTGCCCACAAGGGGGTGCTCAAAAGTTGAAAATATCTGTGGAACTATTTGTCTGACTTCAAATCACGTGCAAATGAAAGGTCATGACCTGGGGATGCTTCATGTTATGACATCACAGCTGTCTGGTTAAGGATTGGGAGCATTCAGGAATATAGTTGTAGCTGTGTTGATTCCAATGGGCTCCATTAAGCCTTATAACCCCCCCCCCCCCCCCCCCCAGGGAAGAGGGGTATTGTTTTTGGTTTGTTTGTTTTTTGTCTGTCAGGTTTTTAGCAACTTTATGCAAAAAAACTACTGAATCAATATCCATGAAACCTTCAGGAAAAGTGTAAGGTGCTCCAGAATAGATCCCATTACATTGGTGAATATAGGTCAAAGGTCAAGGTCATAGTTGTCAAAAATGCGTTTTAGCAATAAGTGATAGGGCAATTGAGGTAAAATGTTTGTTGTGCCTGCCACCACTTGTTAGATGTATTTATTTTTTATGCCTGGGCTCCTCAAGGGTGTCCAATTTCACGTAAAGTAAATGCATGATCTAATATATTTATATACTTGGTTCTTGTAATAGATATGTGAATAAAGGAAATGAAATCCTCCAATACTATTAATTATTGTAGCTCAAGTCAATGTAGTAGAAATAAAGATGACAGACCTTTTATCTACTCTGATCTGTGTCTCCAGCGTCTGTTGTGATCCCCACAAGCCAGAAAATCCAGAGTTTTCCCGTGAAGGCAAGTATGCAGACGTGACCGGTCAAAACGCAATGGGATAGGGGTATATTTTGTTCCTTATTACTCTGTGATAATGTTGAATTGTATTTTCTTCTGTGCCATACGTTCAGTTGCAGAACAGCTCTGAGTCTGTGGCTACCTTCTCTCTACCTGCTGGGTTGGCCTATCCTGTGCAGGTACCAGCTGGAGTCACTCTACAAACTGCGTCTGGTAAAAAAGTCACTCAATCTGTTATTGAGCTAAATCAGGGGTGGGTTTCACAAAGATTTTCTCTGAGGCTTAGATCCAGGACTTCAGATAGACGTCTGAATGTGTCTGCTCTACAAAGCTGCTTAGTTCTTGTCTGTCTAAAGATGCCTTGAATTCTGGGTAAACAGCCTTTTTTTTCTCCAATCTAAATAACTTTGTGATTGTGCCACCTTTTCCAACTTTGAAACAAACTTTCAAGAAGAATGTTAATATTAATTAAATATTGTACTTGCAAAATTTTCCGTCGTAATATTTGCTATTAAATAATTGACAGTCTCCTCATTTGGGTAATATTTGCAGCACTAGATCCTGTAGATGTTTTAGACATTATTAAATTGTCATTTAAACAGTAACTCAAACTATGAATTGTGAAAGAGCTCCCTGGTGAAACATGATTGACATTTTGGGGGGTGGGGATAATAATGACAAAGTTTATATTTGCTGTATATTTTTCACATTTCCAATATAGTGTGTCGTTTCCTCCTTTTATCCATTTAATGTATGATCGACTGCTCCAAATTCACCATTGCTTAATTTTGTCATACTGTCAATAAGTACTGTGACCATGGAAGTGTGAAAGCGCTGTTGGTTAAATTTCTCTTTTGGCCTACATTACACTCCATACAAAACATTATAAAAGAAGAATGAGAACAAAGATGCACAAAGACACCGGCTGGTTTCAGAAATTTTAAGTGAAAAGGAGTAACTATACTTGTTTTATTGTGTATGACAAGTATTGTGCACACGTGTGGTTACATGGACCCCCCCCCCCCCATGGCCACAGGATGCTTCACATACTGACGTTGAAGAATATATTTAATTTATCAATTACTAGAAATTCCAGATGACCTAAGGTCAAAAAACACTGTTGTAAACTCACTAGTTTGAACACAGTCTGAAACTGCTCCCTACTGTAACTTTTAACATGAACATAAAGGGACAAAATAACATTTCACCTTTTCTTTTTTTTAAATTGTCTCACTCAGGTCAACTGTATAAAGTGAATGTTCCTATGGTGGTAACTCATGCTCCACCAGGACACCAGCCTTTGTCCCAAACCGCCCCAAAAGTCGGTGAATGGAGAGAAGCTGCTGCCATTCAGCCAGCTGCAGCCCAGACAAATACCCTTCCCACTCAGGAGGTGGAGCCCTCTGCTCTGTCATCTACTCCAGTCCCCCTACCACTGCTGCCAAACACCGCCTTACCCACAAATCTGGAGACCGGCCTCCCACTGCAGCCACTGGTGTCTACTGTGGAGCCCCCAGATCCTCCTGGGGCTCACTCTCTAGAGCAGGAAGTCACTCTGGAGGAAAATGATCCCAGCCTCCAGCCCATGAACCTCTGTATGCCCCCCTCACCCTGCACCCAGTCATTAGACTTCCAGATGAACACGAAGACCAAAGACATTGATGACATCCTGAAAGAAGTCATTGAGGAGGAGAGAGAAAAAGCCAAAAGAGCACATAGTCTACCTCCTGGAAGCACTGGCAGCCAGTCTGAAACTGTCATCGGGGTAATATGGATTTACTTAAATACTTTTTATTTTGGCTGTTACCCCTTAAAGATGAATAACTTTTTTTGTGGTGACTTCCCAAATTAAATTTTCTTCTTCCTATATTTACAGATTTTATTGAAGGTTAGTATATCAAAGAAAATTGTTAAAGAAAGTGTACACCCCCCCCCCCCCCCCCCCCCCCCCCCCCCCCATTTCTACTGAACAAGTGTCTCCAACTACGGGCATTTGTCAAATGCATGTATTTTACTGGTGAATCAATGTTACAGAAGATATGTTTCCATGTTCAGTGTGGAGCCTCTGAATGTTGAAATAGGTCAAATCTGATGATGATGATAATGAAAAGCTTAGAACCTGTTTTATCTCAATTATTTGCAAGTGTTGATACGTTCTAAATTTAAATCTGTAGCTGCTTTTGGTCACCAGTGTCTGATCAAGTCATGGAGAATATGAGGGATTAGAGGGTAACAAGGGCTGTTGAAATAACTAATGTTAATGAATCTCATCTCTCTATATAACTGTGATTATACTGTAATTTTATATCAGTGTAATATCGGCACAACAGCCTTTTATTTCCTCATATTAAAATAAACTTAAGATGGAATATATACATAAAAATATAGTCTTTTTCAGCTTTATAAGCAAAAACTACATTTATATTCACAATTGCCTTGTGCAAAGATATGAAGCCAGAAAGAAATGGAAGAATGATTAAATTACTGGTGATGACAAGAAGTGACTCATCATGAGGATGCAATGAGGTGAATGTATTTAAGGGGCAGTGAATAAAGAGATGGAAAATGTGACTAGTAATAATAAAACGTGGCATTTTCATTCATTGATACGTCTTTATGCAGGTGAACGGAGATGATTATAACAATTACGCAAAACAATGTGATTAGTTCAAAGAATTGCATTGATGTGATAATGGAATAATTGGCCAGTTTTTCCTTTAACGCTACTGTAACCGTTTCAATTCTCCTTACCTTGTGCTCAGCTGGACCTTGACTACAACTACAATGAACTGTCGGACATTGTTCAGCTGGATGGTGCTGCAGACGGCTCTGACATTGAAGATGAAGACAGAGTTAGCCTGGAAGAGAATGACTTTCTGGGTATAATCAATGCTGAGGCCATAAAAGCTCTGCAGGAAGGAGATGGAAGCAGTGACGGCAACAGCATCTCCTCCAGCAGTGACGGCGAGGGAATAGAAGATGAACTTGCAAATGCAGAGGAAGAGGTAAGGCTAGTTGTTTTCACCAGTAACTTCAAAACATGTCAAATATTGAAGTTTGCTGTTAAACATGAGTTTCCAGAAAGTTCCTTTTTTTTATCAGCAGCAGACATACTTATCTTTTTTTTTTTTTTTTAAACTTTTCTCTCCCCACAAACACACCATCTTCTAGGATCCCCTGAATTCAGGTGACGACGTGATAGAGCAGGACATCCCAGATCTCTTCGACACCGATAATGTAATTGTTTGCCAGTATGACAAAGTAAGAACACTTTCTTTGCTTCTTTCCATTGTTTACCTCTCAACAAAGCCGAGCACTGAAGCCTGATGATGAATCGCCTCTTTATTTCCTCTGTTGCAGATTCATCGCAGTAAGAACCGTTGGAAGTTTCATTTAAAAGATGGAGTGATGTGCTATGGCGGCAGAGACTACGTGTTCTCTAAAGCTGTTGGGGAAGCTGAGTGGTAATGAGCTGGAGTCTTTAGTTCTATTGAGCAGATCAGATAACCATGTCCATTTACGGGAGGCAATGATTTAAAAGGTGAAAACAATCTGTAAATTTAGACTTCATGGTGCTTCATTTATTTAGTTCCTGCAGCAGGCAGTTAAAACACTGCTGTGCTAAATTACGGATACTTTCCTTTTTCTTTTTTTTTTGTTTCCATTGTGTAATTATCAGAGAATACTACAAGTCATTTTATGTTTTTACAACCAATTACTTACAGCCTCGCTTGTGGGTCCAGTTTGCTGAAGAAAACAGCATGAATTTATGTTGTTCATTTAAAGAAGTTTTCTGTGTAAGCAGAGGAAAACAGTGTTTGACCTGGAGTGTTTTCTCACCCCCCCCCCACCCCCGATTTCTGATTATAATGCTTTGATGTTGATATTTGATCATAATTCCTTGTCTTTAATCCTGTTTGAGACAAAGTGAACCATACTTTATTCAATGAAGTGTCTCCGTGCAAAACTCTACAGTTGCGCAAGAATTGTTATAAAATGTTAATATGCATTTTAAGTATTTTTCTGTTTGTGCTGCTGTGGTGCCAGTTGTCCTCGGTGTAATGCACGGAAGAAGTGATTCTCACAGCTGGAAAAAAGATGTGGAAATGGCAGCTTGACATGCATGACAGCTTCAGAAAAACAAAACCTGTAGTGACATTGTTTTTCTTTTTTTTTTTTCTTTCTTTCTTGGATACATGTCTTTAGAAGTGCAGAACTGTTGGGTAAATTATTTTCTTGTACCTTTTGCTTTCCAGAATAATATACAAGGATAATTATTACAGAGAATGTGCTATGTATTGATTGGAAACTGCTGAAAAGAGGGAACAAGTAGAAGTAAAAACTGATGGGACACAAAGCAGATTTGAATAGGTTGCTTCATCCTATGTATTGGTTCAGAAAGATTTATTGAGGTAAACCATTGCAGAAATAAGATCTTAATCATGTCTACAAGTGTGTATTTTTACAGACTACCACAAATGCACTGCAAAAATATAAATCTTGCCAAGTGTATTTTCCTCATTTCTAGTCAGAATATTTTATCACACTTAAAATGAGATATAATCACCTAAAGAACACGTTCTCAGTTGTTTTATTCACTATTTTAAATATTCTCAGGATAATTTACTTGTTTTTTTTTTACTTAATTCAAGAAATGGAACAAGTGAAAGTTAACTTTTTTTAAAATAACATTTTCAAGTTGTATTGTCCAAAAACCAGTTCTTGTATCTTACTGACAAGATACTCTTTAGGTGATTACATTTGATTTTAAGTGAGATATTTAATTTTGACTAGAAATAATAATAGAACCAATATGCTTGGTGTAAGACTTGGATTTTTCTTGAGTGTGAAAGTAAAACAAAAAAAACCTATTGTACTCAAACATAAAGTAAAACATCAGCAGTCAGTGGAAGGTTGGTTGAGTAAATTTAAAGTACATGATAAATGGGGAAAATTCTGGAAACCAGTTGAAGTTTGCTCAAATAACCACACATTTCACATCTGAATATTTTGGATTATGACTGAAGGCCATTCTGATCAGGAGTAACACCAAAAACCAGACCCTACACTTGAAATGAGGTCTGTGGCCGCTCTAATACTGTAGATCTGAGACAAACAGTCCTACAGGTGGCACTAGCGCCTATCGGACCGGACAGCCTGGTCAATGAAACAAATGCAAAACCTTCTGTTTACAGTTTCTTCATATATATTCAAGCTTAAAATCACAATCGGACTGGTGGAATATTATGTATAAATTGTTAGTTTTGAATATATTCAATCTTATCACATTGTACTCGCCTGATTTTGCATGTGATACACCTTATAAATACCTGACCCTTTTGTTTTTTCCCCACTCCCACTCCACACGTGTACCTCTGAACGCCATAATACCTGTGGAGTAATTCAAGCTGCAGCACCTTTTTCTTCAGTCTTTAGGTCTCTGGGTCCTGATGAAACTGCTCGGATAAAATGCAATTCAATGCCTGTCACGTACAAATGACAATCCCTTTACTTTGACCTACTTTTTTTTTTTTGAAGAAGAAGAAATACAGAATTTCAGCAGCACATGTTGCCTAGAGTTCATAATGAGTTACGGTTTGATGGTCATGTAGCTCCTTTATTTAGGAAGCAGCCCTTCATTTTAATATGATAGGCGTAGAAGCTAAGTGAGTGAGGCTTTCTGGTCGATGTTTTTTGGGCACATGTCAGGTGAGAGGCCAGGGTTTGGGACCTGTAGAAGTCTGCGTTTGCACGACAGCAGCCACAGCGACTAAACAGCAAGCACACGTCTTTCCTGAAGGCTCGTGTGAAGATGGTGTACAAGAAAGGATTGCAGAGAGAGTTTATGGGATAAAAAAGGATAAGCAGGATCTTGGAGTGTGAAACTGTTATGAGGGGCATACGCAGCGCTGCAGAGATGGCAAAGAAAGAGATTGGCGCCATGCAGACAAAGTCAGTGAAAATGAGCACAGCCATGCGTTTAGCAATCTTTGTGTCTCCGTTGCGTGTCGAGTGCTCTGGCTTGTGGACACTAAGGTAAATACATACATAACAGTAACACACTACTAAGAAAGCAACAACATTGAGAATAAGTACAGCCACAATGTAAACCTGAGCACCCAGAGACTCGATATCCATGGGCAGACATATGCTCACTTTGCTGTAGCTGCTGACCCCCACAAGAGGGAGCAGAGCAACCAGCAGAGAGAAGCCCCAGCCTGCCCCCATCATGGCTGTCACATGATGCATCCGCAGCCTCTTATTTACGTGCATGGCATTGGTGATGGTGTGCCAGCGTTCAAGGCTAATCACTGTCAGGGTATATACTGACAGCTCACTGGCAAACACTGTCAAAAACCCTGCAATGCCACATCCTGGACCTGTCTGCCACTCTGTAGCGTGGTTGTAGTACTCCTGACGGGAGTGGAAGTCCATGAAGGCAATGAGCATGAGGTACAGCCCCATGCACAGGTCGGCAAAGGCCAAGTTACACATGAGAAACCTGGAGATGGTTAGCTTATGGTGGCTAATGACCAGGATGAAGAGCACTGCCACATTACCGGCCACAGCTAGAGTGGTTATTATCCAGGTGAGACAGCGCAGGAAGGGGAAGCCCAGCAGGTCCTCGCATGGGTTAAATGCATCAGGCTTCGGTGTGCACTTAATCAAGGGGTTGGTGGGGCAATCCAATTCCAGGTCGTAGTGATAGTTGATGGGATTAATACTGTTCTCACCATCTGCAGTTGGATCTCTGAAGGATACACAGATGTTAGCATTACCATAACAGTCTCGGGGGAATTGATCAAGGAAGCGATCTGTTTAGAGCAGGTAGTTAAATGACTTACATGTCTGTTTCGCTGAGATCACAAAGCTTTGTGAAGTTCTTCAGGGCGCTTTTCCTTTAAATGCACAATAAAGAATATAAATTAGAGCATGTAAATTATTAATACATCAACTGCTAATTATGAAAACTCCCAATTGGTCTACAGTATATTCACTGGACATAGCTTGTTCTGCTAAATCCCCAGGAGCTTCATCATTGTACCTTTGTTCCTGGTGCCATGTGTGGAAGGCACAGCAGTGGCTCGGGTACGTGAGTTCAGCCTCTCGCAGTTCAGACAGGTTTTCCAGTGGAGGGAGGGTTTTCAGAGCGAAGGCTGAGCTGGCTTTCAGGATCTTCACCTCCCTCAGTCCTTTATGGGGGAGGGAACTCAAAGCTGTGGAGGAAACATCCCTGAATCACACACGCAGAGAACGTAGACATGCATTTCAGTGACAACGATTCAAACACGGTGTACAGTACAGTGTTGAAATACAACATGGGGCTGCCTAAACTACTTTCAATCTACCTTGTCTTGGACTTCATCAGTGATTAGTGATTACGAAGACAGTTTTTTTTTCCCCCCATGAGAGGAGCTATCATTTGTAGTTTTGTTGAAACGCAGTTAGAAACAAACCTACTTAGTCTCTCGCAGGTGTTCACTGAATTGACTACGGTAATTGAGGCTTAATTTACATTATTTCTTCATTTTTGTCAATCTATCAGAGGATGCAATTCACTAACTCTGTATTGAATGGGTTTCGACCAACACTAACATTTCATCAGTATTCATTATCTATTTCACGCTCTCTTTTTCAATGAATGCCGCCTTTTTTCCCCCATTTGTAATTCATGTGAAAATTCCTCAGTACCACACAAAGTGAATGAAAACCTGTGGCGTTTCTTACATGTCACGACACTAAATCATCACTGAGATAAGAGGAAATTTCATATCTATAACATGGGTTGCTTCCAATCAGAGACCTTGCACACTGGGCTATTTGCTCACTAATCAGTATTCAGCGATTCCCGACTGCCTTGGTGGTTGTTTACACAGACAGGCTGTCACGGCCCTAATGTTTAGACAAAAAAAAAAAAAGATAAACATTGTTATGAATATTAATCTTGCTTCAGTGACCCAGTTGAAATATGGTGCCCTTAAAGTCGTTAATGTAAACAACAAAAGATAATGAATATAAGATTGATAGATTTACCAGTTTGCTGTTTTTGGGTTTAATTTTTGTAAAGATCATATGATTCACTGTTGAAATTAAGGAATTTTTGTGTGAAATTCAGTTAATTACTTCGGTTCATGACTTCTTTGCATTCTGAAAGTTTCTGTATTTGCTTTTACACATTTTTAGATGCTGCTGTTAATGTGCATGCGGCATTTTTACTGCCTTACATATTTATGGTTATACTCATTAGCTACCTAATGCAGTGTTGGGTGATTTAATCTACAGTAATGCATCATATTCCATAGGATCATAGTGTCCTCCTGCAAGAGCCCCCATATTTCTAAAATGGTCAATTTTTCATTAGCTCAGAAAAACTGGCCCATTTTCAGGTTATGACAATGCATTTTCCAGTTAATCCAAAAGTTTTAAAAGTTTATTTAGATTAAGTAAACCAGCAGTGTTAAACTCATTTTAGTTTAGGGTTGCCTAATATTATATAACGTGGGCCAGATGGACACTTATTAATGTCACACTTGTCACACAAAGTTGACTGTGTTTGAGTGGAAAAAGTAAAAAATTAAATGAAAATATTTGTCTACAAAATATACTTGAACATAACATGAACAAATATGATCAACCTGTAAATTCTTAAGAGAAATAAGTGCAATGTGAACAATATTACGCTTTAGTGTATCATTTATACATGTGCGTCACAGTGGATCTACAAATAAAACACTTAGTAACAGGTAAAATTCCACATACATTTCAAGTTCTTCCCAGTTTTTTGTGTATTAAAAAAAATTTTTTTTTTTTTACACAAACATTAAGGAAAATTAGCATTTAGGGTTAGTATTTTATCAGTCTGATCCACTTTAGATTGAATTAACTTTGTAGGATTTTAACATCCTTGACTGTTGAAATCTTTGGTGTCATTTTTGCACTTCATAAATTAATCCCATAGGCTGGACTGGACCCTTTAGTGGGTCAGTTTTGGACCCCAGGCTACATGTTTGACACCTGTGCCATAAAGGAACACAAATCCTTCAGTTGATCACAAAAATACGTGTTGTCCTGCACAGCAAACACTGCCCCCCCCTTGCACATATTTTACCTCATGTGCTCTATCTCTTATCATTGTGAAAACATATTTTTCGGTGACTGACCTTTGACCTACATTCACCAAAATATAATAAACCACCTCACACCTTTCCTGAAAATTTCATAAAAATGGGTCGAGTACTTTTTGTGTAAAGTTGCTTAAAATCAAACCGACCAACAAACAAACAGACTCAGAAACAACATCCCTCTCCCTTTTGTGGGACAAGGTAAAAAAAAAAAAAAAAGACACATTTGGATATTATCTGTAAGAAAGTAGATACTAGCGCTGCCAGAAAGATGAAGTGGAGTGAAAAGGATATTTGACTTTGAACTGCAGTGGAATAATGTGGCATGAAATGGAAATACCAGATGTGGGATTGTACTTATATAGACATAGTTAAGTATTTGACATTAAATCAATAGGCTATGTAGTATCTCTACTTCCAAATATTAAAAATGACAAAATATCCTTTAGTGCTGAGAATAAAAAGCTCTGAATGTATTGTTGTAGGGATATGAACTTAATATATTTAAACTGGTGTATGTGGCCACTAGAGGGAGCAGTGAGTCACTGCCAATAACTGGAGTCAAAGAAGTGGTGAAAGCCAGAAGCACTGTTATGTTTCCATGTTTTTATGCTGAAATGGCAGCATTTAATGATGTTTATGAAGGTATAAAGTTATTAGGTGATGTTGTTACTGAGCCACAGTTCATACAATTCTGACCTTGTTTAGATTAGGGTTGCAACTAATGATGATTTAAGTCATTAATCTATAGATCACGTTAATAACAAATCAATTTATTGGATAAACACCAAAGATTTCTCGTAAATCTGTATTTAATCCAAAGCTATATAGACTGCTGACAGGTCACTAGTGATTACATCCCCACAACATACTCTGCAGTATATTAGCAAGCACGAGCCTGTTATCACTGTAGACTAGCATGCTATAGTTTTCAACCAAATCTGGTTAGGTTATTAAACTGTTGCATGCATTAGTTTCCGTCAACGATAGGTAACATTAGTCTGGTGGCCTGATAAAGAGATGGAAGAAAATGTTATAATTCTGATTATGGTGTCTGACTAAAGTAGGCTATCCTAAATTAGGTTTATATTCCTGGAGGCCACCACACCCCTGTTTGCCTGGAATGTACTGTAGTGCACTGTGAGATTTTGACCATTGTTTCCTCTCCATATTCAAGTTTTATTACGTAAACGACACCCTATGTGTCAGGCAAACAGGGCTGCCATTACCACTGGAAACATAATGTAGGTAAACTATAGTTAAGTCTGACCTGACATCTGAAGCATCAGCCTCATTACACTACACAATGGCCTTGCATGTGAAATAAACTATTACTAAACTGTTCAAGATCCAATGAATTGACTTCCAAATTCGGAGCCAACTCTTTTAAAAATTGGTTTGTTGCAGCATTAGATTGGGTGATTCCAAATAGATCTTTATTGCACCTACTTAAAATACAAATCATCCATAAGTAGGAGATGATTTGTAAATTTATTGTGGGTGTTTTCTGTCTAAATTCTGAGCCTAAGGTAACAGATCTATAATGTAAATTATCTGTTGATGGTACATGATTATAAAACATGAGGCTATTTTGATTGGCTGGGACAATAACTGGCTGTAAGTTTTAGTTTGAAGAAGAAAACTTGACCACACCATGACACAGATGTGAGTGAACAATGAGCATTATACTTCAATGAGTGGTATAGTGGATAAGTAGTGCTAATTTGTTGGTGGTTTTGGTAATTTTAACAGATAAACTTCCCTCTACTGTTGAGAATTTAGAATATCTGTGTGGTCCAGAAGCCCTTTAACACATGTTTACTTGATAAAACATGTCTGGGTCTACACCACTATTAACACAATTCATTATCTGTATATTCATGATGCATGTAAAATACTTTTCAATGTACATGTGACAAGAATATATTTTTGGATCATCTGGATTACTTTTACTTACAGAGAGGTTGGTCCTGTGGCTCCTTCAAAAGCATCTTCTTCTATGCTACTCAGATACCTGTTGTCTTTTAAATTTCTGCAAAAGAGAAAACCCTTTAAGACATTTGACCTCATGTTTCACACCAGAGTGAAGTAGTTAACATTTAATATCTGAGGAACATCTCAGAAGACATATAAATGCCTCAAACTATTCAGACTCCGTTTTTTTTCCCCCCACTTTCAACTTGACACTGGGGGAGATGAGCATTATTTTTAGACTGCAGGGTGTCGGTACATATCTCGTCTCCATCAACATTAAGCAGTAAGGGGCAAAGCACGAAAACAACAGGGTATCCAATCTTTGTTTTGTCTTATATAATGTTTGTTTGCTGGTACAGTACAGTCAGTGTTCGTGATTAGAGAAGAAAAGTCATAAACCTGAACAACATATGAAGCAGCAAATGCTGTATCAACCTGCTATGATGCTGAAATTCCTGTAACAAAATGCTTACAGTGTGTTCAACTTTGTTCCATTGAAGGCGTGAGATCTTATTTCCTTGAAACCGTTTCTAACCAGGTTCCTGTCAAGGACACAATGTTATGAGTTTCAGTTTATTGTCAAAAGCAGATATGATCAAGGCCAGAGAAATGAGCATTCAATTATATAAGCATATTGAGATACATCAAAATACATTCCTGACAAATTGTGACAAATTGTTGCCGATTTGTCCGATAATGTGCAAAGAGAACTCTGCACTAGGTACTCACATGTAAATGTACTCCCCTGTAATGCCCTGGAAAGAATTGGCAGGAATAGTGTTGATCCTCATGTTGTCTGCCATGTCTCTGCATGTGGAGGAGATAATGTTCACTCAGGCTGTTTGGCTAAATTATCAGTTAGACAAAATTATGTATATTCATACAAAAAAAAAAAAAAGAACAGTTTGATGAACTGTGACACAGTAGGAGGAATCACGGCCGAGTTGGTGGCATCGTGACATTGATAGATAAAACCAAAACTGGGCTCAGAATAAACAATTTAGGCTTTGCTCAGAGTTCTCCCATAATCATGTAGTTTTGCAACAAGCAGACATACACCAATTTAGATGCAATTTTAAATAGGATTACTCACAGCATAATGTTTGCCAAGGAGGACACAGTGCTGAAGTCAGGGAAGTGTATTATCCCCGTGTTACTGATACTCCTATGAAGAAGGGACAGATGATTATAAGCTGATATGAATCTTCAAAGTCTGTACTAAATATCATTTGAGGTGAATTCTATTATGAAGCCTGTTTTTGAACATATTAAAACTGATTCATCACACATGTAACTGTCTCCTTCTGACCATTAATGTCTTTAATGAAGATTTGATGCAGAGATGAAGGCAAGAAATGTCTCATTATCATCACTGATATTTTTACCATAAATTTTCTACAACAACCATGAAGAGTGGATGTATAAATACAAGCCAAATGCCACGTGTAACAACATTAAGGTTATATTGCACATGCAACCCAATGTGTTCATATTCATATTTATAAATATCATTATTTAAAAACCAGGACGAAAGAAGAAAATAACTAGCACCCCAGAGTTATAATTATAGCTAAATAAAGGATAACATTAAAATAGGCAATGAAATGTTAAGCCATTTATGTTTCAAAAATACCCTGAGCTTTGCCAGGTCGATGCTAAAGTAGTCAACCATTTTATTTTTCTTCTTTCGGTCGTCATTACCATCGCCAAGGAGGTCATGTTTTTATTAGGATTTATTTGTCTGTCTGTCTCCATCTCTCTCTGTCAGCAAGATAACTCAAATAGATATGGAAGGATTTGGATGAAATTTTCAGAAAATGTTGATACCAGCACAAGGAACAAATGGTGGAACATAGGTGGTGATGGTGATGGTGGGGGGAGGGGCTGCCATGGTGATGGTCTGCCCTCTCTAACTGCTTTTCTAATTTACTAATCGTTCCCCTCTGTTGCATCCATGTGTCTCCCCATACTCCCTGACTCGCCCCTACTTTCTCTCTTTTCTTCACCTTTACTTTCCCTCTTTTATCCCAACTGGTCAAGGCATATGGAGTCAGAGTCTGCCCGAGGTTACTGCCTGTTAAAAGGACATATTTCTTTGCCACTGTCACCAGTCACAAGTGTTTGCTCCTGGAGGATTCTGTTGAGTTTCTGTAAATTACTCTGGTTTCCACAGGCTCTATATGTAAAATGTCATGAGGTAACTTCTGTTATGATTTGGTATTATAGGAATAAAATCAATTGTATTTGATTTGTTTGCAACCAGCAGACTTATCACATCATTCATTTGACCTAAGTTAGAATGTTAAAACACAAATCTTATAATAGAATAGATACACTAACTAATCAAGGCAGTAGTTTTTCAAGGTGAAAATGCAGTTTAGGTTTAGTTTGATTAGCTCTACAGGGTTTCAGTTTTATTTTTAAGGGACAGCTGCAAAATAAAGTGATGAACATACAGTACTAGGTGGTACCAGGCACAATGAACCCCACCACTCACACATAATGCAACTTATTTAGGCCATCCTGTATATACATCAATTACATCTATATATGTGCCAAGACTGAAGTAAATTGAAACAAAATTTATGTTTTAGAGACATTTGAAATTTTGCCCATTAGAAGAAAATGTTAGAAGAAAAAACATTTAAAAATTCATTAAGAAAAATATGAATTTTAATGTTTCTCAAAACAGAATCCCATCTATTCTGGATCAATGGCAATCTATGAACCCAATTTGGTATGACTTCAACTGATATTTTTGCTGCTGCAGACGTGATCGTTTGCCCATTATAAGTAAATGGAGGGGAAATAATTTAAACTTTGACCTTTTTTCCCCCAAATGTAATAGAATCTATTCTGGGTTATTAGGTATCTATAAACCCAATTTGGTATGAATTCCACCAGTACTTTTGTGTTAACAAACTGAATCAAAAACAAGTGGTGCCAGACACAATCCACCCTCCTATATACACATTTTACCTGATTTGCCCTATCTCTTATCATTGAGAAAACACATTTTTGGTGACTGTGACCTTTGACCTACATTCACCAAAATTTAATGGGACCACCTTGCACCTTTCCTGAAAATTTCATGGAAATTAGTCCAGTAGTTTTTGTGCAAAGCTCCTTACAAACAAACAGACAGACAAACACACAAACCGACTCAAAATCAATACCCCTTGCCACCCCTTCTGTGGGTATTTTTTTTTTTTTTTTTTTGGTGGTAAACCCATCTAAGATAACCCACTCAGATGCTTCTTTTGGTTTTCTATCCTGGGTATGTCCCTGGACTGCTCTGACTTTCCAGTACTTCTCATAATCTAGCAGTGGATGGAAAAAACTTACACTTTTAACATATATTTAATATAATAATCAGAATATCTGTCTGATATTAGCGCTCAGTGTTGAAAATATAAAATGAGACCATAGACTTACAAATATTCCAGCTTTGGCAGGTCAGTGAAGGCACCTTTTTCAATAGACTGCAAAGTATTGACATTCTGCACAAAACTACATGAAGAGAAATGAGAAATATATCAGTAATTACAATAATGCTGTCAGCACTTGTCAACAAATAAACAGAGAAGGAAAAAAAAAAGCCATTCATTGATCGTCCGCTCTGAATATCAAGGATTAAACATGCAGCTTTGTAATTGAGAGACTAATCCTGTTAAACTAAAATGAAATGCAAAACATATACCAGCTGTTCAAATGAATAATTGCTTTCACTGTGAGCGTGGTATTAGGTATCACTTACATTTGAGCCAGGCTGTGGAGAGACAGGAAGGCATGTCTCTGTATCCGTGTGATGGAGTCGCTTTGGGAAATCTCACTGTGGCGCAAAGAAACAACTTCACATCAGTCAACAGATTAACAAGAGACTGTAAACAAATTACTCTTGAAATGTCTCAAATCAAGCAAAGCAAACATGGGTTTTTGGGCACAAAAAAAAAACAAAAAAAAAAAAAAACAACTTTTGAGTACTTGTTACAGATTTTCTTTCCTTATTTACATTTTAATAACCTTCTTTTAGAAATAGGGCAGAGTTGATGGATTCTACGATAAAACTCACAAGGGAAACATTAAAATACCACATCAACAATTCACACTTCTAGGGCAATAATACACAGTCACATACACTTCACCTCATGTTTGGAAAAGCTCCAAACATACATCACGGATGCATCTGGGCCGAGAAGACTAAGTGAAGATGTTTAAAAAGGAGGACTAAACAAAGGCGTTTAGAGACAAGCAAAGTCAACGGGACTCTTTGATTCGTCCTTGAACACTTTGTTTTCTGATGGAGACGGCAGGCTTCCTTTGCCGGCGTCGTAATCACGGTTGTCGTTTCAGCCTCCCACTCTACTGTAATCAACTGACACTTTTCTTTGACTTAACGTCACACTCTTTCATTTCAAAACCAAGAAACAATTAAAAGACTCCATCTGTGCTGTTTACATTTTCTTTTTATCCTTTCCTCTGTTATGTATGGTGTCATAATTACCACTGGGTACTTAGAAAGAGCTTTTTCACATAATCACCTGAGATGAGGCTGCGCAGATTTTTCCATTTTACATCATTAAAGGAGCTTCTGGTGTCAATCTGTCTTGACACAGGTTACATGTAGAAGGTTTTTATCTCCCAATACATGAAGCCTTGTGTTGTATGTTTATTCAAATCGGCTCGATGGCTAACTTTTAGGCCTCGAAACGACCCTACTTCGGTGAAGAAATCTTCATTCGCCGTGTGTATTTGAACATGATGACCGTATCTAGTGTAAGTACTGTAAGTACACTGATAAGACTCGTCCCTGAAGAGCAGAGCAAAGTCAAACACGCTCAATGCAAACAGCTCCATTGAAACTTATCTTACCACAGGCTAACAAATGCTTCATATCTGCCCATCAAACTGTAAGTGAGACATTAATTAAAAAGTAAAACCCATTGAGGATGATATTATAGTTTTAGTAGCAGATTTTTATTGGTTATAAACTTGATAAAGATGGGGAGGTCTAGACAACCAGTCATTAATTCACAAATGTGTGGACAATAAAGAGAGGTTACATTTTCACTTCCCAGGATGTTGATATCTCATTCAGTTATAATTGGATTTACACTAGAAATATGAATCTGTTGGAATCATTATATATCCGGTCTGCTATTTCTATTATGCTTCTATCTGCAAACGGGTTGTTTCATGCTGATGAAATCTGTAAAAATGACCGGTTCAATTTTTTTACTTTCTTTTTTTTCTAAAGGGCTGTTACAGATATGGGTTTGATAAATCTGAATGAGGCATTGTGAGTGCATATTACAGTGATAAAAAGTAGGTTTTTGGTCGCTGTGTGTATCTTGGATAAAACTTTTAGACAAAATAAGATGAATAGACTCTGTGCATGTTAATTCAGTGAGTTAACACGCTGTCTTTTTTCATTATAACATACAAAATAAATGCTAGAGCATGACATCAGTGAATGAAAGCTAATTATGTAAGAGACTAATGAATAATCATAGACAAATGTTTACACTCTTCCACTGTTACTAATCCTTTCCCAGTTCCAGATTAATACACAAATACAAACAACAGCCGTTGAATGCAGCAAAGTCACTGCAAACAAGAGTACATCTTTTGAAATCATCCACTAATAGTGCAGAAATATTTGTATTATTAAAATACCGACAATTAAAGCTGTATATGTTTCCATTTCCACTCATTCAACAGTAGATGCTCTGTAATATAGTCCAATAGGTGGTGCTACGTGGGCAGCAGGATATTGTTTTTTTTTTTTACAGTAATTTGTGACAGACTTGCAGAGACTGTTTATTTTTCTTTTGCGCTATATATTACCTTAGTGTATTTATTTGCAATACCAAAGTATATGGTATACTGTACGTTTAACGACTGTAAAATTGTACGTTTAACGACTGTAAAATTGAAAAGGGATGTCAATTCAGTCCTGCTGTTACCATATGAAATACTTTATTTATAAGAACCTGAAAAATTGACTCAACCCTTTAGTGCATGATGTTATACTTTTCATTAATTACTCCCAATTAGTTATTTCTGGTCTGGTTATTGCAATTCAGTTATATAATTGTTTACATGGATTGTTTTATTAATTCAACTTTCCATATTATCATATATTATTACCACTAATGTGTAATATCCACTGCATATGCACTGAGGTTATATCATTGATGTTTTCTTTATAGAGAGAGGTTTTTGGACACTTTGACCCATAAAGACCTAAACATTCATCGACAACCAAGACCATCTACTGATCTAAAATGTGTAATAACTGTTGATTCACTAATTCTATCAATACATGTACATCAATAACTGGTATAAAATGCAGTTTATCATATTTTCATGATCATCAGATATGACCATTGTAGATGTTCAGAAGCTCCGTTGACACAGTTATTTTCTACAGCATTGATACACCAGTAAAAGGTCAATGTCAGTGGATGGAGACACTGGGTTTATGTTCAGTTAATGATAGATTTTAGTAAAATAGTAAAAGAAAATTATATAATAACCCTTAACTTTAATATGAGCTTTCACAAACATTACATAATCAGTAAATCAGTAAATTTATACTTGAGTATGCAAAATACAGAGCATAATATAAGTATAAATGGTTATAGATCAATTTAATAAAAAAATAATAATAATAATAGAGAACATTTCATTTTGGAACTGCCACACTGTAATCTCACTCATAACAATCCAATGGGACAGATTTAAGTCTTGTTGAGAACTAATAATTCCACATTATTTTTTAGCATGAAAGGGTTAAATATTTAGCATTGTATCCTCTTCTGCTTCTGAACATCTATGGGGAAAGTCACCCAAGTTTTCCAAACTTCTTCACCTTGCATACTTCCAGAAAAGTACTGTAGGCTGAGAGACTTACATTAATGTAATGTTGATCAGTTCTCTGAACGCATGGCTGGGAACTTCTTTCAATGGCAGCAGGGTGAGCCTTCTGTAGGAATCATACATGAAATTTAACACCATACCTACAAAGTACTGAATGTTAAAAAAAAATCTATTTAATTGAGTCTAAAAAAAAAAAAAAAAAACATTTCCTGAAGTATCTCAGTAAAATCTCCCCACTGGAATACTACACAGACAGTCTGAAAAATAGTTTCAGTAATTTAATGAGTAGCAAGACATAACAAGTCCCTAAAGGAGAGGAGAGAACTCCATGAAGCACCACAAGGGCACTGATTGGCTCTGTGTGAAGCACGAGAGCCCTTCTGCTGGGAAGATTAGTGGGTTTTTGACTCTACTATCAGCAGTAAAAGTCCAAAGCTGGGTTACTTACAGTCGAAGCACGGATGCTGATCTCACCCGAGAGGCCATTTGAGTGTCTCTGCTGCACTGGAAGGTATCTGTGCTGCAGCGGCAGATGGTCGGACAGGTATAAGCCCAGCAGGAGCCCCGCGCGTGCAGGAGACCGGACAGTGCGAGCAGGACCCACACAGCCCGGGGAGCCATGTGTGACACCGGGCCACCGACTGAAGGACTGACTGAGGGGGGGGAAAAAAAGAAAGAAAGAAAGAAAGAAAGAAAAAAACTCTCCTTAAAGTTATTAAAAATGCACCTGTGACTATTTGTCAAGTCACAGGTTTATATTCCAGACTTTTTTTTTTTCGTATCCCCCCCTGAACTTTTTCTCTTAATGAGACGGAGGAAATAATGCTGCCTTCAGGTACTGTCGTAAACGAGGCTTTGCTTCACGTCTGGATGAGGCAACAAAGTGAAACACGAGAGAAATTTTCTTTGACAGCTTTGACCAGAAGAGATGACGTTTGGTGGGAGGAGGTGTCCTGACAACTGGCTGATGGAAAAGGTGATGAATCACAATATCTGTTATATTTCACTCTCAAATGTGCGAATTATTATTATTATTATTATTATTATTATTATTATTATTATTATTATTATTATTATTATTATTATTATTATTATTATTATTATTATTATTATTATTATAATAATAATAATAATAATAATAATAATAATAATAATAATAATAATAATAATAATAATAATAATAATAATAATAACAATAATAATAATAATTATTATTATTATTATTATTATTATTATTATTATTATTATTATTATTATTATTATTATTATTATTATTATTATTATTATTATGCCTCGTTTTACTCTGTTGTACAGCTGTTTAATTGTATATTATGTATTATTACTTTCTTCTCTTACTGCATATTACACTGTGGGTGATACCACATTGTCCTGATTCTTTTTGACTTATAATAGGTGTTGCACTATGGAAGAGAGCAAATAAATGTTTATCTCTGCTATATGTACTGTATGTACACTTGACAATAAAGATAGCTTGACTTGACTTAAATTTTGACAGAAACTGTTTTATTGTGAAATTACTTATTTCTTCCCATTTGGCAATAATAGTTTTCCAAGTAAGTTATTCTTATTACTTTACATTTACATTTTTGAGTAGTGGCTTAAACATTTAATATTATTCATTATGGTTTAATATTTAATTAGTCTTCTGTTCTTCTCTATTCCAAGTATATATGTACTAAATTACTAACGGTTCACAATGTAACATTATTTATTGATAGTGTTTAACGTTTTTAATAACCACACTATAATCACGTATAGTGTGGATGTACGGCTGTGATTTCTATTTTGTGTTCTTATGCTGCTGCTATCTCAGCAAGTAGAATATTGAAAAAGAGATTTTCAATCTCAATAAGCTTTTTTCCTGGTTTAAGAAAGAAAGAAAGAAAGAAACCCTAACCCTAACCCTAAGAAAAGAAAAGTAATAAAAACAGCGCTGATAGCCCACATACATAACAAATGTTTTATGGAATCTTTACTTTGTCAGTATTAGTTTGTTACACATAAACAAGCACCATACACTGAAATGTGAATTCTGCCTTTAATCCATCACTAGATCATGCATCACACATTGCATGCTAGGAGGACTGAGCTTGCCATGTCAGGCCCTGAGGGAGTAAATGGGGTTATGTGTCTTGCTCAAGGGCACATCAGCCAACAACTCTCCACCAGTCCAGGGAATTGACCGCCGATCCTTTAGTCAGCTGCCCTGAATGCACCAATAATTAAAACAATCATTTTGAACTCATGAAACTGTAAATACAGAAATTGACCTATAAAAGTTACAAAAATATTAGTGTGTATATACATATATATATATATATATATATATATATATGTGTGTGTGTGTGTGTGTGTGTGTGTGTGTGTGTGTGTGTGTGTGTGTGTGTGTGTATGTGTATTTTTCACAGTGCAGTACTGTCAACAACACAGAAGCCATTTTATGTGCTGGACAATTATGCAAAATGAGGCTTGAATTTAATTAAAAAAAAATAGATATATGACTAAGTCGACGAGTAAAATATGTGTTACATTGTAAATAGTGTAGGCAAATTCTTGCAAAAATGGGTGCACAATATCTGCCAAGACACAAATTAAACATTGATTGGAATGTAATACATCATTACAATTTTAAGGACTTGGACATAACTTGAGTATTTGCAGTTTTCATCCTACAATGTCTCAGAGGCAATTTTTAAAATGACAGTTTTTCATTCCCTTCATATACAGTGTCAATGTCTCCAAATGTGCTATTTTTCATTGTGATGAATCCATAAATTGTTTCTTTACAAGTTTACAAAATTCTCTTCCTTCTTAACCTATCTAAAGTCTCTAAAACCAATTTCAAATGGATGGAAATTGTGCTGTTAAAAAGACAGAGACAGGGTAGATTTATGATCCAATGTACAAGTGAACCACAGACATTGACAAACTGTATTTGTGGGAAAAAATTATTAGACGCTCAAAAGTAATCAAAAGCAATGTTATGCAATGAAGTACTGACTCCTGTGTATCATGTGACAAAAAAACAGACAAAACATGGAATGAATAAAAGCACTGTTTTTGTCAGTACAATGCCATAGATATTAATGTAAGAACTGAAGTTATTTTGGTTACTATCAAGAAAGCCATGGAAAATGTTTAGATATCAGCACAGAAATGAAACTCTTATGAGCTATTTTTTCTTATCATTATAGTTGTCTGAACAAATGTACCTTTAGTTGTACCAAGCATTAAAATGGACCAGAAATGAAAGAAAACAAAGGTGGTCTGATATTTTTTCCCATGACTAAACTGGTTTTGCAGTAGCCTACACTAAAATCCTCCTAGATCAGCGAAGCAGTTAGTCTGCATAACTAATAATTAGGGCTGTCAAAATTAACACGTAAATGCAAATGAATTCATCATCATGATTAATCTAATTAAAAATCTCAACCCTGAATGTCTCTCATAATGCATTTAGGTCAGCTTGTCCAAGTACAGTTATAGTGGTGCATGTGTAGCCTAATTGGTCAGCTTATAAAGCTGCAGAACCAACCAATAACAATGGAAGATCTAAACAGCATGTTGTCTCTCTGGATGGGAATATGAGGACAAAAAACAAAGATAGAACAGTCAACTGACATAAAGTATTAGACACACTCTGCAGGAAGGAATTTTCACTGAAGCACTTCCATTTTTAGCTGATTTTCCTCCAAAATTAATGACCCATATTTTTAAAACCCACTAACAATCAGCATTTGGCCGTTCTCCATTGCCCAAAAAGACCCCCACTGGCAAGCTGCCCCCCCCCCTCCAAAAAAAAATAAACAAACAAAACAAAAACGAAACAAACCACTTCTTATCAGGTAAGGTTGTTATGTAATGATCAGTTCCAGTCTGGATAACATTATGGACTAGGTTAAATTGTGACTGAAATGATATTAAATTAATCTATAATTTGGGGAGTTATTAAATGCTAACCGCTAGTTTTACAAGCAGAAGTTTCATGCTACATTAGCCAGTGGTTCTGCTAATTTTTATTTTATAACATATTTGTAGGAGAGGCTTCATTGGATAAAGACTAAAGATGGGGTTTTTGGCTCTTGTGGGGGATTTGGATCTTTATGGCTTCCTTTCAAAGAGTCGTTAAAAAACCTGGCTCTTTTTTTTATGTGTTTTAGGCTTAAACTGGGTCCCCAGCAGCATTTTCCTTTGGTTTCCACCTCTCGGTTAAAGTTGATCCAGACACTACTCCTTTTCCTTTGGCCCTGACTCATTTTAAATTAGAAATATTTCTTTCAATCTCTGAACAAACAAAAAACGCTGGAAAGTTATGTGATTCAACTAACTGTCTTTTGATCTTGCCACCGTTGACAGACGCAGAACACCCTCCCACTGTCGGATCCTTGCTGCGCTGTGATTGGTCAATCAATATTTCAGGGCGGGGAATACTCGCGTAAAACAAACATGTACTTTTTACACGCGAGTATTCTGGAATTTTGATTGACCAACCACAGCGCAGCAAGGGTTCACCAGAAGGGGGTGGGGGGGGTCTGCGTGACTCTCTCTCTCTCTCTCTCTCTCTCTCTCTCTCTCTCTCTCTCTCTCTCTGTAGGGGGGGCGAAGGTGGGGCTTTTGTGTGCGCGTGTGTGAAATTTGACACCATAACGGAGAAAAAATGAATGACAAAGAGAAACTCACCTACGACTCGGCTCCTGTCGTTGATTTTAAAGAAAAGAATCGTTTTCGCGAACGTCACAAAAGACAGTCCAGGCTTAGACCAGGACAATTTTCACAAAAGAAGAGTTCTAACGGGAAATTTGAGGAAAAGTTGGTAAACCATGATCCTTAATATTGGATTTACCAAGCTGAAATCTGAGTTTTAAGCCTTTTAATTTGCATTTTAAAATGAGATAAATTATTGTTTTCATTTTTATTATTATTATTTCTTTGCTAATCAGTTACACATCATTAGTATTAGGCTGAAATGTCATATTTAAGTCCTACGATAATGCATGAGTCACAGCAAAATGATTGACATAGCATTAACATTATTAAAAGGCATTTCTGAGATTATTGTCTAAACTAATAAAATGTTCAGCAAGCCTCAAATATGAGGAAAAGTTGGTAAACCGTCTTTTTAACATCATATTGTATTTATTACCTTGTCATTTGCATATTAACATTAGACTTGATTGTTATAATTTTTTTGAACGTCTGCCATCTTGAAAGTCGGCCATCTTGAAACCGTTGGCTTCCAAAACCTAGACAATTCATGTCCACATGCTGGAGCAGCAGCAACATACCAGATCTGATGATAATCCATCAACCCTTTCAAAAGTTATCGCTCTTCATTTGCCTAGTATGACTGTTAGGCTTTTATGCTAATTAGCAGGCTTAAAATGCAAAATTCAGCTTGGTAAACAAACTATTTGGAATCAGCACCCTCAAAAAATGGGAAATAGCATGTTTACCGACTTTTCCTCAAATTTGCCACTATACCCTTTTTCTGAAGTCTAATGTCATCCTCTGTGAGTGAGTGTGCTCACATAAAATGTTCATTTTCCTCATCTATCTCAGCAATACCAGTAAGTTAAAACATGCTAATCTGTATCAACGGATGCAGGTGATATAGTGAATGAGAAGAGCCGACTGGCTTTGAGCAAGAGCAGGCTCCCAGTTGTTTTTTCTTCCTCCCTTCACTGCTTATGTACCTTAGTGCTCATTTGTGCAATAAAATGTTTAATTAACATATTAAACAAAACAAAGAACTGTTTTGTAACAGAATTAATACTTATAATGCTGTTATAAAACTGTTTTCTTGAGCTTGGTTCTACTTCTGTGGATATGTTTGCAGTTTTGTTGTTAATTTGTTCAATAAAATGTTTGATTAAAATGTTCAAATCTAAAGCTTCTCATAAAAACAGTGCAAATGAAAGGGTTTTCAACACATAAACCATTAACTTTTGCAATCCTCTGGTAAAATAAAGGCCTACAAAAATCCTATATTTAAGAGCTATTCAGGAGTTAAAACAGCCAGCTCTTTGGGTACTGAGCCAAAAGAGCAGAATTTCCCATCACTACCAGCTGGTGCATTTGACATGTTTCACCTTTAGTTAAGCCACGCCCCCCCAAAATAACTAAATAAATATGTCACATTATTTACAAACTGAAAGGGTCTATGTATTCCCTTTCTTCTTGAGTCTGTTTGCTCATGCAAAATGACATGTAATTTGTATAGACTGAAAATGAAGATTATTTAATCTTGATTAATCACGCAGCAATTAATCATTCCACAGCAACCTTGTGAATACTCCGATTAAAAATTAAAATTTTTTGTCACCACTAATAATAATATGCATTGCTTCATTTTGCCTTGAAGGAGATGGTAACCCATTAAAGTGTAGCCATATAAAAGTAAAGCTGGAAAGCTCTTTTTATTGGAAAACCCTTTTCATGCTAGCCTGTGAACCTGTGGAAAAAAAGAGGATGGAACAAAGTTTAATACAACAACAGAGGATCTTTGTTGTAAAGCCATATGCTCTTTTAAAGGATCCCCCCCATCACAAGTGACTGCAACACAACACGTCCTGGTCCCATTTGCACCATTTTGTCAAACAAAAAGCCTCATGTCACCACAATCCTTAGCTGCATCTCCTCTGCTGTCAGTGACCCTGACCCCATTTACAGCTTTCTCATCCTGTTCCTGCCAATGTGACCCATGTCAACAGATCAGCGGCGGTGAGGAGAAGACGCCGCTGTTTAACAACCGCATAAACACGATGGGGACACACATGCTCTCACACACTCGGCTCCCTGGAGAGGTTACTGCCCAGGAGTGTTTACCAAGACTCTCACATTCACTGCCAACCTCTCAGTACAGCACAGTGTCAAGTTCCAGTATGTTTTATGCTGTAGAAGAAAATAACACTCTGACAGGGAGCGAAAGGCTTAATTTATGCAAGTGGACTATGAATCAGGCCGTGTCTTCATGCTAACCACCATGCTGTGCATCGCATCACACCTCATTGAAGAAGGTCACACACAGCAGGGACACACGGTCTAGAAAAATCAAGGAGGCATAGTTTCATAATTACAGTTACAACTTGTTAAAATGTTAGAATTGCTTGATAGAATGTGACAAATCAATGGCTGCACCTTTTCAATGGCTGCTCGCTTGATAATGATGCTGTTCTATATATGTGACACTGTTTTTCCTGGGTTTGTCAGGATTTATTAGCATCACTAGAATGCCTTATGCTTTCAATGACACGTGGTTATATCATGTTTGGAGGAAATCCTAATTTTGTTTAGACTGAGGCAAGTGAAAAATGTCATCCACACTGGGGTTGACATTTTCTATATATTATCAGAGTTGTTAAGAGATGTATTCATTTCTTTATTTTTGGCTTATGATTTAACTTTGCTTTGTTCCAATTCATAGTTTTGTTTTTTATTCATAAGGAACTGACAGTTTTGGATCTTTTTTTTTTTTTTTTTTTTTAATTTAGTTTTAGTTTTATGATGTGATGAAAACCTTGAAGCTGAAAAGGGTCACATGAAAGCATGCATAACATAACTATTGTTTGATAAAGGTCCAACAGTGCAAAGCCAACTTAATATTGCACAAAGATTTTCTAATAAATTAGTTTTAGTTTGTGCTACGTTGTTTATTATATCATTTTATATTTTTGTTCTTATATGTTTTTTTAGTAAATTTATTTAATTTTTTAAAAATTTGTTCAGTAGTCTTCAGTCTTTAGCTTGAATAACCTTGGTGAAAGTAAGTTCATAAATGAAATATGAATGAAAGAAAAGCTTGAAAAGAAGCACTGGACACAACTGCAAAGATGTTTTCAGCTTTGCTTTTTACTCTATTGAACATCATATTGTCCTTTTCTCTAAAGAATGGGTATATTGGAGCAGTTTTCTTTCGTTACCTCAGCCTGGGCTCTCACTTCTTACAAGGCACAGAGCAGTTCAATTTGAAGAAGACTAAGGTTATGTTTACACTGATCAGAACCAGGCTGGTTTGTATTAAGGTCATGTCCACATTTCAGCAGATAAACTTTAAAACATGTATTTTTCCCCTCCTTCTGCCTTTGCCTTTAGTGTTTTAATGTGGATTCCATAACTGGCACGTTAAAAAACTTCAATGAAAATGTTGGTATGCAGGAAAATAAATGAGTTAAAGACCTACACAACTGCAAATGATCAGAAGCTGCTTATATACATAAAATATTTGATTTTTTTTAACCACTCATCCTAAGGTAAAAGTAATTTTTTCCAATGTCATTATATATGATCTATCTGGACATTCAGGGCTTCATAAGTAAACACAGAACCATATTATTTTTAATTCACCATTTAACCCCTAGTAAAGTTCATAGACACTCATTTTAATGTGCAGCTGAAATACTTTGTCATTTTATAAGCTATGAATTTACACTCTGCTTTTATAAACAGCTACATGATCAATAAATTAAGTATAAGAAAAATTCAATATTGTTACCCAAAAATACAAAATGCAGAGGATAATACTAAAAAAATATGGAAATTAATCACTCAATGAAATTTAAATGTAAACTGGTAAAACTGTGACTGCTATTATAGGCCCTCACCTTCCCTTGCACCACCTGACAGCGAGAGGCCTTTGTATCATGTGCTGGACCCGACATCCTGTGAGCTGTACACACTCCTATATGTCTGAAAATGACATATTTATTACAAAATCATCAAAAATATAACTGATAACTTTTGATCCCACATGTGTGTAGGTGATTCTCATCCAGTTTGGTATAAATTGAATGTAAACTCTTGGAGAAGATGATGAAAGGATGAGGGCTGGGAATCTGACAAAATTTGTGTTGTCATGGCAACAGGGTTGTAAATCAGGGTGTGTTACATATAGCTAATGTGCATCAGATGCAATGATCAATTTGAGTAAAGGTTGAGGTCGTATTTAGCAGAAAGGTCAAAATCACATTATTGGCTCTAATTTAAGAACAGGTTGTCATAGAAACTTGAAATTAGTACAAAATAAGCGCGAGCTTGGCATTCTCTGAATACCTGTTGGCTTTTTGGTTCAGTTTGGTATAAGGCATGTGTCTGCCAAATTTGCTTTGAATATGTAAAAAAAAAATTTCAGTCCCATTCAAACACTGGAGGAGGTGTCAGAGAGCCATTTTATGATGTATGATACGATTTGCATATCATTGTGTTCAGGTTGCCATTCTGCACAAATGTTACATTGGGTCCAACTCAATCTGATACACACACTTTTAGTGTCTGAAAATGGCCGCTTCGTTGTGAGGTCATCACAGCCACCCCCAACATTTAATCAAAATTTGGCCTGATAGCTTTTCATCACACGTGTGTGGGTGATTTTTTACTTGTCCTACCTGTACCTCGAAAAAATGTTAATGATGTCTCCCATCCACATAATGTATTTTGACTTCTGAGAGGGTGTGGCCGAGATGTTTTGCAAGATTTTTTGGGGGCGACTTCAGACTATCAAATTTTTCGCTTGAATGTGGGGAAAATAATCAGAATGAGAAATATTTTATGGATTTCCAAGGGGGAAATATCTTCAGAATATAGATATCAAAATCTAAGTGTAAAAACATAATACAATAAAAAAAAAAGAAAGTATATATATATATATATATATATATATATATATATATATATATATATATATCTATATATATGTAAGTATCAGAATTCCTACAATATATTGCACATTTGTTATATATGACACTCGAAATAAGGCATTGTAAAGTCTAATGGTCACTGGCAAGAATGATTTCCTGTGTCGCTCTGTGGTACTTTTGTGTACTAACAGTCTCTGGCTGAAAGTGCAGCCATGGCTCAGTTGGTAGAGCATGTCATCCAGTAATAATTGGTGGTTTGATTCCGGCTCTGTCCTAGTCAGTCTATTGTGTCCTTGGGCACGACACTTCACCCTCCTTGCCTCCAGTGTCACTCACACTGGTGTATGAATGAGTATGAATGTTCGGTGGTGGTCAGAGGAGCCGTAGGCACAAAATGGCAGCCACGCTTCTGTCAGTCTGCCCCAGGGCAACTGTGACTACGTATGTAGTTTACCACCACCAGAGGGACAATGTGAGAGTGAATGAATAATGGATCAATAATGTGAAGCGCTTTGGGTGCCTTGAAAAGTGCTATATAAATCTAATCCATTATTATTATTATTATTATTATTATTATTACCTGACCATCTGTTGATGGAGTGGGTGTGACGGGTGGTAAAATTCACTTTCTTTGAAAGGGCGAAAATTGGGATGAAAGCGATGACAAAATATTATTATTATTATTATTATTATTATTATTATTATTATTATTATTATTATTATTATTATTATTATTATTATTATTATTATTATTATTATTATTATTATTATTAATAATATTAATATTAATATTAATATTAATAATAATAATAATAATAACAATAATACTACTACTACTACTAATAATAATAATAATAATAATAATAATAATAATAATAATAATAATAATAATAATAATAATAATAATAATAATAATAATAACAACAATAACAATAATAATAATAATAATAATAATAATAATAATAATAATAATAATAATAATAATAATAATAATAATAATAATAATAATAATAATAATAATAATAATAATAATAATAATAATAATAATAATAATAATAACGGTACCATGCTATTTTAATAGGCCCTCACCGACATGACATGTCAGTGCTTGGGTCTACTATATCTTAATTTGAGTGATTGTAATTTATATGATGTAATTGTGAAAATCACTGTTAATTTCTGTGAGTAACATTTGGAATTCATATAACAATTTTTGTGGTTACCTACAAAGTAAACCTTATCACCAGTTACTGTAGTTGAATCCCCTGCATTTTCAGCAATAATCACAGAATTCCCTACATTTAATTTACTCCTCATGGAACTGTCCATAAAAGCTCATGGTAATTTCAAAGGTTATTATATCAAAACAGAGAATATGAAAAAAGTGACTTTTACAATAAAAATATGCTATAAACCGTACATAAAAACAAACATCATTTATATTTGCCATTTATCAAACTACATGAGTTTCAATGGTGAATTAATGTTGCAGAAAATGATGGTGTTTCTATGTTCATTGAGTCTGCAAAGTCCAAATAGGTCAGATATAAGGCCACTGAAAAATTCTGAAATTTCATTTTATTTGTATTCTTGAAAAGTGTCGATGGGATTAGTGGCTCAAAGATTATAAGCATGTTATCTCATTGTTTGATATTTTCTCTTATAAAATGGAAAATAAGGAGAGGAAATTAACGTAGTGTAGAAACACACATGCAACATAATGTAAAGAATTCATCTCTACACGTGAGAGCATATAGTATATTTTCTTCAGCTAGATTCTCTTAAATCTGCATGAATCCTAAACACCAGAGTTAAAGTCTCGACAGAATAAGTCCTTACAAAAATATATTTCATCAGGTTTTATGTTGCAGTTATTAGAGGTTGAATAGATGTCCTCTTTTTTTTTTTTTTTTTTTTTTTTGAGTGATTCAGTCTGATATGAACAATGTCGCTCAGACCTGTGTGGACGTGGAAGTGTGATCTCAGCCCATGCTGACACTTTCACCTCCATTATTACTAGTGGTTATTAGAGGATCTTTTTTTAGGCGCAATGTCCTTCTTACCTTTGGGTGGGAGGCTGTTGACCTGTCAGTGTCCCGCTGGTAATCGGAGCACATGGGAGGGCATGAGGAATAAAGCGCAGCATAAAACTCTGTGACACAATACAACACAGACATGAGACACACAGGACAGTTTACTACAGTCCAACAGGAAACAACAGAGGCCACACAATAGATCATAATGACACACAGAAGCATGAGACAAGGCAGCTTGAGGGTACACGGAGAGAACACAAACTAAAACGCATCCGCATCCACAGAATCACAACAGGCCTCAAGTCATTACTGCAAGTAGTAGAGGCAGTGATTGGTGTCAAACGCTGTTTACCTGCTACTTCCACATAAAGTGACATTTTCAGGGAGTGAGATCAAGAGTGAACAAACATCAGTGTGGCATTTGAGATAATTGGCATCAGGGGCACTGACAGTCTGTAGAGTGTCCCTTTGTTTTATTCTTCATTCGCTGAAGCTGGTGACGAGCAGCTTCTTTCTATCAATGCCAAAGTGACTTCACTTTAAAACTGAAGAGGTTTTTTTTTTTTTTTTTAAACAATGTACAGTTTAGACTTCAAAGCTTTAAATCTTTAAACTCTTCTAAAGACTAATTTAGGGGAATTAGAATGGATGATAACTTTCTTCTACATGGTGTTCTAATCCAGTCTTTCCTTTTCTTACATAAGCATAAATAAGATTACACAATCTGCATATCTGCACACCCTTAAACACCTAGGTTTGTGCTGAAGCTGATTTTTCCTCATCAGTTAACCTCTCCTAAGTGATCTATCACCATTATTACTGCCTCTAATTTACATATACTGGCATGAGAGGTGTGGTGGAAGGAGACTCAGATGCACGGTGTTGAAGGGAGAACAGATTTAATAACGAAAACAGAACAAAATGAACAAAAAGAACAACTGAATACAACAGAACTGAAAAACCCTGGGGTAAATCAGACCATGGTGATGAATGAATGTCCAGGTTATTGAAATGGGGAAAACAGTAAATATCCAGGTTATTGAGGTGACAGTCTGTTTATATAGCTCACTGATTACAGATATCTTGCAGCTGCATGGTGTGGACCAGGTGTTAGTCAGGGTCAGGGTCAGGATAGTCAGAAGCAGGGGGAAGGTCATGACATATACTAGTTAAGTCTTTAAAGGTGTCATTCCATCATTATTTCATTAATATTACAGTGTTCTCCATTGTTATTGAATGCATTGTGGGTTGGTTCTATTTTAAAAAAACATCCGGACTGCTTTGTTTCCAGCTGTTTTTGCACGGTAGAAAAATGAACAACAGAGTTTACTGGTACTTCCTCATACATGTCCATGACACAGTAATGAGGCGTCTCTGATTGGCTCAGAATGCGTGAAGGGACACTCCCCCCTCCCCTCTGGCTCTATGTGTGTTTAGCTTCCCAAGGTAACATCCAGCTAGGTTTCGTGCCCTCGCTTGTTTTGAAAACATGCAGAAAAAAAAAAATCTTTATTTCCACAGAGAGCACATGAACCATTTTTTTCCCCAGTTTGTGGAGCAGTTACTGTTGCGCTGTCTTCTCTTGTAGATGCTAATGCTAATGCTACTTCAGAATCGCTGCAATGAGGGAAGGGCTTAACCCCATGTGGATGATGCCAATGTTCCTGTGTGTGAAGACAGGCTTTTCTGAGTGGCTCGTTTCTCTCTGTTGTTTTCTATGAATGGGAAATACAGCCATACAGTGGAGGTGACACACTACGCAGCAAAGATAGCATGTGTTGGTAACTCGGGGTGACCCATCAGATTCCAAAAGGAGCGTAGAAAAGTGTTTTTTAGCGGAATGACACCTTTAAAACCTGACGCTTTCTGTGCATATCCAGTTTGGATGACTGGAACTCTTTCACTGTTTGTTGGAAAAATTCCAACAGTTTCTGAAACCTGAGATGTTGTTGTGCTTAATAGTTTTATTGGGTCATGATGGTAATTTTCTTCGCACTTTCTCTAGAAGCTGCAAAAGAAGCTGTTTTAGCAGAATTATAACATGCTGCAAATTGTAAATGACTGCTAGATTTTTAAAATTCTAAGTGAATACCCTGGTGCTTACATTTCTAAAGTCACACAAAAAAGTATGTTGAATATATGATATTTATAAGTTGGGCTTAGTTAAGCTAACATGTTTAAATGATCAACTTGAATTATCAAAAAAATAATATTTCAGTACTTTTAGCACCAAGGTCTTAAAGTGTTCTGGAAAAATGGGCAAACAGACTCACTCATAGCATATTTTCAGAATTTTTTATATGTAAAATAGGACAGAAAAGTCCAGATGGACCATTTTAGACTTAGGGTTAAAGAGTTAAAATCAGGTATCTTGGTATATTTAATTTACTGACTGTATACTTTTGTGATAAATTCAAAGATTATTATAGCAACACATAGAAAACAGTGAAATTTTTGAGCAACATCATTAACTAAAAAGGAAAAAAATAAAAAAATGTATAATAATATATATATATATATATATATATATATATATATATATATATATATATATATATATATATATATATATATATATATATATATATATATATATATATATATATATATATATATATATATATATATATATATATATATATATATATATATATATATATTTAAAAGAAATTGTATTTATTTATTTTTTCAGCAATTACTTGATATTTCAGGTGACCCCATTTGAATTCCAGGCAGCTCCATGTGGGGTTGTAACCCTAAGGTTGAAAAACACTGGGATATACTACAAAAAATAAATAAATAATAATACAAAAATAAATTAGACTTTCGCTTTCAGAAACCTGAAGTACAATTGTAACTTCATTCACCTTCAAGTCAATACAAAGACAGAGAAACACCCTGTCCTTGTATGCTAGTGGAATTCTGCTTTAATTAAGATCCTGTGAATTTAGATAAAAAAATAAAGGTTTACAATCTAGAACAACAATGCATAACAACTGAAACAAAATCAAAACTTAATCTATAGGAGTAGGAAATAACTGCAGAAAAATGTGACACATTACAAGCAGAGATATTACAAAACGTATAAAAGAGATACAAAGAACTATTGGACATATTGTTCACAATGGAAAATAAAAATAAATCTGATGGAAATACACATTATACTTTGTTGTACAGGATATTGATGCTGACTGTAAAGGAGTATGCACTTATTCCACATGATAATAGTGTTCAAGTGTTTATTGTAACATATGTGGTAACTTCAACATATTCTGTACATTGTAATACAAATGTCACGCTTAGAATGAAATAGAAAAACAAGAAGGATCAGGTTTGGCTTCACAACTTGAAGAATCAAGGCTCTACACTCAAGGGCACCATGAGAGTGTCATATCACCAGCAAGGAAGAAACGGCCAAGGAGACCGAAAGAGAGCCAAGAGCATTCAATACGATGATAGACACACACACACGCACACACACACACACACACACACACACACACACACACACACACACACACACACACCAAACTTGCTTAAATAGTTACCCTTTGCATTCATTAGGGTTTCTGTGGATATTGTAGATCTAGGATGCTTACACTTGAGCAGGTTATCATGATTTCCATATGCCCTCTGATCATTCTCCCTTACTCCCACTCAAAAGACATTTTGCAGTACGAGCACCATGAGCCTGGCATGTTAATGAACGAGGAATAAACAAGCAACCAACAAACAGGGGAGTCATTATTATGAATTATTAGGCGGAATTTATGCAGTGTTGTTTTTAATGGCACATAACCTTGAGGCTGTCCACGCTCTCTCTCAATTCCCAATTGCACACACACACACACACACACACACACACACACACACACACACACACACGCACACACAATTTGTAGACAGGGCAATGCTCCTGACAGCTTATCAGGCCAGGAATTCATGGGTCCTTGGACATTCAAAATGCATCACAGCCATATCGCATTAAAACAATTAACCCTTTCACAACCAAGCAGGACATAAATCACGCCCTGCTGTGAAGTCACTGCAAAGACAATGTGACAATAAACCGGGCCAGACGTTTGTCAGCTCCATGTTTGATTCTACACTGTGACGCTGTTACAGTGGGAGTTGTCTCTGTTCAATTTGGCTGTAGTTCTTCGGTTTGATCAACAGGTGTCAGAGAGCACTTCTCTTTCATATGTGGGGATTGCGTTCAGGAATCCAACTGTGAAAAGCCAGCTGGTCTTTGATCACAGATTCATTCAGATCCACAGCTGAAGAATAATCAGTGTTTTGAAAATGGGACACAGGCCTCTGTAGATGCTCTATAACTTCAGTTACTATGTCCGGAGAACTGGAGTGCATGTCTTTTTTGCTTTTAAGAACCGAGTTCAGTCTGTGTCAATGAAAGAATTGTAAAACACTGTGAAAACTACTGCAAAGTCCATGTCTTTTACAATTTAATGTGTTCCTCTTATGATGAAATGGTTTATTTTTTGGACCTACTGCATGCTGTAATTCTGCCAGGGAGCCTTTTTTTTCTCCCACTCAGTGGATAATAATAATGTAACGTCTCTTTTTATGAAATCATTGCAACAAATGAGCAGTCACTTTCTTTACATCACCAATTACTCCTCATAATTTGGAATATTTAATCTGTGATGCGCACCAAACTTGGAGGCTGTGTTGTTTATCTAATTAACAGCATGGAAAGACTGTGAAATATTGCACTTTTATTACAGTAATAAATGAAAGGTCAAGTAGTGTTGCCAGTGATGAGCCAAAAGAATGCATCGCCATAATAGAACTTTGGGATATTTACAGTCATTTAAATGTTTTGTTCCAAATGTGTCAAGATTATTTCCAGCACAGTAGTTGAAATATGTTTACTACAGTCAGAATCACTCTCAACTTCTACCCTTCATGCATTTCCAGCAGATTTTTTGGCCTCTTGCAACATCAAAGCATCTCTGTCAGTGCCAGCTGGACTGCAGCAGTGTTAGTAGGACTGGCTGTGTGCATCTATATGCATGTGTGTATTAGAGAGTAGGAGACTTGGACCGAGGCTCGGTCCTTGGCATATTTATGTAGATAAACATATCTTGAAACACCTTTATTGGTGGATACTATGACGTCCATCCAGAAGAAGATGTGTTGTAGTCCACTGTGGACAGTCCACTATGAAGGACAGAGTTGCCTGGTGGATAAGGACTGAATTATTTAGGGCCCTCAAACAGGACGTCTGAGGACGGCACTCCCTGTACCCAGTGGGTTGACGCATGTTTGGCCCTGGAATGTTTAGTACTAAAGATTTATACTCTAAAGGTAATGCTTTGTTTTTATTATATGCCGTTTGTCCACTACACCCCGAGTCACACTGATATTTCTATGACCGTAAGGGCGCCAATAGAACTACTGTACTCTGACATTCAAAGATTGATTCATAGTGTGTTTCTGAGGACTTTGTGAAGCTTTTCACATTGTTTTTATTCAATTCAGTTTTATTTGTAGAGAACAATGACACTGAAAAAAGCACATTGAATCAATGTAAAAAAAAAAAAAAGTTCTTCAATTGGTTGCATCTTATTAAATGAAATAAAAATGACCTAGGGCGGCACGGTGGTGCAGTGGTTAGCACTCGTGCCTCACAGCAAAAAGGACCCTGGTTCGAATCCCACACCAGACCTTTCTGTGTGGAAAGGCCTTTCCCGTGTCCGCGTGGGTTTTCGCCGGGCACTCCGGTTTCCTCCCACCATCCAAAGACATGCACTGATAGGTTAATTGGTTAATCTAAAATTGGCCATAGGTGTGAATGTGAGAGTGATTGTTTGTCTATATATGTTCAGCCCTGCGATGAACTGGCGTCTCATACAGGGTGTACCACGCCTTCGCCCATTGTAGCTGGATTAGGCCCCCAGTAACCCCCGCGGCCCTAGTGAGGATAAAGCGGGTTCAGATAATGAATGAATGAAAAATGACCTAAATAAAATTAAAGTTAATTCATTTATTGTTTATTTAGTTCAATTTCATTTACTTCACTCGACTTCATTTAATTTTATTAGATGCGACCAGTTGAAGAATTTATTAATTTTTTACATTGATTCCTTGTTTTGCTTTTTCAGTGAAGGATTAGGATAAACTTTATTGTCGCCCATGGAAAATTTGTTTTGGACAATAGAGCCACACATTGCTGCTTTCTCATTCAAGCACATACAACCTCAGTCCAATTCAATCACAAAGTTTTAAAATCAACATAATCACAATTAAGTATTACATCCACCCAAAGGTACACCCTTCCCTCCAAATCCAATAAATAAAATGAATATAATGAATACAAGTTACTTCGATATATTGGGTTGTTATTTTGTGTAAAACCAAGGTCAATGAAGCACCATATTTAGTTGCTTACTCACTAGGGTCACATGGGTTGTTGGAACCTATCCCAGCTACTTATGGGCAAAGGCAGGGGCACACCCTGATGAGGAGCCAGTTCTTTGCAGGGTTGAAATCCAAGAAGTTTAGTTGTCATTATACACTGTGCAATGAAATACGTCCACTGCATTTAACCCATCCTCGATGCCATTGGGACGCCTGTAAGGAGCAGTGGGTATCCATGGGTGGTGCCCAGGCACCCATCTCCAACTGTAGAACCAGGCTAATGGTCAGAACCACTTGGCTGGAGGATTTTTTACACTGTTTTTGGGTGATGGGGGAAACCGGAGCATCTGGAAGAAACCCATCCAGACACGGGGAGAGAAACATGCAGAAAGGCCCACAGCATCTGGGAATCTTTTTGCTGTGCTACTGTGCCGTCATAAATATAAAAAAAATACAAGAAAAACACATGTAAGGTGAAAGTAACATGTACAGTATTGAACATTAGAACATCCTAAGTGCTGATCCAGGCCCCTGTCCACACCTACATGATGCCTTTGAACAACATTCCTTACATTAGTATCGTTACTTAATGGTACTGAACAAAGCAGGTACTGTACACTCACTGCTCATGCAGAGGTGGACCTTACAGACCCAGTAGACCACATTGGACCTGAGATTATTGACTCACTGTCTTTACTGTAACTGTTGCTGTCACTGTCTTGTTATGTATTTAGAGAAGACCAAAAATAGTCACTTGCTCAATGAAGTGTTAACAAAAGTAATAAAGAACAGTTTAGGTCGAAGAGGACACTGTTCATGTCCTGTTATGTGATCTGTTTTTTCACCTTTTACAGAATGTTATAATGTTCACAATACAGTGTACTGTACTGTAAAACATATGGTAAAAATCAAGTCTATGTTCTGTTTTTGTTGAAGTCGACAGCTTCATGTGCAGTATTTTAGAGGACAGCTGGTGTTGCCCATCAAGACACAGAAGCAGCTGGGACTCCTGGTGGCAACCAAATATGCTAATTAAAAATAGAGGATTTGAAAGGCTATCATTTCAACGAGATGTGAATCATTATGCAACATTTAATGATCCCAGGGAAAACATTAAACCACAAAAACCAGAATTTGGGTAAAGCACTCTTTGGAGTGATGTGTATTTGTTCATTTTGGCTAAACGTTAGTTAAGACTGAAGTACCCATTTTGTATTCAGAAGGAATTCTTCGCTCAGATGCATCATCACAGGATCGTATTTGCTTGCGGTAATTAATAGCATATATTCCATAACATTCACTTCATTATATAACTTGGTCATGTGACTTTGAATGACAGACTCCACACGATAACATATTATCATGTTATACTGCTTAACATCCCTCATTTGTGACATCGTTTTATTCTTAGAAGATGGTCTATTGATTATTTCTCCTCTCCTGTACTGTGAGATGGCCCATGATGGAAGCCTGATGAGGATTTATGAGCCTATTTGACCACACTTGGGTGCTATGATTAAAAGATCATCACCTTCCATTCTGAAACTCAACCGTCCTCAGTAGGGCTGGCATGAAACCATTTTGATGTCAGCTGCCACTTTTGTTTAGGGATAAGATTCATTTATGCTGCATTGTAAATTATATGAGTAGAATTACAACCACTGCCTATAACATCCAGCAGGGTGGACTTTAATGATCCATGAACGGTGACTCTGATCATGCAAAGTGAGTGTGATGAAAACACTTAGCAAAATGTATTTAATTTGGTACTAAGGGATGCACTGAATGATTACTGAATGTACACAAACCAAGTAGTTATATGAGTAAGATAACTGTCAGGATTAATTTAGAAAGTGGTCAGTCAGCAGCCTTACAGTATTTAGATAATATATAAGTTCATAGTCACTTCTGATTAGTCATTTATTCCTTCTCAGTGACTTAATGGTTTGTTTGTTCCTTGTTAACTACACAGATATTTTTCTTCCTCGTTTTAAAGTGCTGGTAAAACAGAGAACACACATAGATTATTTCTAATATTTGCAAATGCAACTGCAGCAAACTTTGTCTTTGCTTCAAAGTCTAGTGATAAAAAGCAAAGAAATGCAGACGGACTCTGTGCTTCTGTTGAAGCCAGACAACTAGTCCAGCCTTTAACACAAAGAAGACCATCCTTCTAGCTGTCTATGAATAAAAGTGTAATTGCCTGGCACACAGACTGCAAGGAAACCTTCAATTTGAGTGCTATAATTCGATTTGATTCATTCAAAGATGTTATTGCTGTGTTTGACATGTTACCTTTATGAGCTGCACAGGTACAAGTATAGGAACCTATTTCAACTGACAGTGACTTATCATTTATCATTTTTCAGCATCACTATAAAAATGTTGTCAACAGATGTATTTGATTGTAAGTGATGGTGGAGATGTACACATGTAATGTGACACAGTTCAGCAACTTCTGGAATGACTTACATAACTGTAGAAAGCATTTCTCTTCAACGTACTGCAGCAGGATGTTCAAATGGTCGCGGCCACGCAGCTGGACACGCTGGTGGTCAGATATATTTAAGTAGCTCAGGCAGCAATCAAGCAGCTGCAGACAAACCAATACACACAATGAATGAAGGGCTGGCAGTCCCCTGTTTCTGATTCACAGTCTGTTGCTGTAGAGTCATCCATCCAGCAAATCTGTTCCCTCCCTAATTAAGTTGAAAAGGGGGAGTGAGAGGGTCATTAAGCACTTATTTATTTGGCAAACCACTGGTACAGAACGGCAATCGTATTCCTCTCTCCAGGTCATATAATTGGTCTGAACAATGATAAGCTTAGTGTCATGCAGAGTGATGGCCAAGGGCACTTGGGGGTGCTGTAAATTGTACAATGCCTGTGGCACACAAACTTTGATCATTGCACCCTCAGCGGGGAACAGAGCTGATAAATACCCGAGTTGACCTCAAAACTGCTGAATGCATTTCGGGAGCTGTCACTGAAGTCAGCGTATATGTAATACTTTATGGCTGGAAATGAAAGGAGGAGAGGTGTCCTGTGAGAAGTGGTGGTAACAAGTGCGATTACATCACAAACAAGAAAAAAGGGGAGAGGATTCAATTTGGGAGGAAGTGTATCACACAGGCAGAGTGGCCCTTGTGCTTGTCAGAGATTGGGAGAGGGGAGCGTTAATCATGGCAAACAGTCGGCATCTCCAGAGCTCCAGCTTGGGCTGTTGGAGTGTTCTGTGAACTGAAATACAGTCGATGTCAAAGAAAAGGTCAATGATATTGTTAGGGAGCCCTGTGAGGACACTGAACAGGTGCTCTTTACTTGACAAATATAAACTATAAGACATCGTGCTCCTCTATATTTGGTTCAGTAAACTATCACTAAGTCCTTGAGCTCAGAATGTCTGAAATGGACTGCACATAAAAAGATCATAAATACTCAAATTTACTGCTTTTTGTGGAATTACATAACAGTGATAATGGATCCTACCTTTCTTTTTGTAGCCATCAGCAACCTAGATTCATCTGGAAGCCTGCTCCTTATGTGTACAGTCATGGGAAATTTTTTTTAGATCACCTCTATCTATTTGTTTATTTATTTAATTTTTTGTTCATTTTAATGCCTGATACAACTGAAGGTGTTTGAATGCATATAATAATAATAACAAACATAGCTCATAAGAGTTTAAGAGTTTAATTTCAGAGCTGATATCTGGCCATTTTCCATTATTTTCTTGATAGTAACCAACATTACTTCTGTTTCTTACATCAATATCTATGACATTGTACTGACAAAAACTGCCCTTTTAGACATACCATGTTTTCTTTTCTATCTATTTTCATCACAACACAGGAGTTGATTGCACTAGTGTTTTTATTGACTTTTGATGGTCTAATCATGTTTTCTCACAACTGTAAATCTGGTGAAATATCAATACTTCTCACCCAGTGTTTCCAGTTCTTCAAATGATATTCATATTTAAAGACTAAACATTTAACCTCCATAATTTAGGATAAATATGCATTTTATTATCATCAGGAGATTATCCCCAGGCTCCATATGTGTCTAAGCTTCAGTTTGTATGTTATTTATCATCAACAGCAGGGGTTTATTGACACTGATAGCAATAATGAAATGAGCCAAATTAATACATAAATGAAATGGGATTTTTTTTTTCCCCCCTTGGTGCAACATTTGAGTTCAGCTCAGAATGATGTTTATATCCATAGGATGTTTTATCGGCAATAATTTTTTTTTATAATTCATGACCGTTAAATATTCATGTTTAATTATTTAGTAAGATCAAAGCATATGTAAGAACTGGTATCTGTGGTAAGAGACTGAGCTTTGTATTATTGCATTTCACTCCAGTCTATATTTTATTGTCTCTAAATAGTAAACTTTCCTTGGTACAGTTTGTATCATTTAGCTTAAATTGTTCATTTTCATTACAATTACATAAGTATCAAGCTTTCTCTGTGTTGTAACCTGGTTGTTGATCCTGCTGAAACTCAAGGGTAGATAAAATATAGCATGTGCTGAAAAAAAAAAAATCCATTTGTACCTCAGATTTTCATTCTTGCGATTGAAACGCTTTCTGCCTAGAATGCCAAAGTGTTCTTTTGAATGTCCAACAAGTAATCACCACTGCGGCTCACAGAAAAAGACTTGCAAAGTACGGAAAACTGAAATATCATGGTAAATTATTGAGACAGGAGCTTGTGTATCAAGGATTTGTGTCTTTAAAACTGGCTCAGACACTTGAGTGCAGTACATTGCATAGAAATGTCACTCCTACATTCACTGAGCCTCAGATGGGTGCTGCTCCTAGCTGTCTCTGCAGTGCACTGATGTGCTTTTGGTCCACAACAAAAGGATACATAGCATGAAAGAAATGCACAGTTCCTCACAGTTCGTCAGCCTCCAGCTGGTGCCTGTCGAAAAAAAAAAAAAGCTAGGTTAAAGCACACACACACACACACACACACACACACACACACACACACACACACACACACACCTCACTCTTTGTTGGTTTTGGAGCATCATTAAAGAAAAATGCAGGTTTGGTTTCTGTAACATATCTAAGAATTCTGCTTTTTAAATATATTTCAAGGAACTTCTGGCATGTTTTGATTCTTCAAGATAGAATATTTTCATGAATACTTGCTTGAATGAAATCCTATTGAAATTAAGTGCAGTAAACAACTTTTTTTTTATTATTATTGTGAATATTATTTTATGAGCAGATAGGATAACCTTACTTTTACCTCTGTTGCATAACTAGAATTACTAAAGTATATAACAACAAGGCAACATGTACAGGGTTTATGCCACCTTCACCCATAAGTAGCTGTGACCCTCATGACCCGAGTAAGGATTAAGTGGGTTCAAATAATGAATGAATGAATAACAACAACAATTATGTATGTTATGTTTATTGTTGTTACCAGCACACTTATTCTTTTTATACTTTCTACCATAGCCAATGACTATTCCATTGCATTACAAAATAAAATAGTGACTTTTCAATTGGACAACAAATAGGTCCTTTAGGGTCAATGTGCAGCATCACCATTACAAAGATGAATGACTAATGGTGGTGACTTCCATGGATGAGTGTGGAAATACTGCAATCATCCCTGATTGGGTGAGATGTGGAGATGAGAGGAATGTCGGCCATCCTGATATTTAAGGAGGTCAAGTGCCATCGATCGTATGCTTCCACAGAGACACTGACCTGTCATTGATAAGATGAATTAAGCTCTAGGTGCCAGCACATATTTCTTTACTGCCCATCATATCCTCGCATCTTGTCCAGAGCGTCCACTCTATGACTCACTTTCCCCTGAGTTTTCTTTGTAGGTCCAATGCCCTTGTGGCATAAACTACACACTGAAAGGAGCCCTATATATATATATATATATATATATATATATATATATATATATATATATGAATGATATTTGGGGTCTATTTTTGCAGAACAACATGACATATTTCAACACATATCTATACACTGTGTGTCATATTTTTATTTAGATATATAAACTACATTTATACTTTATTGGATACTTTTTTTGCACCTTATCATATATATGAAATAACAAGATCTTTATCATAAATAAATCCTACAGTGTAAAAAATAATCTTGTTGTTTTTTCTATGGGGGGGAAAATGGTAGCTGTGGTTGCCCGAATAATCTTTAAAAAAAAAAACATCAAACACTAAACACATTTACAGAGTAACGTGAAGATTTAACATTTTAAATAAGTAGATTATATATTTTAAATATGTGTGAACATCTTAAATATCTATATTCATCATTGAATGTAAGAAGTAAATGAATTGCACCTTACATATGGAGGAGGGCATTAACAGAAACGTTGACTAGTTGACACGTCGTCTCCCGTAGCACAAGTCGACTTTGAATTTGAAGTCATATGTTATTCTATCTGTTATTCTTTCTCTTCCTCTTTCTCCCTTCCTCTCTCTCTCTCTCAGCACGTAAACACAAACCAGACCTAAACCAGACATGGCTGCTGCAGGTAAGACAGTTGTAGTGGGTCTGACAAAACAAAAGAGAGTGACAGACACACATCGTATGTGTGGAAATACTTCACCTTAGATGAAAAACGGCCATCTGAAGAAGCATCCGATAGCTAACCTGAGTGATATGAGCAGCACCGCAGATAACGCACATTAAGACGTGCGCTCTTTTTTTCCCAAACATGATGTGGACAGTCTTGGCGGCCGCTGACTTCAACTTTTTGCACCTAATATAAAAAGTGAGGACGCGTGTTTTAGAGCTGTTGGTCCAGACAAAATGTTCACCTACTGATGTTGTGCAGTTAAATTAAAACCAGGAGCATGTGCAGAATGACTGGAATAATTTTAAAGCTCAATTAACTGTTTACATGGCAGAAGAATTATTGAATTTGGAATTAAGATCAGAATAAACTGGTGACTTTATTCAGAATTAAGTTTAATTCGGAATTATAATTTTCAACTGAAATTAGGCGTTTACATGCTCATTTTATAGTGAAATTAACTTTTATTCGGAATTAAACCTCCCATGTAAATAGGACTAGTATCTTCAGACTCTGAAGACACTATTTCTGAAGTTCAGAGTTTTGTAAAAACACTTTGATGTGTGAACAGTCAGAGCTAGGAGTTGAACTGCCAACCCTTTAGTCACTGGACAACCTGCTCTACCAACTGAAACACAGCCATCCATTATTTTAAACAGTTAAAGTCTTAACTTGTTAAGTGTTTAGGTCTTTTTTCCTTTTTTTTTAAAGCAAAGAAGCTGTTATTTTGATTTAATTAGATTTATTTGATTTATTTGAACATAAAAAAAAATAACAAAGAAAAAGGAAACATTCAGTAAAAAAACAACACAAGCATGTTCAAAAGGAGTGGGTGGAAGTTAACACTTATAAAATCCTTTCTTACTATATAAACTTTTCTAACAAAAAAAATCCCCTTCCTCCAAAAGAAAAAAAAAACACTACATTTGTAACATTGTAATCTTGCAATTTAAACGGCATCACATTGTTTTTCCATGTACAGTTTTATTTTCTCAACAAATATATAATTTCTATACAAATCTGCTTTTGTTAACATACTCTTCCTGTAGAAACTACAGCAACATTTGATTTAATTGTTCATCCAAAATTCTTCTCAACAACTTAGCATTGTATTTTCACTTACAGTTCTTTTTGAATGTTTTACTGCTAATTCTAGTCTTTTTTTTCTCCTTTTTTTTTTTTTTTTTTACAGTGAAAGACTAAACAAGTAGACAGAGAGAAAATATTGGACTTGAAACAGAATCCAATATGCATGTATCTATGTTCCTGCTTCTCTGATCTAAAACTTCAGTCAACAAACTATTTTTTTTGAAGAACTACTACTATGTATTAAGCATTTTTCTACTATTTTCTCACTGCGATTCATTAGCAGAGATAGTGCAGAGCATCACTATTTTGAAATCAACCACACCGTGCAGACGTGGGAATTGGTGTAGACTAAACACAGAGCAGTTGGATATGGATATGTGAATTCGGCAAACAGCTGCTCTCCCTCTCATGAAACACTGGCATGTATCCAGACTCATGATAAGACACCGGAGACTCCAGGGTCTTTTTTACAGCCCTTTGTGCATTCTCACTTTCATCTTGCTCAAATATATTCACAGTATGCACAGATTAGCACACAAGTCTCACTGGGTTTAATCTATCATACTTTTATAATAACATATTGAGTCCTGAGAGAGAGCGTTGCTGCAGGTACAGGTTGTCAAACAGATGTTTTAGTTGCTGCTCTTCAGTGTCGAGACCGACCTGTGTGCTTTACATGTAGAGGTGACACTGAAACAGGGACATGAAGGGAAACAAAAGCATTCATATCTGTTATAAATATCCACAATTAGAGCTGCAGGAAGCGTGCAGATGAGAAGGCTTTTTGGGGAATCTTATCTTGATGGGATTTTAAATTTCTGTGTGTGTTACTCAAGCTAAATTCTCCCAAAGCAGACTCACATTTAATCTGTGCTGTTTATTATGTGCGGTTTTGCTTGTCTATTAAGAGCAGTTTGATACAGATTTATGATGACAAAGTGTGTGAATTTATTGTTGGTTATGAAATTGCTTATAAATAATACATGTTATATATATATATATATATATATATATATATATATATATATATATATATATATATATATATATATATATATATAAATGAATAAATAAATCACCTTACTGTAGTTTGGTATTTGCATTATTAATAAAGATAAATACTAGCTCTTGTGCTTCCTGCAGAGAATAAATTCATGTTTTCATCATCCACATTCTTTGTTCATGTTTCTCTACCTGCTATCAGCTGGCTTTTGTCCGCTTCTATTGCCTTTTTTTTTTTTTTTTCCTCATCCCAACCAGCAGATGTCAGAAGTGGTCCTCAAACCTGGGTGTTCCTCAAAGCACTGAAATCACATTATTGTCATCAAGCTTGTTTCCTTTCCCCATTTTACATGCGGTATAAATGTTCAGTCATATGATACAGGCATAATATGACCCTGTGAATGCTGTCAGGTGTGTAAAGAGGTGTGTAACTAATTTAAATGAGGAGGTTTTCATTGTACAGTACTGGGTTTGTGTGCTGATAAATGAGTAATTTACAGAGAATGGCTGCAGAACGGAGTCTGTGCACATTCATGGAGAACTCCAGCTGTGCACCAGATAAAGTAGGGGATGCAGTAAATAAATCGATGTTGGAAGAATGGAGCAGGGGATCGACTGGGCAGAAAAACAAGAGAACAGTTGAGAAGGAATGCACTCTAATAGAGGCAGAAAGATGAGCAAGCAGACAGACAAGTACGCTGACAATCAGGCGAGCCGGAGCATACAAATAAACACGAGTACCTGTACTGTATGGATAATGACATGGTTTTAGAGATGAAAGCAGAAACAATGCAAATAGCCCTCACTCTCAGCAGTTACCATGACGACCAACCACCTGAACTTGGAGGTAAGTCCCAGGAGAGGTCTGCAGGAGGGAGAGGTGGGACAGGGGAGGTGTGTGTCCTGGTTTTACAGTTTGCCAAGTTCTCCAGTTTCTCCTCAGTACACACAAGTCGTTTCAGTGTTGTGCAATCATGTCGACACATGGAATTTCAATTTGAGAAATGGCGAGAAGCTGGAAACCACTAAATGAAAAATTCAATATCTAACCTGCTTAGAATTTTAATTGCTTGTCTTTCCCAGAGAATGTTTATTTATTAAAAAGCTGCGCCTCTTGTGCTCTCTCAGCCCCGTCAACTAGCCGCCCCACCCCTCCATGTGCCGAACATATAATGGATTCTCTTTGATATGGCTGAACTCGAGTTGCCCTAACCCACAATGTGATCAGGTATCCACTCTGAACCACAGACTGCCTCCGTTTGAAAGCTGTCTAATATCGTCGGTGGTGGCAAATCCGACAGAATTTCTCACTTCCAGGGAATTGGTTTACAAGTGAATTTTAAAAATGGAAAACTCATACAGCCAGTTGTATCAAGAGAACAGCCTCTGTATAGCCAAAAAAAAAAAAAAAAGGTTTTCATTTGGATTTCTTTGCTTGCTGTTTGTGTTGATAGCCACAAAGGAGGCCTAATTCTCAAAATGCTTTTTGTTTTGGAGGAGCAAACAAAGCAAACTTTATCATGTTTGTGCAGGCAAGCCTGAAGACCTTTGTTTGGTTTTTTTTAGTACTGGAAAATGTATAATTTGAGTGATGAAGATGTAAAAAACGAACCCACTTTGTGTTATGGTTTGATGGAACATTTAATAATGACTGATGAAACAGATTACACCCACTTTATCAAAAGCAAGTGAGGCTTAATCTCCTGTAATTTTTTATATCAATCAAATAAAATTGACCATATTAACATAATGTTTCTTTTTGCACACACACTACAAACTAAATCATCTCACACAGATACATTAATAAGTGTAATATAACTTCATGTAACTACTGTATGTCTTCTCTCAGGCAACGGATCTCATGCAAAATGGAAATTTATATTTTAGGCATGGCAATTAATTTCCAGCCTGCACCTATCGTTATGAAGCTACATTTTAATTACTCGTTTCAGGGCAGTTATGGTCGGAGCCCCAGCATACTAAAGATAATTTGCCTTTTTGTTAATCTGAGGTGGGGGGTAGAGGGTGTGTGTGTGTGTGTGTGTGTGTGTGGGGGGGGGGGGGGGGGGTTGCAGCAGCTATAGTGGTGAGTGCAGGCGATTTTTGTGACAATCAGACCATAATTATGTGTGGGGACGCAGCCAAGCGCAACATGGCCCAATGTCATTAACTTGCAGCCCACCTCAGACTGAAAAGGGCTGGGGGGTTGTCATTATTTTCTATTATTCTGAGAGGAACACAAATCCAAATGAGCACAGATAAAAAACGTAACTAAGCTTGATGCCACGGGCTTAGCCAGCTGTTTGACATTCAGCAGTTAAACCTTGCTGTAGTGAAAAGAGTGGGTCACAGGGATAATATTGCTTGAAGAACAACGTGAAATTTCATTAGGTCTGCTAATGCCTCCCTGACATTAGTGATAAATCCTCGGCTGCTTGCTAATGGGTGCTAAGGAAGCGGATATCTACAGCCTGTGGTAACTGTACCATGTCTGATGGCAGGTAGTCTAGAGGTTTGGCTTCAAATCAGAACTGTGTGCTTATGAAGCGGCAACAGAAACATGTTGCTGTACACAGTATGCGACTGTGACAACGCTGCCTTATCTGGGAACAAGATACAGAGGCAATGAGACTTTCTTCAGGCTCTATTCTTACACAGAGCTGTAACTCGCCTGCATCGTAAACAGTGGAAAACAGATTTACAAATATAGCTCGTGCAGAAAAAGTATTTGCAGCAAAAAAAAAACAAAAAAAAATAAACCCAGCATGCACTACTATACTGTGCCTCCATTTTAGGGTGTTCCATGATTCAGAAGCTGCCATGTTGTACAGTATTCATGACAGACATTTTGGAATTATGGATGAATATTTCATTGCCTGGTGGACTGGAATCTAGCCTGAGATGCTGTTGGCAGTGGATGCCATTCATACTACCACACTCCTACCAATGCCTTGATACTTTTCCTCCCCTTGAAATGTCAATGTGAAGTGATCTGAGATTTCGTTGATGTTTCCTGAAAAGGAAAACGAAGAAATCGAAACAGGGAGAGGCAGAGTGATTGTCTTACCAATAAGTGCTGATACATATTTTAATCCAATACAAGCTTCAGACATCAAGGACAGCAGTGGCAGTCACACTGTAGGGTGGATGGGAGTATGTAATCCCACTCTTTCTTGTTTGGGCTCCTGGTGGGCTTTTCCACATAATTCAGTGGTTGTCTTGTCAGTGGATCAGAGGGTGTGTCCAGCAGACAGGCAGGGTTCACCTCTTTGAGCACCTGCCGAGCTGCTGCTGCTGCTGCAGTGGGGTGGGGTTGGGTGTCTGATATCACTGACAAGTATCATAACAAGTGTCTGAGACCTTCTATTTCCTGGTCCTTGGGGTTTTTACCTTGCTTTGTCATCTGGCTTAAGTATTTTTTCCCTCTCCGCTCTTGACTCCACTTCATAAAATGGAACCAAAAGGCTGGAAAAATACCAGACTGTTAGACCACAAGTGAAAGAGGAGAACACAAAGAAAGACTTTGGAATTATTGACCTAATTAAATCAGCAGGGATTGAATGATTAACTGGAGTGAGACTACTAATGCAAAGGTATGAAGAGGCCAGTGATGCATATACAGTGGCAATCAACTGTTCAGGTTCACAGAGCTCTAGACTTGTGTGTTATTCCCTTTGTTAAATTAATGGAGCATTTGTTTCTTAATGGGAAAAATAAATGGAGCATTTGAATGCTGACCCATATTGGACTTCAACCTGAAATTTAAAACACTATCAACTTTGGGAAAAAGTCCAAGTTAAATGGAATGATGTTGATTTTAGTGGAATAAATGATACACATATTCATATAAAAACTTGGAATGTTACGGTTCCCTTTTTTCCCCCTGAACAAAACACAGCTGTTTTTCCTTGGATCTTCGTGTGTGCATTTACAGTAGTGGCACTTTTTGCATCTCTTTTGTGATGTCCCCAGCACATCTATTTACTATACTGTTTGTAGCTGGAATATAAGGAATGGTATATCAGTAGAGAAGCTAACACCTCAGGAACTGTGAATGCTCATCTATATATAGAGGTACTTTGGCCGTCAGTCTTTCCCTGGTTTGCTTGGTTCATTTGACATTGGCTGATGTATCTTATGTTCGCTCACACCTTTACATGTTCACATATTACTGGTAAACTGAATGATACTTATATACTATACTGTTACTTGAGAAAGTCTTGTGTGGACTCCACTTTTTGTCCTTCCTTTGAGCCGGCTCATGACAAAGCAGTGGCTCATCCCGTCAGATATCGACAGTGTTAGTTTTCCTTGCTATTTTTAGGGGAGTATCACACTGAAGTCTTTTTGTTAGTTTGGGAAGCATTAACCAAATCCATTTTTGAGCTCATGTATCGAGGTACCATTGGAATGTTTTGTGACTAGTATTCTCCTTTGTGACTTGTATCAGATTAGTCTAATACGATCTGTTTTAGGATATTTTCTTTTATACCATATAGGATGTAGTTTGAAGCTATAGGTTTGGGATCATGCCACTGTTTTATTTAGAGGTTTCTGTTTAAGAATAAGTTCTCATAAGTATCAGGACATAATTCAGGGAGTCAAAACAGGTCAAAATAGTGAAAACTAGGTAAATGTTTCATGTTGCACCTGCTGATTACTCCCATTAAATATATATATATATATATATATATATATGTTCCATTTCCCCCCCTGAACTCATTCCAGTCTCCACCATTTTATTTGGAACCTCAAATAAATTATCTGATAGTTTCCTGAATTAAGAAGATCTCATGAAAAATGATGTCTGCTATGTTGAGCTATGATTGACAGTTGTGACTGACAACTCGCTCACTTGCTCAGTCTGACTTTCGGAGTTTGGGTTTGTTTAATAAAACACTTCTTTCTGACAGACAGCTCAACAGTAGCTGTGGTTAATAGATTCCACTAACAAGACTTCAAAGTAACTTAAAGTTTACCATTTTACCAAGTTGGTAAGCAAGTGTTTAGCATTAACTCACCCATGAACCCATGGACTCCAATTGTGCCTCGTCTTTTGTTTAGTAGTGTTCATTTCTTTCTTCATAAACTCAACATAGCAACAGCCAATCTGCAAACATCTGGATTCAAAATGGCAGCACAGAAACTAACAGGTGAGGTTCCTCCATTCACTTTAATATATGCAGACCATGTCAAAATCTGTTTTGCCAACTTGTCATATAGTGCAAAGGTATGATTTTACTCAATTTACACATCTTCGTTTCTAAATCTGGTTTGATGATTAGCATGGAAGAAAAATCATTACAAATCTTATGTGGACGTCAATCTAATAAAAATGATGAGCCAATTACAAGCACACTGCACACTTCTGTAAGTAGGATTTAACACACTCAATAATAGAATTCAGTTGTTTTCAACACTTAAGAGCATGACAGGGAGACAATATATTTTATTATATTATTATATATAATATATTTTATTATTCTACAAATATGTAGAATAATAAATAGGCTGAAATAAAACACTAATGAAGGGTGTTGTTAAGGAGGTATCGTGTTTGTAAAATTATATTGCAGTACATTTAATGCTTCAGCTTTTGGAGACAACATAAATATTTCTAACTAAATAGTAATGCAATTTGTCACTGAGATAAACCTGCCTCAGTGAAAGACCTGGTACCTTCAGCAACTGAAATAAATCATGGCAATGGCCACAATTAGAGAAAATACCATACTTCAAACAATTGTGTAGTAATAAAATGTTTTATTATAAGTTAACAAAAAGAAAGTCTGGTCAGTCAAGAATAAAAGGTTAATCAAATATGTCTACAATCCTTACATCAAATTCTTCATAAAACTAAGTCACTAATAAATATTTAAAGATATTTGACCACATACAGATCAGTCCTTCCTTGAATCCAATTGAAAATGTCAACTTTGAAGACATGACCTGCAGACACTGATGAGATTTCACATTGATTGGAACCACGATGAAGTCACAACAACCTCTACCTTCAGCTGCCAAATTCTTATTGAATTCTACCTTCAGTCCAAGCTAATATTCATGCCAGATTTTAAGTCATTCTGTCAAGATGTTCCTGAGATGACATGATTTAAATGTAATGGAAACTGACTGACATGCAGTGTGGATGCATCTATGGAAGAATTATCACTATCCACAAAAACGACAAAATGATGTTGACCTTAACTGGCCCTTGGAAAAATAAATATATGTTCAACTTAACAGATTCAAGTCTTTGATTTAGTCTCCACACCACCATATAAGCTTTGGTCTAACGAGATGCATTCTGAAAAACAGCAAATAGTTTTTTTTTTTGAAGGTTCTTTGATGGAGATGACAGCCTTGAGTCCGTAATAAGAAGCTTAGTTTTGCTCTGATTGCAGCTCTCCTTTTGAATTGAGCAATTGTGAAACACTTTTCACCACCACAATAGAAAAGCTGGACACCAACTGCTGCCATTTGAATGCAGGTTATTTTCCAGCTCATTAAGCATATTGATAAGAGTAAACAAATGGTAGATTTTAAGGGTGTACGGAATTGGACCCCACCAAGAGCTTTCATTAAAAGTTTTCTGAAATGGTTCATGTGCTTTAAGGAAATTGATATTTTATGTAAAAAGAAAGATTAATTGAGATGAATAAATTATATTTTTGATATCTATATGCATGTCTGTATTCAGCAATGATTTAAATCAGGGATTCTCAAACTTTTTTGGCCCAGGTCCCCCTTGGAGGGGTGAAATTTTTCCATGTCCCCCCTCATCCTCGTGATACTGAAAATGATAAAAAAAAACAAAACACTTCAACAATGATTATTATGAAACAATGATAACCTTTTTTAATAGTGCTTTTGTGCAAACCAGCTAAATTTTCAGGTATTATAATATAAATGAGCACTTCAGAAACAAAAATTTTAAATAATTTTAAAATAATAAACGGAACAAAAGACACACAAAACCGTGTGTGTGTGACAGACAGACAGACAGACAGAGACTTAATGAGAGGGATGGGCTTGTCAAACTCAATATAACTATCAATGTACTTTCTCTTTTTAGGGTTAGGGGCGTTTGTTTTTGTCATTGTCATTGTCATTTTCATTGTCATTTCTTTTACCACTTCTTGAGGAACTTGGCGGACACAAAAATCGACCCATGTTCGCTGCAGGGTGGCTAAAAATAGCCTGTGACTCGCTTCGTCTCAATTTAGTCAAGCTAGCGTCAAACAGCGCTGTTACTTCCGCTCGCTACAAAATAAAACTTCCGCATTTCAAAATAAAACAGCAAAAAAAATAAAAAAATAAAACAAAAATAAAACAAAACTGTGAATAATTTCGCGTACCCCCTGGACATGCACCACGTCCCCCGAGGGGTCCGCGGACCCCAGTTTGAGAACCGTGGATTTAAATGATTACTATGATAATGATTAAACTATTCTTATAATTAAATACATTATGAGTCCACTCTAAAAATCTAATCATGGGGTTTGTAAGTTCAGCTTAAAACCCAAAATCTTTTTCTGCTAAAAAAAAAAAGAAGTTTGTTTGTTTTATGTATTGCACTTTAAGTTAAGTTAAGTTACTTTATTACGTTGGTCTAAATGAAAAATAAGAAAAACAGTCTGAAGTTAGTAACATATGGATTTTGAACAGACATTTCTGCATTAACTTAACATATAATTATATTATGTTTGTACAACTTAAATGCTTGTAAGCTTTCTTTAAACGCTGAGTACATGGTAATAAATGAAATACTGGCTCAATGTTAAAATTACATTTTTTTAAAATTATGTAACAATATCCATAATTTAAAAAAAAAGTTATTTCAACTTGACTATAATTGTGTAAATGCCACAAGACTTCTCTAGTTCATTAAGCTCTATTAATTTAGTTCAAACAACAGGAATGGCTGCATGATTTGTCATGTTTGTGGGTATTGGGTATATTGTTGAAAATATGTTCGTTTATGTGCAGGGGTTTAGCAGGTTGTGGTCTTTGTGTTAATTTTGAGTTAACGTATGCATGCCAACATTTATTGGCCTTTTTGTGATTGTTATTGTACCTTTATAGAATTACATCATGAGACAGAGCTATAGAAAAAACACTGCCTTTCCTGTTTAACACCAACTACTCTGGTAAATTTCACTTAAAGTTACTATGACTTAATAATTCAAGACCTTGAATTATGCTGATGAAGAATGCAAATTAATCAGCCTACTTTACATCTCTTCTTCAGTACTATACATACACACATTCATATGTGTGTGTGTGTGTGTGTGTGTGTGTGAGCTGTAACCAACCTAGAATATTTAAATTATAATAGGGATTAAATAAATGACCAAGGCAACTAAATACAGGCCATTTTGAACTTGATAAATGAAGTTACTTGAACTCAATTTTTCTTACAGGTATTAAAGAAAACCAAGTTAGTAACATTAGAATAACTATCAAACAGATAATTACAGGTAAAATGATGTTTCCTTGATTTCAATCAATCTGAAAATGAACTGAAAACCCAACTTAAAGGCAATTTCAAGAAGAAATCATTATCTGAATTATTTTAAGTCAAACCAGGCTGTTATTTGTTTTTCAGTGTACATGTACATGAGTAATTCCATTTTCTGCAGCTTTATACGGCATCTCAGAGGCAACTATAATATTTTTTACTCTACTATATTTGTGTAACACCTCTACATGACATTTTTTTTATCCACTACCTGTCCAGTGAAAACTATACTATCTCCAAATGTTCTTTTTTTCTTTTTCTTTTTTTGGTGAATGATCCATCTGAATGACTAAATTCTTCTTTTAGGTAAAAAAAACCCCCAAAAACTTAAAAGCCCTTGTAGATCATAAAGCTGAAAATAGACATCTAAGTGAACATACATTTATTCACCGTTAATCTACATCCATCATCATATTTAACACTTTACAACACTGCAGACTACTTTTACTTCTTGTCAGTTGACACATGAGTATACACGTGATTATCTAAACAAATTAATCCTATATGTGTAGACATCAGCACCATGGGTTTGCTTCTACTGTACATTGTCTGGTTCACAGCACATTAACTAAGTGTACGTGAGGGTTGAAAAGATCACTTGTTGACAGTATATCTTCCTGACATCCATTTGGGAAATTTTCATTTCGCCAACATTAGTGTCCACCATTTGCTTTTTCAAATTGTACTACTTCTTGTCTCCTCTGAGGAAAAGGTGTTGGGTCAGATCCTAATTTAGACCAATAAATTTAGGCCCCTAGCTGCTGGGGGAAGCACTGTCACGGCAAGATTGATTTTATCCCGTCAGCCCTGAAGTGTGTAGATGTGAGTGTGGGGGAACAAAAGGTGGTGTATGGCCCTTCAGTCTCCAGCGGGAGTTGAAATGGCTCTTACCATCTGCTGAAAACAGTCAATACATCCCAGAGCATCATGTAGGGCCTCCCTATATTCCTCTGTGATTGACTCAAAAGGTCAGAGGCTGCATCAAAAATAAGCAGCCAATCAACATGCATGCCTTTACAGAATGCCAATACCTCATCAGCTCTGTTTGGTGGTCATCACATTGACATTATATCACAGCTACCTGCATGAATAACCTGGCAAAACCAAAGGCTGAGAACTGATGCAGAAGATCATCTTAAAATAGAAAGCTTTTAAAGTAATATTTTGTCTTTGTATGACAAACTAATAGAACATGCATGTTCATCATTCTGCCATCTCACTAGCGTTGTCCCCAGGGATATGTATAGCCCACTATATGGAAGACAGAAGTCAAAACACTGAGTTTGGAAAGTCTTCTGCCGCATTATATATGAATTAATAAATTATGAGAGGTATGAGATATGTGCTTTCAGCAGTAGCATCCTCAAACGCGGCATGTTCATCTCTATTTTCAGTCAGCAATTTCAGACCATCAGTGTGAATAGCATCTACTGTATGAGTGTAGTTTGGCTTTAATCCCATATAAAGGCTTCACAATGAAACAAGAGTTTGGCAGTGAGGTTGACTCTTCAGTATTGATTGTTGATACTGATATTAAAGGTTTGATATGTTAGATTTGTGTGTGCGCTCATGGTTATGTTTGTATTAGAGTTTGTTTTGTGCTGTGACCTGTGCTTCCAGTCATTTGTAATTTGAACAGGTTGTGTCAAATTAAGAAGTTCCCTACATAAGCAACCTGTGTTGATGGCACCATCCAAGTTAATTTGCATCATTAGTGAGCAACATGATCATATGACAAATATAATTATTAACTAGAGCTTTATACTTTTCTTGAAGGAAATGTAACCTGTGTGCTTGTCTCTTGCCAGGTCTGTGGACTTAAAAGCAACACATAGCTCCCATTCTTTTCATATCTGGATTCTCTGTGTCATTGTTTGTGGATTTTTAGACGTGTATTCAGATGAAAAACCTTGTCTATGTCAGTCCTTTTTAAAGTATTGTTTAAACAGGTTCCTTTATATGAATAACTCCATGTGTCTGGGTATGTGACCCCAGCTGAGCTCATTCACTTCATATAGAGATTTTACCTTTTGAGCTTTATTATAATATATCTATTTTTTATATTCAGTTTGAATGGTAAATGGACTGTACTTGTATAGAGCATTTTATACACCAGTGGGTGCCCAAAGTGCTTTATAATTCCTCACATTCACCCATTCACACACACACTCATACACCAGAATACAGCTGCTGCCGTCTGACACTACTGGGACTAACTTAGGGGACACTTCAACATGTTTGTATTGCATTCATTATTTAGCATTTTTGTTGTACTTATTTGAAATTTTAATCTAGCTGTATTTTTCATTTTTTTTTGTGGAGCCTTAGTTATCTTAATTGTATGCAGTTATGTCGCACAGACCACATTTGCCATTTCTAAGTCAATGAACACTTAAGACACAGACACAATAACATTCATTTCTGACTCTGAAACACTGTGAAACTGTTTCTATACATCTGCTAATTACAAAAACTTATGCCAGTCTATAAACAGTCAACTCAACAGGAGACAGAAGATTCGTTTGGTGCAAATTTTTATTCATTTTAATTGGAGCTGAAGAGGGATTTGCCTCAAAATGACTGTATACCATTTCACTTTCAAATGATTTAGGTCTTCAAACATGGATTCATCTGAATCCTAAGAACTGTGGCTACATTTGTTTCCTATGTATCATTTGGCCAGAGGAGGTTAGGTAACTTTTTCACTGCTCTTTCACTCTAGCCCATGATATCATGCACAATTTTGAGTCAATGCAGGGTTTCTTTTTAAACTCGCCTATTGAAAACCATGAACTCCATCCTGACACCAAAGACATTCTCGCACAGATGACATAAAATGTTTGCATTATGAAGTATCAATGATGTGTCTAGGTAAAAGTTAAGCAGTAGCAGACAAAAAAAAACCAAAACATTTTTGTTGCTTCAATTGAAGATAAAGGTTCTTTTATTATTATTATTATTATTATTATTATTATTATTGCATTCTTGTACCACAAGTTACAATGTGACCATACAGATAAACTTTCAGCCAAGGTGAACATTTTTTGTGTCGACAAAATCATTTTAGGATGAATCATTTGGGAACGGTAGTCACTTGAAAACGGCCCAGTCCATTTTGGATGGACACATTTGATGAGATTTGCAATTCTAATGAAATCTGTGCATCGGAATGTCAATCCAAATAGATAGCATATCTTTCAAGACCAGGCTGCAATTTTATATATATATATATATATATATATATATATATATATATATATATATATATATATATATATATATATATATATATATGTATATGTATAGTTTTGCAATAATATGTTTTAGTCTATTTCCAACACTGCATTTTTAGTTAGATGTCAGAATAAAAAACAATTTAAAATAATAATGCGAGCAATAGTCCTTGCTTTGTATGCAAACACACAGATAGTTAGCACATATCATTATTAGATTATTATGTTGTATATAATATTGTTATTAACAGACAAACAGAGCTGCCAGTGTTTGATGGATTTTCTGTTGGGTCAAACCCGGTCACACAGATGATTACTTTCCAATAGAATGAGAGAGAATATGTGCACAGTTAAGGAAGTGTTTGTTCATTATAATGCTTTGTAGAGTAACTAAAATGACACTAAAAGGTAATATAGCAGATTTATACCTGATAAAATAAATGAACTGAAAATATAAGACACAGGATGTACACAGTAACTGTAAACCTGATTCTGGTGCCATAGTCAGACTTAATTCAACAGCAGTGAACATAGTGCTGGTTTGTTTCTGGTTGACTCTTACTTCTTCTTCTGACTGGTTAGTGTTTATTAGGTTAATAGTTGTCCAACCAGCTCAGAGACATGAGCATCACCACATAGACTAGTTACTACAGTTTCAGTTATGGTAAAGTAGAAGTGCAAAATCTATTATACTAGTTCAGTCTGATCTTGGGCTTCGTAATAAATTTTATAATTTTTTTAACAAACCTACCACTACTACACTTTAGTTTTAATCTAGTCCCACTGTTTTGTAATCCTTTGTTGGTTACACTACAAAATTCACAATTAAAAAAATATTTTTTTTGGCTTTTTCCACTTCACAGTGTCTATTATAACATAAAACATAGTTGTTGTTTTTTTTTTACTGACCCTAAATTTAACTAAAGTATTAAAACTCAAACATTACTCCTTCACCAATCTTACCAACATAATTTGTGACTTGATTCAACTTGGATATATTAACTCTTTGTGTTTGTATCATTAGTGATTAGCATTAGCATTAGCATTTCATGACCCTTTACTATCATCTCTACCGTTTGTTTGAGCATGTTTTCAATATATTTGTACATGAATACCAAAGTATTTCTGAAACATGATGAGGATTATTAATGTAAAATAGACTCTCTAAAAGTTAATGAAATGAAAAAAATCTAACTTGCGCCACCTAGTGGGGCTGTTGTGCATTACATCCTTCTTACAAAAGGGGTAAACTGCCCAAGATGTTTGGTTTAGATTAGATATCAGGGCTCAAAGTTACCTCTACCAAATGGTTGAGCTGACCAACAAAGGGTTAACTGCACTTACTCTTAATACTTTTCTCACTTTGACAGGAAATGTTCAATCTAGGAATTTCACAGCATATCATCAAGCCTGTGGTTTTTTTTGTCTTTTTTTTTTTTTTTTTTTTTTACTGTGTATCTGACAATAAATCTCTTGAATCTAATGTCAACAAATGACTGGTTTCCATCCACACATGGACTTGTAACTTTGCAAGTGCAAATCATGAATAGACAACTTTTATTTCTGTAAATATTCAAAAATAACTATTTAGTTATTTATATTTTTGTCTCAAATGCACCGAAACAAATTCCTTATATGTGAAAGGGACTTACATGATGTTCATTATGATTATGCTTCTGATGTTTTTCAAATGATATTAAATCCTGGATGAATACAATAAATTAACATTATATAATAGCGAAAAATATATCATATAATAACTTTTCAAAATGTTTTTGATAAACTGAATAAGACTTGTTGAACTTCCACTCCAATGGCCACTATAACATAAAAGGCCCTCTCTGAATGCACAGTGTTTTTTATTTTTATTTATTTATTTATTTGGGGGTGATAGGGGGTGTTACTTATTTTTGCTGCTTCTGCATTTTTTCATTAAGGGTATATTAGTAAGTGAACTGAAGCAGCACGATGCTGCCTTGAGAAAACACACCAAAAAAAAGAACATGGTGATTGAAATAGATAATTCAACACAAATTAAACTAATAAATACAACCTATGTTTTGTACAGTAAGATTGACCTCAATTGTACACACTGTAATGACAGGTTCAGAGGGATTTTTATTGAGTATCTGGTGCAAACACACAACGTGATCATTGTGACAATTTGTGGTGTGTTACATAACCAACACACTATACTGTACGTACATATGAGGCGTCTGCCAACAGTTTTGGACATCGTCAGACAGGAGATGCCCAGAAGCAACAAAGCAAAATCAATTCTGCATGACAAGGTGCATGGATGATGCCAGAAGTCTGGGGCTCATCTCGTTCATCCGAGCATGAAGGGTGCAAGTATTAATAAACCACCAGACACAGAGTTTAAAAAAAAAAAAAAAAAAGGAAGGAAGGAAGGAAAAAACAAGCACGGGGCTGAGTGAATGTGAGGAATGATTTATAAGATGGAATAGTTCTTAATGGTTTGGGGGTAAACAAGAGTGTCCCTATAGCCTGGTCTGCATTTCATACTTCTGTGATGAAGCTGTCATAAGCATACAGCACTCTGGTAATATAATCCTCTGGGGGACGCTTAGTTTTAATTTAGGTGTCAAACGAAAATGATTGACTTTTATTGTTTGATTGTGTGTGTGTGTGTGTGTGTGTGTGTGTGTGTGAGTGACTGTACTATGCTTGTCTATATCTGCACTTTTCAAGTGTACACACATGTTTTGCATAAAGGCAAGACATATTTAATCTCAGTTAATTATGCAGTAATTAAGAGAAAAATTCTTCATCATCACCATCATCATCTTCTTCTCTTTCGTCCCTGTTCTTCTTCTTTTGTTTTCGAAGACAAAAGGTGCTCAGAACATTACTTATTTATTGTTTTATCAGCTCCAAATTTATGGTATTAACCCTTGAATACAATCTATTTTTCTGGCAATGTCATTTATTTATCACCATTTATTATATATTATTCACCGTATTTTGCATTTCCAGGTTCAAATCTGGTATTTTCCTATATTTAATTTGCCGTAGATTCAGATGTAAATGAAAAAAAAAGGGTTAAAATATCAAAACAGAGACAACGTAAGACAAGTGGTGCTAGAGACATGAACCCTGACCCTCACATATACTGTTACTAATGTTAGAAGCTGGTGTCATCATGTCAATGTGTGGTGTTGTCATCTCTATGTACAGTATGTGCCAAATTTGAATCAAATTGAAACAAAAATGATGTTTTTATAGACATTTGAACTATTGTCCATTATAAGTAAATTAAAAGTAAATTGGCAGAAGAAAAAAATCCATAAAAAATGTCTACCTTGAACCTACTGTTCTCAAATTATAATCTATGAACCCAATTTGGTATGGATTTAATCAATAATTTTGCAACTAGAGTATTAACAAAGAAACAAAAACAAACAGTAGTTCTTGCCTCCCCTTCAGGGGGTCAGGGTACAGGGGTCATTTTTTCAGCAGAACATATCTTTAACTGATTATAAAAGCTAGTGTCTATAATAATTCCATGGCTTTTACTGGTGAAACAATGTTGTGGAAGGCGTTATATTCATTCATTCACACACATCTGATGCTACAGAAAATTAATTTTACCTGAATCATTTAAAAGTTTTGGGGTCCAATCAAACAATAACATATGGACAATTTTTCTCTGTCATGTAAGCAAAGTAACTTACATGCATGTATTATACATATTTAAGTATGTATTTATAAGCGCTTTATTTGACAGGTGAGTTCATAACACATTCATAGCAGCTGTCATAAACTGCACATAAAGCATTCATGACTGTTTCAGGAGACACGACTCAACATTCATACCAAAAAATTCATGAATGTGGAAGACAGAATGATGACAACTTTTCAAAATAAAAGTCCAACAATTGCAAAGCAGTACTGTCGTCCCCCAAACTGGACATACATTTGTTATTTTTCTGTACACATTGAAAACATGCAGTTCTCGATAGAAATCGATATCAATTAGGACAAAATGTTTCAGATATTATGTTCAACTACATTTTGGAGTAAAATAATCTGGAAGAATGTGGTAACCATATGTGGTTGCCATAGTAACACAAAGACAGCTCTTTACCATTGTATCATTGTATGCATCACCCAAAATGTTTCCTTATTTTTTTTAATAACAACAATAAGGAAACATTAAATAAAGCATTGTGATTTAATGTATTTAATACTAACACAGTGTTATTTACAACTTGTGGTGGGTAAATTCTAAATAAAGAGCATTTTCTCAGTAACAGTTCACAGATACTCTATTTAAATGTGACATGTTGAAAAAAACATTCAAACAATTTTAGATGTAATTTGTAGTTTCACCTATATTTGTATGTCTTGAGGCACGGCTGTGGTGTAAAAATTACAATTGATAAAATCAGTTCTAACTTTTTTTTTTTTCTCTGTGTGAATTGTGTAGTCCTTTGTCTTTTTAAAAATGTATTTATTTATTACCCCATCACCCAAAATGGAAAAGGGGGATTGTTACCCCACCAAAGGAGAGAATGGTATCGCTTTTGAGTCAATTTGTCTGTCTGTCTGTCTGTAAGCAGTTCTATGCAAAAACTACTGGACCAATTTCCACAAATTTTTCCCATATTGATAAGAGATGGAGAAAATTTGGTAAAATTTTTGTGAAAGGTTGGGGTTTGTTGTACGTGGTGCCACTTGTTTATTTACATATTTATTTATTTATATTGCTTATATTACTTTTAGCTCTTTCATTTTATTGCTTTATTTAGAGCGTTGCTGTAGTTTTATTCACTTATTTATAGTTTTTAGTATTTATTTTAATTGTTTTATTATTTTTATGATGTATGATGTTCTTGTTGTTTGAATGTGATATAAATAAAGTGGCTTGTTTCAGATAACAGTGCCATAAAATAGAGATCTGTAGCTAAAAAAAATGATAAATGATAAATGATGCGTGAAAATGATGTTCACTTTCACTTTATTAGACCCATCGGTAGGATTATTTTTTTAAAAAGCATTCAAGGTATTACGTATGTATACATTCTTTTGGTCACTCATTGGGTGTTTTGGACTTTGAGGATGTTAATGTGTAGATATTTATCTGTTCCTGTTGAAATGAGTAAAAGACAAATGATCCCTAACTAGTATACTTCAGAAAATTCAAGCCATGTTTGTAAGATACTTTACTCTATTTTGCCTTGTCCTCCACCAGGGAGTAAATTTATTCTGTTACTTTTCAGAAGCCTATTATCTGCCATTTAATATTCTATCCTCTCAAGGTACATACACAAAGTTTGACAACCTTTATACAGTTGCTTGGAGCTATGTTTAGTTTTGAGAACTTTATAATGTAAACCCATGGGTGCAGGAATTTCTCAAACTATTTATTATAGAAAAATCTAATGTTTAGTTCACATCAAAGTATTTTTTTTTTAATATCAACTATACTTGTGTGTGTGTGTGTGTGTATTTTAAGATAGTGTAAATAAATAAATAAAACCCAAGTCATGATATTTCTGCTTATCGCTAAAGTGGGGAAAGTATAATTAGGAGTATTAACATATTGAAATGTTTCAATAAAATAAGTGATTGCAGGTATATGACTTGAATAAAGTATGAAAGCATCTCATCAGGAGTTTAATTTCAATATACACAAACCAGCCGCACAGTGACAGATGTGACACCATGTATATCATCATTACAGGTACCACATATCTTCTCATCAACATTTCATTAACATGGATTATTTCAGCCTTAAATAAAACCAGTGCTCTTTGATATACCGTAAAGTCACTAACGTTTGGAGCTGTGGCACGATGAGAGCAAACACAGATGTATTTATTGAAATCGGTGTAATCATGTGCTCACTATGTCCTAGAAGATAAACACAAAAAGGAGATGGGCTTCTTCATAGACCCTTTAATGTTGTTATTAAAGCTTCCCTGGAAGGGGTAAATATCGATGTGGAGCGTGGACTCCTTCACAGACCACTGCACTTTGGTGTCCCGCCCTGCTAGTGCCATCAAATCAATCAACCTTTCTAATTAACTGCATCCAAATGAGGCGTCGTCTAGTGTGCTTCAGAAAAGGCCCCTTTTCCACATCACCTCCTATGCTCACAGGATGCCGTGCGTGCTCTGAGCTCAGTGCTATTTCTGCACTCTGCCTCTAACCTCATTCAACGTCTTCTCAAAGCAATCAAGATCTCCCTTTGACTATTTTTTTTTTTTTTTCAAAGAGATCGAGACAACAGCCTAGAACTTGACCCACCTTTTAAATTCTAATTTGACATTCACACATTTACTTATTTCACCTGTCTTTACATCCGGTTAAAATTGACCAATTTCACCCCATTGATTTTTGTCTTAAGAAGCACAGTGACAGTGTTTGTTGTGAGGTGTGTGAGCTTTTGCGGATATATGACAAAGAATTTCTTTGAGGGTGGATAAAAGCTCTGGAGGGAACAGCTGCTCGGTGGTACAAATCTGTCACAGCCAGCCAACTGTCCCTCTCTCTTTTCTTCCTATGTTCTTAAATGCTCGCTCTCCCCTTGCTGCTTCTGATGGAGCTGGAGAGTGAAGCTCCTCTAAGCAACACCCTCAGGGCACTTGGAGTGGATCCAGATGTGCTCCTCCAGAACTGTGGACTGCAGCATTCCTGGCATTATTCCATTCACTTGGCTCTTGTTCACTTCATTTACAATCAGTCGGCATTTCATACTCAATGTAAAATCTGATTTTCGTCCATTTCTTTCCCCCTCTCTCGTTTGTAGCATTAATTGAAAATGCAAACTGTAATCAGATCAGCTGAATAAAGATGAGTGGCTTAAAGATTGGAGATACGAGTGACAATTCACATGGCTCTGCATAAGAAATGAAGAGGCTGATAAAAGGAATGTGGGTTTGATCATTGTGTGAGATGATAATGGTCTGTTTTGGCACATGATGGGTCCCCCTGTCCTCTTACACTAGTGGCAGATATCAAGAATGACATTTTTTTTTCTTAAATAAAATGATTCATTATAATTAATTTCTTTCTTTTAAAATTTCTCCCGGAGCTAACTTTGTATTTCGTGATGGGGGCTATACTTGCTGCTGGGCTCAGATTAATGTGAATGTTAACTCAGTAAACTCATCTTCTTATCTAGAACTCTGAACATAAGTACATCTGCTTCTTTCATAAAATGATAACCTGTTTGCTCCCTTTAAAAACTAAATGATCCCTCTCTCTCTCTCTCTTTCTCTGTATATATATATATATATATATATATATATATATATATATATATATATATATATACAATGTGCGATTTTTATCGAAAAACCGAGGGGAGGGGGGGGGTTGTGTTGCATGACCATCATGCCCGATTGTAAGCATATTAAGAGGAGTAAAATAAACTAACCAGGATTCCCTCAGTAGCAGGACCCACAGGCGGGCATGCGAAATGTGGAGTATGGAAGACTGCATACCCAGTAATATATATATATATATATATATGTGTCAGCACCCTCTGCTCGGACTTCGCCACTTCCTGGACTCGCTGCACCCTCTCTACCCCGGGTTAGAGGCCTCGAGAGGGATGGGACCCCTCTTCCCTCTGGCCCGCCAACCGCGTCGCCAGGGCGGGGACCGGCGGGCGTACAACAGGAACCAGGGGTCACCTGTGATGTCAGCAACCCACCTGACCCATCTTGAAACACAGGAGTGTAATGCTCACACGAGTCAGAGGGTCTCCCAGAAACCCCCCGTTGTGCACCAGCTTAGGTCGGGTGCACAGAGGCAGGAAAATAAGTGGACCCTAACAGACACTAATAGTGATGTGTGTGTGTGTGTGTGTGTGTGTGTGTGTAAAACAAATGTGGAAAAGGGGTGAAAAATAACCCACAACTTTGATTAAGTGCAAACATAAAAGAAGAGATAGTAAATATCCTCTTGTAAAGATGTTACCATAGTGCTGCAAAAATTGACCCTGGTAGCAAAAGTACTCAAGCCACATTTTTGGATAATTCAAATTGAACTAAAGATGTATTTGTTTCGCCCACCCTATAAATATTATAGTTTTACAGAGTTTTTTGTGAATTCATATTTTTAGCACCAAGGTCAATGTAATACAAAGAGATACTTGGAATATAAACAAACCACTTTAGTTTTTATTTTATTTTTGTTATTAAATGAATAATCAAATTAAAAACACTTATGTTACAGTGTTATTGTGAATAGTATCTGTATTAGCTTTCAATTATGTTCTGTCAAAACTGTTGATAGTGTTGTTTTCATCCTATTGTTGACGAATCTGATAGGTGTGAAGCTCTGATAGATACATAATTGATAGCAATGACTATGGAATGACTAACACAGTCCTTTGTCTATTTTCATAGGATGTAACTGCACTATTCCAGTTCTAATTAAACCCTGCTGAACCATGACTACATAGGAAATCAAACTGGTTCCAACCAGTTATAACAGCTAAACATGTTGAAGGGACTCCAATAGAAAAAGTAACACAACTAACTGTAAATACGGATACAAAAAAATCACTGAATTGCGGTAATGTATTATGAAATTCCTTACTGAAAGCAAAGCAAGAAAAGAAAAGAATTTAAGAGCACATTCCACCATCAAGGCCTTCACATCTTTTTATCCCTTGATTTATTTAAACAATATTTTTATCAAGATTTTCTATATTGATGCAAAAGTATGCAATTAAAAAGTATTAAAATGGTCATAAAAAAGTAAGCAAGAAAATTGTAACATAAATAATATTTTTAATAAAAAAAACAAAAACAAGACTGGGTGTACATCACAGGACAATAAAATATAATATTGCATCATGACACACTACAGTGAAATATCGAAAATGTCTAAAAAAATGTAAACATGACAATTATGTAACATGAATATTAATATAGAGCAATAAAATACTAGTCAGGATTTACATTATTAGTCAAAAAACTTCTTTGGACTGAGATAAATAAAATATTTACACTACTGCCTTGAAACATAAAGACTAGTAAATAATAAATTAATGAAATATTAAATAAGTAGTGACTATATGTTGGATTTGTACATGATACAACCTGTAAACAGTGCTCTGTGCTTGTATAGAGTTGTACTGCATTGATCTGATTAATTGCGACACTATTTGACATGAAAAAATGGAAATATAAATGGAAGCATCTGAACTTTTTACTTGTATAACTATAATCTATAGGTTAAAAGTTTTCCCATTTTAGTTTTTATACTTTTTGGTTGATTACATCATGCCATACCAAAGACTCCAGCCAAATATGTTAGGTCTGAACTTCAGAGGATGAACCCAAATGCAGAACACAGGGATGGTGTTAACAATACTAAAATCTAAACAATACTAAGTCTAAATTTAAGGATGAAAAAAAAAACACATTACACTAAAAAAATACACTAAAATGAGTCAATAAAATAATTAAATAAACCTAGATATCATTAAAACATGTCTGTAAAATGTCAATCCAAATCTGTTATAAACCAGATAAAAACATAAGAAGCATAAAAAAAGCATAAAAACTACACAATAAATAGTAATAATGTTAAGACCACATTAAAATAAACCAGACCCAAGAAATAAAATAAAGTGCCATGCCTCAGGACATATTTAAAAGAGAAACAGCAGCAGGAACGAAACTGTCTTTGTAGTGAGTGCTGGATCTGGTCCTGGATTTGGGGACTTTAAATCTTCGTCCCAGTGGGAGGAGCTGAAACTCCCTGGTCAAAGGATGGGAGTCATCAGCTGAGATAGATGTAGTCAGCCGCTGTACCCGCCTGGTGCAATTTATACCATTACTGTAACTTTACTGTTCTAGAATAACAAAATAATCCAAAAGCGTTCTTTTTTTATAATTTTTTTTTTACATTATCTCCCTGAATTAATAATTAAAACAATAATAACTAGTATTAGAGTGTGTTAAAATGTGAAAAAAAAAATCAGATTAGCTGAAAGACAAAAAAAATCACTTTGTTTTAAATACATGTTTCTTTGCTTCAAAAATTAAACGCATGTTGTCTATAGCTGAGTGCACATTTTTATAATTCCAGGAAAAATGGGTTCGCATAAAAAAACTTTTCAATCACATCGTATTTTTCATGCCTAAAGAAGAATAAAAAAAACTCAGGAAAAGACTAAGGTTCGACTAAGGTTCTCATAATTCATGCATGAAAGGGTTTAAAACAGCTCGAAAAAGGGCCACAATTTCTACTTTCCAGTTGTAAAATCAGTATCTTAGTGATTACCATCTCATTCATGATAGTGATAGTGTTCTGCAGAGAGAGACTGTGGTTTAGTGGTTTAGACAGACACAACCCAAAAGAGCATTTCCAAGGTTATGGCATCATCATACAATTCCAAAAACTACTTGAATACTTCACACTAGGTATTTATATAGTTTTGAATATGTCCAGAGAAGACAGTCCTCCATCATATGGGTGATTCAAGTGCATTGTGTTGATGAGATAACATAGCATTAGATATTATGACTTATGACCTTTGTCGCATTCTGAAAAATAATACCCTATTACCAAACAAATTAAAAATTAAAAATTATGAAATGCTGATTAATTTTAGTAATGATAATCAGTCTTGTTGTGTTCATTATGAGACAAATCATAACATTTTATAGGAGCATAATATAAAGGTGACTCACCTTGTAGACATCTTGGATCTTCTGTTAGTACAGATGGATTGTGGGTAGTTTCAGTTCATGTTCAAATTCCTATAGGTTTTCAATGCAGTTCTCAAATATATTGAGATATAATGAGAATAACAACTCGTGGACATAATCTTTTCTTGATTGATTATGATTATTCATTATTAGAATAACAAAAAAAACAACACCTAATGAATCTTTTGACAGATAACAATGTATTTGTAGTTGTATTTATTTATTTATTTATTTATTTATTTATTTTTGTATTTATTGTTCAGTTTTCCCTTAATTCAAAGACCAGACATTTAGATGGGCCACATTTTGGTAACAAGGATTTGCTCAGAAAATGCATAAAAAGTGGAAAATAAAAATATAATATTTTAAAATGTTCTAGTTTGAAAGAAAAAAAAACAAATTTCTTCTATAGTAAAATAAAGCTACATATACGATTTATTTCATATTTATCCACTAAAACCTCAGAGCTATTGATTTTTTTTTTTGTTTCATGAGAATCACCCATATTTGCTCTAATCACATAATGAAGAGATTAAAGGATGGATATTATGTAGTTTAACTTCACTTTAAATTGAATTAATGGATGTCTATAGTATTAACAGAACCTGATCGTATTCTGCTGCTGTCTCCGTTCTCTAGTCCCTCTTTCCAAGCTTGTTTCAAACATGAGGCAAAGGATTATAGGAGCATAGTGTGCTGCCATGGCAAAGCTCGCAGCCACTGTAAAAGTCTACATTCATGACTGTTAAATTTCCTTATATCATGAAGGAGCCACCCAAGAATACCATGTCTGTGACATCGGCCAAACCAGTACTCCCTAACAATGATTCCATGAATGTGGATGCTATTGATCCCCCTTGGCAACTCCTTGACAACAGATGTACAAAAGATGATAGAATTACAGCAAAGGACAAAGTCAGGATAACACCGTCCATTTGGCACAAAAGTTAACTCAAGATAACTCAAAAATTTAAGGACGGATTTTGATGACATTTTCAGGATGTGTTGGGAGTGTCACAAGGAACAAATTTTATTGTATTTTCGTGGTGATCCAGAAGAGATCCTGGATTCCGGATCAATCAATCAATCTATCTATCTATCTATCTATCTATCTATCTATCTATCTATCTATCTATCTATCTATCTATCTATCTATCTATCTATCTATCTATCTATCTATCTATCTATCTATCTATCTATCTATCTATCTATCTACCTACCTACCTACCTACCTACCTACCTACCTACCTACCTACCTACCTGCCTGCCTGCCTGCCTGCCTGCCTGCCTGCCTGCCTGCCTGCCTGCCTGCCTGTCTGTCTGTCTGTCTGTCTGCCTGTCTGTCTGTCTGTCTGCCATGATAGGATTAGTGGGTCACCAACTTTTACCCTCCTACCCCCCCAAAAAAAAAAAAAAAAAGAGGGGTATTTGTTTTGGTTCAGTTTGTAAGTAATTATATTTTTAAAAACTACTGGAATAATTTCAAATAAATATTTAGGAAAGGTGGTTCAGAATAGATCTTGTAAAATGTTGCCAAATGTAGGTCAAAGGTTAAAGTCATTGTCACCAAAAATTTATTTTCACAATGATCAGGTACAAGGTTTTGGCAGGGGGCGGGGCTTGTTGTTGTCAGTAACATTTCTTTGACATTTTAGATCAGAAGGCAATTTTGGTCGCCGATGACTGTTTGGGTCTTTATGGGTTAAAAAAACAAAACACTGAAAGCAGCGAGTTGTTGTTTGTCAGTTTGTCTTTAAGCATACAAAATCCATGCAGTAGTCAATGTCTGATATGATATCTGTGGGCACCATAATTCTGGATAGATCTGAAAGTTAGAGGTATGATAAGCTAGAAGAAGACGTGGAATTATAATAAAACACACAACTACCCCATGAGATTTTTATTTTTTTTTGATGGTAGGAAATATAATCTATGTCACTCAAGCATTCTAAATCTAAATCTGAATCCTTGTGATGGTCTGTGACAATGATTTCCTCTCCTGCTTTTCTCCTCCTTGTTACAATCCAGACTGTGACTGTGCCAAATTATCCTCACCTGCCAAAATTTCAATAGGGATTAATGGAAATAGTGTGTGTGGTGCCAATTGGGCTAAGTTCCATTACCCAAAGGAATATTTTTTTAAAGGCAAATACAAATGCTACACAATCACAGAAGTATTTTTTTTTTCTCTTTGCATGATACTCTGTCTGGGTTTGACTGAAATGCATCTTATAAGAATCCTTTAATGCTGTAGAGTCTGACAACATGACCATCACCTGGGGTTTGGTTGTAAGATACACTAACTGGCTTGTTGATAATTTAAGACTTTATTTAATTAATGCCAAAGTCAAGGCAGATGTTGATGAATAAAATTTCTACACAGAGGATTTGTGTTGCAAGTGAAATATCTTAGAGCACAGACACTAATTAAAAACATCAGAAACCAGGAGTCACGGCTAAAGAATAATCTTTCAATTAATTAAACACTTCTAAGTCGTATGTGTCTGTTAAAAGGTTGTCAGAGGGTTGACTTTGAAACTATATTTAATAATGAACGCACTTTTTTTTCTTCTTACTTTACCATTAGACTGATGTTGTGTAGGTTATTTTACTGCACATGGTTCCATCTACACACATTATTATTATACACACCTCCAGTATATTTAAGTTCTCTCTCAAAAACTAATTATACTAACAAGAAGATGGCACCATATGCTTATGTTTACTTTAGACAGACTTTCACCAATTACATTTAACGACGCGTCAGCTAATAAAAGGGCGTATCTTTAAATGTAAGTCTATCACTGTACATTGTGTTTGTTGAAGTGCTGCAGAAGTTGACTTCTTCATGGTTTAACATATTCAAGATTGGCATCAAAACAGATATTTTCTTATTTTTGTATGCTAGATACAATTTAACAGTGAACATATGCATTATTCATTTTTAAAGCCACATTCTCTGAGTGGATCATTTGGCCTGTGATCATGCCTTGCGGGGGAAGACTGTTTATTTTTTATTGAAATAATCTCTCAGTAGGAGAAAAGTTGCCCATGTGAGAAATCTGATTTTCTGGCATTGCACCAGAGTGCAGAGGAGGAGCTCTGAGGAATATAAGAGCAGCGAGGAACTATACGAACAAGATTTATTTTGTTATACACAAGACAAACAGCCCTTAGAGCTATGGCTGACAGTTAATTGCTACCTGAAAAGCACTTTACAATCATTATCCTGACTACCTGATCTTTTGTTGGCACTTGTGCTGTGTGTGATCCTTAACTTGGACTCTGCAGCCGCTGTTAAGTGTTTTGCTTAATAAGCTAATTTTACTCACTCCTGTCCACCCTCCCTCTCCATTTCAGTTTCAGACATACAAGTGCTTGTATTTTCTATGTGGGTGTAAACAATATGCACTACATAGTTGCCATACCTAATGTGCTTGTTAGCCATCTTGGACTCCCCTGGGGCGCGTGTCCCTATCCTAGGACTTATTCATGGTGCAGCTTTAACAAGCACTGTCGATGTGAGGCCATTGAGAGCTTGCAAGATTGCAGTCAATGGCAATTTCATGTGCCACACAGGGTGCAAATGAGCTCGGCAAATATTACTGGGGCCCTCAATCTATGTCAGTGACAGCAGGAAGGCTGAGGCGCAATGGCCACAGGCTGCAGGTGTAGTAGCAAATGTTATTTTAGATACAACCGCTTGTTCAACAATTTAGGAAAAATTAAACAACCTTCTACAAATCACTGAGCTGCTGTTATTATTATTTTTTTTTATGTCAGAGACAAAGAAGGCACAGCAAATCTGACCTTGAGACATAAGAGTTAAATGATGAGGTTAAAACAGAGGTATCCAACATGTGGCCAAAACCAGCCCTTCAAGAAAAGACTCCAATCGGTCTTTGGAATGAGTTAGTGAAATACAAAAATAATACTAAAAACATTAACAATCAAGGATGTTAAAATAATTTGAGGTGAATTCAATCTAAAATGGCTCAGACCAGTAAAATAGTTTCATAATAAACAATACATACTGAAATCCACATTTTATTCTCTTCCTTTTGATGCAAAAAAAACTACAATTACACTTTTTTTTTAGCCTTTTACGAAAAATGTGAACAACCTAAACAAATATGATCAACCTGAAATGTCTTAAGATAATTAACATACATTTAATTTTGTTCATAGTTCATGTTTTTCACATTTTTTTTAAAGGGTAGTTTGTAGGTGTAAACATTTTGTTAACATATTTTTACCTTTTTAAGTCTAAAAGATAGAAGGTAGTCATGCAAATATATGCCATATGCCATACAATCATATATATATATATATATATATATATATATATATATATATATATATATATATATATATATATATATATATATATATATATATATATATATATATATATATATATATATATATTTCAGTCTCCTTCATGCTAGCCTCCATGTTTTCCAAAGCTACTGTGTCGAGAGTCTACGTCATAACTGTTAAAATCATGCCCAGTGATCCTGATGGATCCAACAGAATGTCTACTGTGGTTTACCAGACCATTGTGTGAGCTCACAAAACTGAGCGGAAACAGACGAGGGTAGGCGAAAGTGTGGGTACTCCAGGTTCCTCCCACCATCCAAACACATGCACTAATAGGTTAACTGGTTAAACTAAATTGTCCATAGGTGTGAATGTGAGAGTGATTGTTTGTTTATATATGTTCAGCCCTGAGATGAACTGGAGACTCATACAGGGTGTACCCCGCCTTCACCCACTGTAACCGGATTAGACCCCCAGTGACCCCCGCGTGACCCTAGTGAGGATAAAGCAGGTTCAGATAACGAGAAAATACATCTATTTGAATATAAAAAAAAGCCACTTTTTTTGCGTCCTCATTCCTATCTAATAGTTTTGCCTCAAGACCATGTAAAATGTATTTTTTCCACAACTATATTCACCTCAATCTCTGGTTATGTGCAACCATTTGGTACCTTGGAGGAATCCCGTCACACAGAAATGACTTTCACATTTGGTTGCAATTTCATTTCATTTATTTTATTTATTTTTTTCATTGTTAATCCTGTAAAGCCTGAACCATTAGATCACTCACAGAAAATTCCACTTCTTTGAAATTGGAACTTTATTAAACCTTCCTCCCCCAATTTTTTTTTCACATATCAGTTAATATGTATGAGTTTCAAGTCATATATCAAATCATATTTGATATATTGGTCTCAAAACTCAAATCTTATTATTTTTGAACAAACAAAAACATAGCATAACACAAACATGTTTCAATAAATTGGTAATTCCTTTTCAAAATTGTCAAAGTTTAGACTCCTTCCTTATTAATGGTATCACTGGAAAGACCTGAACTAATTTCTCCTGAAGCTGGATTACATGTATATTGCATGTATATAATTGTATACATCAAGACTTTTAAGAAAAAAAAATCACACAGATCATATCAACGGCTTCAGTGCAGAATAAAAAGATTGAAAACAACTCAATAAAATAAAACATATATGTACAGCAACACAAAGGATGACAAAGGTTGAATGAGTTGTGGCAGAGACGACAGAAATAAGACAGTGTATGTTAGTATGTCAACCAGAACAGGGTAATATTAAAATTCAAACATTAGATAGATAGATAGATAGATAGATAGATAGATAGATAGATAGATAGATAGATAGATAGATAGATAGATAGATAGATAGATAGATAGATAGATAGATAGATAGGTAGATAGATAGATATAGATAGATATAGATAGATAGATAGATAGATAGATAGATAGATAGATAGATAGATAGATAGATAGATAGATAGATAGATAGATAGATAGATAGATATAGATAGATAGATAGATAGATAGATAGATAGATAGATAGATAGATAGATAGATAGATAGATAGATAGATAGATAGATAGATAGATAGATAGAACTTTAAAACCATAAAACCTAGATAATGAATAGGTAATGAATTAAAAACCATATATGTTTGTATACATATTGCACATAACCTTTAAAGTGAATTATTTAACAGATGGATGGTGGTTGGGGAAAAACACTTCTTAAATCTTGTGGTTTTACATCGTAGCTACATCGTGGCTGAGGACAAGAGGGAGAAAAGTCCAGAGGCAGGGTGCGTGGGGTCTCTAGAGATCTTCAACGTTCTGGGCAGGTAGTGTTGTTTGGCCAAGTCTCTGACAGGAGGCAGTGGGACTCCAATAATCCTTCCCACAGCCCTCACCACCCTCCTCAGCACATACCAGTCCAGGGTGTTACAGCTCTCCTACCACAGATAGTACACTCTCAACGGTCCCTCTGGAGAAGGTGGTGAGGACTAAATGGTTGAGGTGGACCTTCTTCAGCCTAAGAACATGAGATTCTGGAAGATCTTCTTACAATATTATTACTATTACTATTACTATCATTCTTACAAACATTAAAAAAGGTCAAAAGAGACAACATCACATAAAAGCCGGTCTTTAAAAATGTGTTTTAAGAGATGTTACTGATTCAACAAGCTTTATCTCCTCCAGTTCCAAACTGTATCAAATATGACACTTTGGGTCTTATAGGCTTAACTAGCATAATTCCAGGGCTGGTTAGGCAACATGTGGGTCCCTGTATCTGTGTTGACTTGGTGTGGAGGCGGAAGGCATGCCCTATTGAAGAGGATAGTTCACCTGGTGTCGTTCCTGGTCCGAAGTGGAAAGTGGCTGAGGCCCAGGGCAGAAACTTGGGGGAGCGTCCTGGAGCTGTGGAAGAACAAGAGGCCATGAGCCAAGAGAGAAGAGAAAGATGCAATGGCTGTGTGGACGTTTTATACCCTGAGGTATAATTTCATTTTCGCTTTGGTCATTGTAGGCCAGTCCTAGCTGTCATTTATCAGGGGCCTGATTGGAGGAGGAATAAGGCCCTGCCTTTGGTTCCACCTACCAGCCCACCCAGGTCAGTTAACCGTCCTTCAGGTGACTTGCATGTGTGAACCATAATTTTACAATCAAAGCAATTCTATAATTACTTAAGGCAGAAAAGGAATAAAAGACAGGACATGTATGACGTATATACACACAGTTGCAATTCCATCACAGATACAAACAATATGATCGCACAATAGTCTCTGGTTTTCTGTCAGTCCTAACTCACAGACGGGTTGGTGTGGGTGTGGTGAGGGAGGGCCACTTCAGAGCTGTGAAACTCCTTTGTGTTGGTGCCATTTGTCTTTTGTGGCAGTTCTTGGAGGAACCCTGTCTGGACCCTCTGCGGTTCTTGGGGGACAGTGTTGGTTTTATTTGTATGATGCAGCATTTAACATTAATATTGGTTGTAGTAACGTCCTATTGCATAGAGAGAGATTTGAAAGACAACCTTTTAGCCAGCCTCCCTTGACTATGAAGCACAACTAGACCTATACATGTGATGAATGGAGATAGTGCGACGAGGCTAAAATTCTGATGCAGTAACAGTAGAAAACTGACTGCATTTACTTTGAGGGAAATTTGCTGAAATGAAAGTCGGAAGAGGAGTGTTAAACACATGAAGTTCATAGACTAAATGCTCCCGAAACATGTTCGGCTTTTTCTTCTTTCCATTAAGATGAGCACATTAGCAAGTAAAAAGCCCCCCAAGTGTCATGATTGCTTCTGTGTTATTCCTGCATGTCCAGAAATAACTTTTACCTTGTACGTCTCTGAATTATGAAGCAGGACATGGATTAGACTGAAAGCACTCCCGAATGAAATAATGCCCCCCTTTCAAATCTTACTATCAAATGTGAGAAGTGAAATAGTGTGAGGATACAAAATATATTAAGAATCAAAGAGAGGGAGGAAAAGGAACATGTGAAACTGGAGACCTGTGAGAGGAGGGGGCAAGAAGAAACCCACTTCATGAATTAACAAACCCGTGGTAATGGAGTCTAAGGTCTCATTGCTATTTGTGATGGAGGCAGCCATGCATTCACTCTCTACTTATTAGGTGGGAATGGAGAGACACAGTTCTTTTGATTAATACCCCTGCCTTTGTAAGGTTGGTAGGTGGGGAGCGGGGATGCAAGCAGGGAAAAAGGGGGTGGGGGTGGGGAGAAGAAGATGAGATTACCATGAGAACAAATTATAAATCTATACCTGGAAACTGACTGACTCACCATAGCAGGACAGTCCCAGATTTAACTGCTGCCTAGATTAACAACACAATAGTCACAGCAAAGCAAAACAATGGTCATGACTCATAATGCTCCTTAAATATAACAGCGTGTAAAGCCAAAGTATTAGATTTCCAGGGAAAAGCTGATCCACAGTTTATAGTATCATCCAGACAGAATTGGCAGCTGATCCAAACAGGAGGCTTAAATAAAAACACCACATATGCTGGTAATGAATATGGCCATTTATTCTAAATCATTTTAGAAAATGTCGTTCTGCTCATGCTGAATGATGCTCATTATAGTTGTGTTAAATTCCAGTGTATAAAAGCTTCTCAGCGGTGAATGTCTGTGGGACAGTTGTGAAAAGGTCACTTGCATACTACCATGAAAAGATTCTGACAGGTTTTTATACTTGTAATAGTAACATCTACCCTGGATTTCTCTATTTCTGGGTTATTACAGCCTGCAACATGAATGTTGTCTTGGGGAGATGGACCACTTTATGTCGTACCTCATCTGTGTCTGCTTGTGTTACATTCAATTAACTTCACAGACCACAGGAGTGTTTGTAAATTATCTCAATCTACCTATTTTCTCCTGTTAAATTAACAACCTTGGAGTTAGCACATCTCTTACCACATGCTGTGGTCTGTCTCAATCCAGTACAGTCATTAGCAATTAGAAAGAATGATGTAGAAAAGAATACAAAAGGCCAGCTAGTTATTTAATATATGACATTATATGACTGTGTGCCTTGTCTGAGCATTCAAGGCACACTTTAAATGAGGAGTTTGGACCCTGATGTGAGAACAAAGCACTTTTTTTTATTATTATTTCTGCAGTGAACATGCTCTTCACCAACCAACAAGGTTTTTTTTTAATAACACATCTCTCTCTCTCTCTCTCTCTCTCTCTCTCTCTCTCTCTTTTTGTATATATAAATACCAAGAACATAATTGACACAGGGGAAACCTAAAACTACCCATTTAACCATACATCCATACACTCGCTCCTGAACTAATATATCTACACAAACATTCCTATAAACCCATCCAATGCTATACACAAAATATACATTTATATATATATATATATATATATATATGTGTGTGTGTGTATATATATGTCTTACTCCCTGATGAAGGCCTTTTGTGCCGAAACGCGTTGGGGTTTTTTACATGTTTTTATATGATTTTATAGGTTTTGTTAACCAAGCCAGTTTAATAAAGGCTTTTTATCTTTCACTTTTAAGAGAGTGCCTTGGAATTTTTCTTTGTTTTATGCTGTTCTCTCCCATCCAATAGAGCACCTCTAATTTTTATTACTTATTTTGAGTCCAGGTAGCGCTCCTTAAGCAAACTTTTTATATATATATATATATATATATATGTATATATGTATTTACATTCACCCTAAATCAAAACCCTCCCACTACTTCCCAAGGCCCGTCACCTTCCCAGAAGCTTTAAATGTTGGTCTTTCCCCCGGGTATCTTTTGGCTTGACGCACCACACCCGAGCAGAACAAACATGTTTGATTAGTGTGTGGCATCATTCTCTATTGTCTATGAACATTAGCTTATATGGTGAACATTGTTTGTCCCATCTCCAATCAGCTGTTTTAGCAAAACACCAGTAGCAATGTTAGCGTATGAGAAGTTCTTCATAACTAACAGTCTTGTCAGTTTCATAGCTAAAGCTTTCATGTCACAGGTAAAGTTGCTGAACTTACCATCAGATTGAAGTTTCCTTAGTTTCTTTGTAGAGACAGTGTTCCGCTCGGTAACTTGTCGCCTCTTTTTGGCTGTGGGTAAAGCCAGTGCATCCCCCAAAAACAACTCTTGAAATGGGTTATCCTTGGTTGGTCTTTTGTCCACAAACACACACAAACATTTCAGAGATGGGTTTTTAAAATTCAAAACCTTCAGCCAGGCCCCTGATTCAGAGTCACCATCAGTCTTGCGAAAAAACAAAAACAACGGAGGGTATGAACATTACCTCTTCATGGCAGGTTTGTGGTGAAAACTCTCTCTATCTAACCACTTCTTCGGGTGTTTTCTTGACTTCTTACTACCAATGACAGCACACGTAGTTCCCGAACCAATTTCCTGTTGAAGTTGTCCATCATTTTTCTCACTGAATCACTGCGTTTATATCAGAGTTAACAAGCAAAACAAACCGAAGGCCGCCAGAACATAAGTGAAAAGCATATGCGGGAGGAGTTCTATATCTATACACTCCCACACACACACAAAACACCCAATCTTGACCTATTCAATCTCCTTCCCAATGTACTATGATATCTGTACATTCTGTGAATTGTGGCAGACAGTAAGAACGGCAGTGGACCCCTCCACTGGACCAATTCATCCCACATCACCTCAAAATGCACAACACTCATAACAATAATAATAATAATAATAATAATAATAATAATAATAATAATAATAATAATAATAATAATAATAATAATAATAATAATAATAATAATAATAATAATCAATAAATACTGTCTATAAAACCAATTCATGTCTCTTTATTCCCTTCTTCAGGAACATTTACCATTGCCAATTAAGTCTAAGTTACATTAATGCTGTGACGGTGACCTGTTGTCACAATGACCATGACCTTGTTTCTGGCGGCGTTCATGATTAAAAGCATAAAGACTTCATTGTATTGCTTGGACAAATATGCTTCAACCAGGCAGACTTTGAATCACAGTTTGTCTCAGGCACATAATGAATTTCCTTGACTGTCTGTCTCAGTACAAATCAAGATTAAATATATAAACTGCAAACACCAGTGTCTCAAAGTACATTTACTTGCTTTAAACTAAGCTGTTGTCTGATGCTTTATTCAAGCATATGGCAAGATATAGGATATATAAAAATATCAAAAATCAAAACTACTTTATTTTTGCTAGTGTGACATCAAGCAAGCCAAAAAATAAACAAAGACAAAATAGGAAACAGTCAACTATTATATCAGTCCAAATTTAATTGGTTGAGAGAAAAAAATAAATAAATCTGAGAGCAATTTGATATTGATGGTAAATGTATCTTAAAATTAATGATGGAAATTAAAAATTAATGAATAAATAAATAAATGAATGAATGAATGACTGAACAAACAAATAAATAAACAAGTGGTCCCAATCCCAACCCTGTCCCTCACATGCATTGTAAGTTATATTGACAATAATTCAGCTGATGTTAACATGTCTGTGTGTGTCAGCATATACGCTGCCTATAAACATGTGTGTAACTCTGAAATAAATCCAAACAAAATTAATGTTTTTATAGAAACACATTTTGGCTCTTATAAGTAAATGGAAGAATATAAGAAAAAATATTTTAAAAATTCATAAATACGTGTTAACTCTGGTCTAATTTTCCAAAAATGTAATGACATCTATTTGGTGTCACTGGTAATCTTATCTCATTATCTGAACCCACTTTATCCTCACTAGTGGCCTAATCCAGCTATAATTGGTGAAGGCGGGATACACCCTGTATGAGTCTCCAGTTCATCTCAGGGCTGAACATATATAGACAAACAATCACTCTCACATTTACACCTATGGGTGATTTAGATTAACCAATTAACCTATCAGTGCATGTGTTTGGATGGTGGGAGGAAACTGGAGTAACTGGAGAAAATCCATGCAGACACGAGGAGAACATGCAAACTCCACACAGAAAGGTCTGGTGTAGGAATAGAACCAGGGTCCTTCTTGCTGTGAGGCACTAGTACTAACCACTGCACCACCGTACCGCCCCACAGGTAATCTATAAGCCAAATTGCTACAGACTTGGGTAATTTTGCTCATAATAAGTAAACTTGGGGAAAAAGATAAAAGATCCAAAAAAAATAAAAAATTATAAAAAATATGAACTTTGACCTACTGTTCCGAAAATGTAATGTGATGTATTGTGGGTCAATGGCAATATAATCCAAATTTAGTATGAATTCAACCAATAGTTTTGCCACTATAGGGTTAACAAACAAAACAAATAAACACATAATCAAACAAACCAAACCAAAATCAATTCTTCTTGTAACCTATAATAAATAAATGAATATGTCAATGAATAGTAACAATAGTAACAATAGTTACATTATTATGTGAGAGACCAAAGAAATAGGCCTCCCATTCTGAAAATTTTTATTATGGCATGAATTATCTTCATCATCTTCAGCTTCACCTTTTCCTCATTTATTTATTTATTTTTTTTAAATGCCCTGTTTTTGAAAGGAAACCCCACTTTAAATGCATAGAAAAATTAAACACCTGTCTGGAAAAGGAAAACCATTGAAATAACCATGTTGGTGGATTTTTTTAAGGTGCGAATTTGCCTCAGTGAAGGATATTCGCACTCAAAACAGATATCAGTGACGGATACTTGCGGTCTATCTATTTGATGGATCCGACATGTAGTGGCATTTCATTAGATTTTTCCCAAACCTATTCATTTCATCCTGTCATTTCTGTTGCTACCATTCAATATAATCAATGCAGTTGTCTTTTCCCCTGACAAATTTCTTGATGCAGTCACAGTCGTCATGAAACGCTCTTTGACAGTCAAGTCATCATTTCATTAATCGTGGAGACTTTGGAGGCAGAAGAAGAGCTCGTCTCTACTCCTGCACTTCACTGGATCCACATCCACTGGATCTTTTTTTTTTTTTTTTTTTCTTCTTCACCGGTTGCTCCTGTACATAACACAGTGTAAGGGCTAATTTTTCCCACATGTCTAGGTCAATATGTATTTCCTACCAAATTACCAGAGCATAGATCCGGACACTTTAATGAACATTCGGGCTCCAGCTTTGAAATACGCCCTGAAGGTAAACAGTGGAACTGAGACAAAGATTCCCAACTCACAAGAGCTGCCAAATCTCAGCTTGCATCTATCAAACAACCATTTGGTATGCTCACCTCCCCTTACCACCTGTCTCTTACAGATCTAAACTTCAAACATTTCTCTTTCATGTCTTCCCAGACTATGCAGCTAAAAAGAAAGATTGGATGTAAGGTTGTTGTGTTTAGTTCTTTCTTATTTTATTCAATTCCAACTCTGTGGCTAGACCTCAAAAACCACTTTCAACATGCAATACCTGCACCTTGGGTTACCATGGAAACACTTAACTTAAAAATAGACCTAGAGGAATGAAAGCTACGGGTAATATATGCCTCCTTGATGTGGTTCAGGAAGATATATGATTCTGGATCTACCTAAAACAGGTTAGCATCTGGCTCTGTTTTATAGCATTACGCTGCCTTAAGAGGGCACGACGTTGTTTTGAAAGTTAGACACGCAGTACAGCCATGAATTTGCTGATGTGATCCGGTTATAAATCTGGATTTCATTAATAGGATGCAGCTGATGGGCAATGATGAATAAGTGCCTATTCCATTTGACATGTTTCAGTGTATTTACAGTACATGACAATAACAAAGCACCAGAACAGGATGTATTTTTCATCGCTGCGTTGAATGATGTCTCTACAGACTAGTATTTTGACAGCTGTGAGAGACACTGTTTCACTTTCAGGATTTACATACACTGTGTCTCTGAAAACATCTGACATGGTACCAGTGAGGTGTAATTCTCCTTTATTCAAATGCCACTACAGGGGTTTTTAAATCTGGTTTACGCTGCCATATAACTTTAATTCAGCAGAAAAACAATATGAGTAAAACAAAAACCTGCTTTACATGACACATTGCATTACATGTCACTTTGTCACTTTCTTTTGTGACCTTTGTTCACAAGAAAATGGAGATTTTCTTCGCATTTACCAACATGAATTGTTTTCAGTAGTGGCAAATGTGTTTTATTTTCCTAAATGAGCCAATGCACCTGCAGGCAATGAATGCCATGTTTAACCATCAGGCCTGTACCCATTAAGACTTTCCTTTATTTTTTTATTTTTTTATTTTCTAAATTGTGTAACCTTCATAGCAACCTTCAAGGTGTAAATTAATTGTATTGCCACATAATACAGCTACAGTGCAATTTTTTTTATTTTATTTAAGTGAGTGATATTTGGAAATGATGAATAAATAGGTTTCCCCAGGCATTTCCAGGTTTGTAGCAACATCCCCTCTGTATATTTTCAGTACAGTGCACTATATTCTAAAAACAGTACACCTCCTTTTCTTCTGCTGAGGACATGACTGTGCATATCTCCTTCCTGTATGTGTGTGTGTGTGTGTGTGTGTGTGTGTGTGTGTGTGTGTCAACCCGATTTAGCATCCCCTCCTTAAATCATGACTCATAAATTGACCAAGTCTTTGTTTAGTTGATCCAATTATACATGATTGACAGGAAGACAGACTGAGGCTCAAGTGGGTAGGGACTTGAGGCAGTTTACAGATTTACATTAGGTTTACTATTTCGTAATATACATAGACGGAGAATTAATTTTCTATAATGAGGGGAAAAATAAGTCATCGCAGCAGGTACTTAAAAGGAGTTATTGAGACAAATATGAAGACACAAGCTGCTGTGGTGTGAAATAAAGCCAGGATACGCTCATAAACTGTTAGAGCAGGAAAAAAAAAATCAACATTATCCATAAATAGAAAACAGCTGTAAAGGGGAAAAAACAACTATGTCTAATTAATGTCTAAAATTAAAAAAAAAAAATCTGTCTATATATGGTAAATCACAGTCACAGGATGTAGTCTGGCATCTTTGATAGGTAAACAGGTGATGTGTGAGATACCGACAACATAAATAATTTACATCAGAAGGATTTTTTTCTGAATAAACACAGAAAACACTAAACCTGCCACATATGCTCCTGTTGTCTGGAGAGGTAGAATGAGGTAAATGAGGAACTCAGGCAATCTGAATGTGTGTGTAAATGAAAGTGAAAGGGGATGTGTCTGCACCTGCAGTATCTATAATTGGACAGTTAATTCATTAGCACAGGTCTTTACCTTCACCTTCTTTCTGGACAGAAGCAGAGACTAAAGAAAGGATTGGGTTGAAGCTGAAGAGGGATGATGGAGGTCAAGCCTTCGCCATGGCCTTATTGCACTGGGGAGTTGGTGGAGACAGAACTGCACACTGGGTAAACATATTAGCTGACTGTGATAGATGTGTTAGACTTAGGTCTATAAGCAGCCTGTAGTTTTGTGGATAATTGCAGGCAGTTGCATTAGCTGGTGATATCACCTTAATGTAGGAATATCATGACCCATAAATAAATAATAATAATAATAAAAACATCATGAGGAGAAATGGAAATGATGCTTAGGAATGTAGTCAATTATCAGGTAGACCCTTTAAATGAATAAATAAGTGGCCCTGCACTGGACAAAATTATATTAGTATTTGTTCAGTTGAAAGAGAGAGAGAAATAATGTTCAATAATTCAATGTACCAAGTTTTAGCTGAATATATTATGTATCGTTGGGACAAAAGAATAATTTAACTTTGCAACATGAACTGTAACCTCACTGAGAAAACTTAAAATCTTTACTGCAGAAGATTGATTTAAAAATGTTAATTATCTTAACTTTTTCCCTTGCGTGTATTGTACTTTATTTTAGCATCAATTCAAGTGATGTCATCATATACATGCGCTGATATCAGCATATCAATTGCCTCTATAAATGTACAAAATTTGAAGTAAATTTAAACAAAATGTACGTTTTTAGAAACATTTGAAAATGTGGCCATTGTAAGTAAATGGGAGGGAAAATACAGAAAAAATATGAACTTATCTTTCCAAAATATAATGACATCTTTTCTGGGTCACTAACAATAAATAAACCCAATTTGGTATGAATTCCAGCAATAGTTTTATAGATATTTTATAGATACTGTTATAGACATTATAAGCAAATAGGAAAAATGCTTTTCATTACAACATGTTTTACTTGGAACTACTGCTCCCTAAACATAAGCAGATATATTCTAGTTCACTGGTAATCTATAAATTCAATTTGGTATGAAATGAACTAATTATAACGAACCAAAAACAATACCCCTTGCCTCAGATATATACAAATAGAACACAAATAGAGATTCATCCTCACATAAAACCCACGGAACCCAAAAACATTAATACAATTATATTAAATGAAATTGAATTGAAGAAATGGTCAAATCATATTATATAATACATGTAGTGTATTAGGATCCTTTGTTCCAGTGATTGTATTATTATTAATGTGCAGGGAAGACCATATCAGAGATCTCGTCACATCTAATGTTATATATACATGCCTGTTATTCAGCTCATATCCTGATTTTTGACCGTGAAATAGATTTAAGAGTGAGAAAGAAGGGATTATGACAAATGGTAGCTGTGAAGAACTATTACAACTATAGATTATCTATCGAGAGTAAGAAAACAGTCACAAATCATAAAATAAGCAAAATTTGAACAAAAAACAGTGGGTTGGTCATATATTGATGACAATGACGAATGATTTTCAAAGCAAATGTCACATGTGTTTTGTGAATAAAAGTCTTGCAGGCACAAATGTATTTTCCACAGGATATTCCAAAGGCTGTGTAGGCTGTAAGAAACCTGAGGAGCCGAGCAATGCACACTTTTATTCTCTTATAACAGCAAAATAAGTCTAGGCAAGTTTATTTGTATTGCTCATAAATCATAGGGAAAACCTCAGCAGTCTTTTCAAGCCCGCAGGTTTTGTTGCAAAACCAAAATTCTTGAAGAAACCAACACATATACCCCTGAAACAACAACACAAAGCAGTGAAACTTCAGGCTGCTATGCACAATAAGGATACACTGCCAATATAATGGAAGTTAATCAGCATGAACATATGTTTGAGCGGCACGTGCAAATAAAGAGTCCAAAAAATTCCAAGTATGGAAACAGGCAAACATCTGCATCCTGGTTTCATTAGTCCTTTTTTACACAGCACTTATGTTGCGGAAATATTTTCCATTTATTCCAGAGCGGTATCTGTAAAATAGCAATCGTGGGATCATTTGAAACCACCTTTATTGTGGCTCTATAACAGAGTCATGATAAAGGTAGAATCATGACTGTGGAAAGTTAAAGGAATAACTCTCATTCCTGTTAATAATCACAGGATAAGGTGATTTTATTACTCTATCCCCTGAATGGGAGGCAAGGGGCATTGTTTCTGGTTTTTTTTTTTGTCTGCCTGTTTGTTTGTACGTTTGTTTGTCTAATTTTCAGCAACATTTTAGGGAAATGTTTGAGGTGGTCCAGAATAGATCTCATAAAATGTTGGCAAATGTAGATCAAAGGTCAAGGTCACCAAAAAAATTTTTTTTGCAATAATCAAAGCTAGGACAAATCAGAAATTTCCTTTTCATTTTTGTGTACTTGGTGTAGGTGCCCAGATGCCTATTTTTATGTTTAGTTTGAATTTTCTCTAATATTATATGATCATATTATCATATTTTATATTAGAATTTGATATTAATAGCATGTTTTATATTTGTAAGTTCATGAGTGATATATTTCATAATTTAGATTAAAAACATATATACAAAGTTAAAATCTGCATTCAGAATAATAACAGGAAGTTATACATTGAACTAGAGGGAGGGTGTCGCTTCACGTTTTTTTCCGACCGTGCCTTTGTGTCTTTGTGTTAGCATATTTTGGAAACTTATGTGAATTTAATTAACTTTTGTGGACATTTTAAAGCATAATTTCTAAGTTTGGGTTTAAAATAAAAGTACAAACATGAAGATTGTGGAATAATTCTTTTTTCTTTGGATCCTGGAACACGCGTCAGCCACAAAGCTTCAACCTACGAAGGATTTACTTTCATTTTGAAAATAGTCTACACTTGGTTTTACATATAGCTTCTTTTATCTTATCACTTCTCTCCCTCTTATCCCTGTTGATATCCATTGAACCTTGAAGGCCAAATTTGAAGACCCTACATCAAAAGTTAAGGTCACAATAAAAGCCAAAATCAAATTTGGTTTTATAACTTTTGAACTATTCATCTTATAGACTTTCAATGAGCACCAACATGCTTGTCTTTTAATTCTGCCTCTTGCGTGGATAGATTTTCAACTATTGTTGCCCCAAGAGGTTGGGGCTTATTCAGTCAATACTTAAAGAACTCAAATAGACTATAATGGAGATAGAGATTTACTTACTATTATTGACAGATAGGAAACCTGGTCTGGGCTTCAAAATGGCATCATGACCTTTGACTTTGAGCGACCTTAAAAGGTAAAAATCAAGGTCACATGATTTTAAAGGGTTGTAACTAAAAAGAGTGGTGATCAGTACTCAGTTACTATTATTGATAGATAAGAAAATACATCTAGGCTCCAAAATGGTATCATGACCTTTGACCTTCAGTGACCTTGAAAGGGAAGAGTCATTGTTTTGAAAGGGAGTTTAAGAGCTAAAATGTTTGTGAGGGGCAGGGTTTGTTGTGCTCAGCACCACTTGTACATACCCCTTTATACTTTTAAAGTAGATGCATAACCTTTTGACTTCTGTTTTATCCATTATAAGACTAAGACTAAGACTAAGATGTGCTACCTATATAGTAAAAATAGAATATGAAAACATTTGTAAGTGTAAAATGAAGATAGTGGAATAAGGGATGTTTGGATGAGTGAAAATGTTGAGACACAGTGGGAAGGTTTATGTAGCAAAAAGGAACGTGGGTAGGGATGATTAACCTTCTCTCTCACACAGCGAAGGAGATGGAATGTGACCCATGTGAAGGAAACCAAATGGGTCAGAAAGCTAAGGAACCAATGAGGAGATGAGATCAACCTATATTTCCAGATAACCTTTGAACTATTTATCTTATAGACTTTCAATGAGCACCAAAATGCTTGTCTTTTAATTCTGTGTATATACAGGTCTATACTAGGTTGATAATGTATTTAGCATTTGCTATATTTTCAATTGAAATATATACCTATCATTTTGATCAGATTTTTGTTATATTTTTGGGGTGATGTGTTAAACTCATTGATGTGTCTAGTTTTTCTAATTGCTGTATTGTGCTCCACATTTTCAGATGAAAAGATTATGTCTGTTAGTATTACTTGATTGCAAAATTTCAATAGTTTTAAATTGTATATATACTTGGAAGGTTATATTTTGCACTACTATAAAATATTGGGTCAGGAAAAGAGTAGACTACAGTCACACAGATTGATGTATTCTGTTTGTGTCAGGGACCAGACCTACAGTACAGCTCTGTATCTGACTTTTCAATGCTGCGTTGCTAAATAAATAGAGTAAATTGACACCAATTGATTCTTGCTATTTATTACCTCCATAAAAGAACATGCAGGGAGAATCTAGACACATAGAAGAATGACTGACTAAAAGGTGTTTCTCTCAAAAATCTCTACAATCGAGGTGTGATGTTTTTATGATGGCGACCCTGATGTGAGAGACAGTGGGCTCGTATGGAGGCGCTGGTACGATTTGGCTTTGGTAATAGTGGCATGCGTGATGTGAGGTACGGCGGGCATGAAGCCGGCAGCAGTGGCACAGTGCCGTAGAATCCATGCCTAGTGCCTCCATATGCCTCGTTGTATGAGCACAGACAATACAGATCCCCTGTGTAAAAGTCCAGGCTGTCTCACCCTGTTACACTTTTGGCTAGGCTGTGTAAATTGCTCAATAGTGGAAAAAAGGTGAGATCACTTTCTAGGTGTTTTTCTGCGATTTCTATGTAAAAATGGCTCCAGAGTTTCTAGGATGAAACTGAGCAGATAACCCATACAGTGTATTCTCAGGCTGATTTGGGTGATTTGTGCCTACAAAATGAAGGAGTCGTCCAGCATGTGTCCTAATCAGACATCCTAATCACCCAGAGGAGAGAGCAGCCGACCTCTCTGAACTCTGATCTGTGAAGGTCTGGGCTGCCACCTCATATCCCCTGCAAAAAGAAACTCATTTTGTTCCATTTACAGCCTCATTCTGGTGCTCACCATCCAGGGAAATGTGACATTGTTCCTCGAAAAATATCCTGGGAGTAAGTAAATGGGTGTGACTTTTTCTATTCATAGATTTGTCCTTTACTAGTTTGAACATTTTTTTTTTTTTTTTTGTGTTTTTTGGAAGGAAATATATCTCAAAGGCTTTGAGTCAAATGTTGATTTCACTGGAAAAAATGCCTTGAGCACATCGATATGGATGTTTTGCAAAAAGAATAGGGGTGAAGATTTAAAAGAGAAAATAGACAGAAAATAAACTGTGGTTTGTGTGTATCTGAGAAATGGAAAGATGTGAAAATAATGGCTTCACATTATAATTTGAACATGTCTTTTGTTGCTTGGTGTAGTAAATATGTAACTGACACATCACATATACCTGCAGGTCATATATAGCTGTAGAGCTCTATTCACGCAGGACCGATATGACCTATGACCTTAGGTGATTTGTAGAAATGATATGTGGAGGTTATCTGTGAACTTAATCCAAGGTGAATCTGCCATGTCTATAATTTATCAATTAAAATGCCATCACAAATGTCCCTATTTCATAAACAGAATGCTGTATATTAGTCTGATGTGAATTGACATGTTTGTGATTTGTTGAAGTTTGCATCATTTTTATTTCTGTTCTATTTATTTCTTGTTTTTCAGCCCATTTCCTGGTCAAGGACTATAGAGGCTGGCTGCTGCTGATGATAAATGTAGGTTTATAACGTGCTTTGAGTGGAAAGTTAGGTAGCTCATGTTGTGATAGCAAAGAGCTTCAGAAAAGCAACGTCTCAGAAGGTGATGAGATGGATGACATACATGACAGGAGAGGGTAAAGAATATTTTTCCATCTTTCCACATTTATCTATAACCTGCCCTTGACATCACAACTGAGGTATGTCCTCTCTAAATTAGAGTTAAAAAAAAAATAAATCTGGCTTTTTTATCTAGTGTGAATGCAACAGAAATATTTTCCAAATTAGTATGTCCACAGGTTATTCTAGTCCTGTGCTTGAGTAAATATATGACCTGGCATAGTTCATGGACAGCATGGACACATTTGTGAGATGGATGTATGTTGTGGTTCAATATAGTGTAAAGAATGCACTTCACCAACCTGATCCAATGCTTATAAGTTAAATCACTGGTATATTTGTAAATTAACTTGTTGCTGTTGATCTTCATGACACACAAAAGCTTCAGAATCTGCTATGTTCAAAATACTGTGAAGGTCTGCTGTAGCAATGATGGTTTATTTGAGGGTTTGTGATCATTTATTATTCAAGTGGGGAAATAGATATTAGGTAAAATGAAGGTCAGGTAAGACAATTTACTTTGTGGTTGTGTGTGTCTGTGTGTGCGTGTTCAGAAAAATAGACTATTCAGCATGCTGACCTACCATTTAGCAACTGCAGTTGGTTCTAGTGCATGAAAAAGCAGAGCAGGGTGACCCAGTGCCTGAGTGGGTTGGATTCATACTGCAGCTGCACTAAGGTTTGGAGCAGAAATATTAGGGATTGATAGCTTCATTGACAGGAAAGAAAGAAAGAAAGAAAGAAAGAAAGAAAGAAAGAAAGGAAATGAAGGAAAGAAAGAAAGAAAGAAAGAAAGAAAGAAAGAAAGAAAGAAAGAAAGAAAGAAAGAAAGGAAATGAAGGAAAGAAAGAAAGAAAGAAAGAAAGAAAGAAAGAAAGAAAGAAAGAAAGAAAGAAAGAAAGAAAGAAAGAAAGAAAGAAAGAAAGAAAGAAAGAAAGAAAGAAAGAAAGAAAGGAAATGAAGGAAAGAAAGAAAGAAAGAAAGAAAGAAAGAAAGAAAGAAAGAAAGAAAGGAAATGAAGGAAAGAAAGAAAGAAAGAAAGAAAGAAAGAAAGAAAGAAAGAAAGAAAGAAAGAAAGAAAGAAAGAAAGAAAGAAAGAAAGAAAGAAAGAAAGAAAGAAAGAAAGAAAGGAAGGAAATGAAGGAAAGAAAGAAAAAGAAAAAGCACCAGCAATATAATCTAACAAACTAAAATGTGTATACCAAATGAACATTTCACTTAGTTGTTGAGTTCTGGTTCAGATGGACTAACAGTTCAGTGAACCTTACAAGTGCATGTTGCTGAAGATAATTAATAATTAGTCAATTCTGGTGAGGAAAATACATGTTAAGATTGCAAAAATACTCATCACTCTTCATAAAATGGAGGATTCAGCTATTCTAGCTCTATCCCATTATATTATTACTCGAAAAAATACGTATTACAGCATAAATGACATGTAGCCTGACTTGCAATTAGCAGTAGTTTATTTCCTCAAAGCTTGAATTGTACAATATTTTCTGGAGTTGGACCATACAACAACAACAATGTGTTTCACTGTGAGAGTGAAAGTACCCAGTAGGAGTGAGAATGCACCCAGTTTGAAATCGAAGCAGTGACCAGAATGTGCTCCCTCTGTGTTTTTTTTTTTTTTTTTTTTTTCACCACAGCCATTGTTTTAGACCAGCAGCACTGCCAGAAAGTGCACCAAATTCCCTGCAGTGGTGGGTGATTGTACCACCTCTACACCATCCGGATGCATTGCTGTTTCTCTTTTAAGCAGAGCCATGGAGCTCTTATCTGTCAGCGCTTCCAAACATTATTGTGTATACGTGGTAAGCCAGCTACCCAGCCTCATCCTACTGCCTGTGTTTGTTGTTAGCAAGCAGAAAGGGTGAGAAGGGCTGTGCAATGAGAAAAAACATTTGTCTTTGGGATAATCGTGTTTAAGTCTGCCTGGCAACTTAAACACTACAAATGCCCATGACAGATTACACTTCTAAATCTGTTTGCTTACATATTTACACATCAATACTTGAAGGTTGATGAGGTCATGCGCACGTTTGATTGATTCACAACTGGACACATCTGCATGAAACACTGTTTACTTGTGAAAGCAAAGCGGTCCGATAATAATACGAGTCAGTCAACGAGCACGTTTCCTATTATAAACATGCCACGTGTGAATGTCATAATGGACCTTTTAAACCATATCACATAAAGTCTACATGTGAAATGACTTGGAACAGTGAGCAATTCCACTGAACAAGGGTGTAAGCGTCAGTTTTTTTGTTTCTTTTTTTTTTTTTTTTTTTTTCCCCCTCTGTATTCCGACATCATGAAAAAACATGATGGTTTTTCAGACAGATCATCTGCTCGTGCCTTTTCTGTTACCTCCAGCAGCAAGATCAAAGGTGATCTTTGATGGGATGGACAATTCATTCCACTCTGACAGGTGGAATACAGTCAGGGATACCCATCAGTCAAGCTCCCATCAACCTGTCAGAGGCGTTTCTTGATCAATCACTTGGAGAGGAGGAGAAAACGGAATGCTTGACAATGTAGGTAAACAATGACATGAGCCCAACACCTTCTTTCATATCTGAATTCTCTTTCATTCTATATATTTTCACACAATACAACCATATTCATGTGTTTCATCCCTCCTTTGTATGAGTTGCTCCCTTTTTCTTAAATGTCACGGATGACACTTTTAAGTGATGTTAATATCAGCACAGCTACTGTACAGAGATAATTGATAAGCACAGTCACTCAAAAGTTAAGTATTGGCATTTTCTAACTCTGCTATAAATGTTGTTTATTGTTTCAGGGTTTCCTTGTATTAATTCTCCATAACTGAGGGAGTTTCAATTTAAATTCAACTAAGCAATTGCAACACGGGTGGCTGTGCAACTGCTTCTTTGTGGGCAAATTGGCATTCATTGTAAAATGACAGTAACAAGATAAATGCAAAGCTTTCTCATTACTTCAGGGCTCTTACTCTTATAAATATGCATGACCTTAAATAGTCACAAACATTGTAGATTAGGGAATGGAAATCAGACTTTCATGATTTCTTGTAGCTTTTAGGGAGTGTAATTTGAGCCTATGAAAGTTACATCTGTTTTGTCTTTAATAGTTTTAACTGTGTCAAGAACAGCATTTGTGTATTTATAGGCACACTGTTTGTTTGTGTGCATTGAGAGCCTAAATGAACAGCTCACTAATGACAATATCACTAATGCAGAATAATTTGCAGTTTTATTGTGATGCTACAGTGAGTCATTTCAGTGTCAGGGAAAACATATAACATATACGCACTCATAATTGGATACACATAAGAAAATCCTTATGCACTTCTTTATCCATTCTCACTGCGACAACGTCTTAAATGCAAATTATGTATGTACTGTACAAAACACCCATCTGTATCTTGTTTATGTGTATTACTTTGCAATGTCAGAGTCCTTGAATCATACTGCAGTTAAGTCTTATAAAGAAAAACTGCTATTTCTGATTAGAATAAACATTTTCACTTTAACTGGGGCACATGTCGAGGCTTTCTGCAATGGATTATAATCAAAAGGTAGTCGTCATTTACTTTTATTTTTAAAATGTAGGGTGAGAGCTCCTGGAAAAACAGTTTGAGAAAGCTAAATATTGAAAATACACAATTAAAGAATGTTAGGAAAACAAAATATAAATCATAATTAAAATATATATGTATGGTTTAAAAGTGGTTCATAAGAATTAAACTTCTTTGAGTCTGTATTTTCAGTATTTTAATATCACAAATATAATTTACAATTAGTTACAAAGAAGAATTTAAAGATTATTTCAAAGTTACATAGTGAAAAGTCTTTTGTCTCTTGTCTGAGTGCATGCTGCCTGGGCGGCCGGGGGGCACTGACTTGTACGGTTCCTTGGTTGACCCCTCCTCCTTCTTGGCTTTAGGTATCTGTAACTTCCCGTTTTGGGGTGTCAACTGTATTTTTCTGTTCCTCCATGTCCCTTGGCGAGAGGGTTTTCCCATCCCCCATGCAATCCTCAGAGCCTGTTACTTCTTAAGCTGTGACATTCTGACCCTTTATTACTGCTTTGTCACAAAACTCAAAACCCAGGAATCTTACATTTAAAACATATAAAACATTACATTAATACTTATATCTTGTAATTTTCCAATACAAATCCAAACCCTTTTGTTCCTGAGGGTTCACGAGCACTACGCAGCATCAAATCGCCAGCCTGCCGCCACTTGTCCTGGCCTATTACACTGTGTGTATAATAAGTGTAATGTGATGGTGATGATTGTTTTTTATGAAATGTTTGTCAGCAAATTCATAAATATCTGGCTAACGTGACATTCCCTAATGATATAATATTACAAACAAAACGTTTTTCCAGGGAACTGTACATCCTAATATTACTATCATATATAATATTACTGTAATAATATTACACACTCCAAGCCTCTGGATGTGCAATTTGTGCACAAAGCGGGGCATGTCCTGGGGGGTGGAGGGGCAAATGGCACTTGAATAATAATGGATTGGATTTATATCGTGTTTTTTGGCCACTCAAAACACTTCATATTTGTGACCCATTATTCATTCACTCTCACATGCACCCTCTGGTGGTGGTAAACTACACATGTAGTAACAGATGCCCTGGGGCAGACTGACATAGCATGGGATTCAAACCACCAACCCTTCAGTTACTGGATGACCCACTCTACCAACTGAGCCATGGCCGCTCCAAAACTTGACTTTGATAAACATATGACCATTCAATCATTTCAATGGGCTGGTTAAAATCAATGTATGGTGTTTTTTTTCAGACCTGTCTGTTCCGCAGGTGACTAAAATTGTTTACACTTGTGTTAGAGCATTTATTTAATTGGTTGTAATGTGTGGGGGATTTTAAGCCATATTGTACAAAAAAAAAAAAGCTCCAAGAAAATATCTCCTACTCCATCCTTTAAGTCTTAAAATGACTTCATGCAGATGAAAATACACATTGCTGTTTTGCAAATATTTCATTCACATACCAGTTATGTCTAATATCATCTGATGTGATCACAGTTCTGATTATTATAAATAGCTTGAATAGTCTTAGCTTTTCTATATATGCATGTAAACAAACATCACCAGTCAGTGCTTGATGTTTTTCTTTTTAATGCCCTTCGGAGTTATTCCTTCAAGGTAAACATGGTGGTGATGTTTCTCTTTTCGGGACTTCATTGAGCACTACTTCAGAATGAATTAACTTTGAGTGTTAAAATCAACACTATATGGCACTGTTTATACAAAATGAATGCAACACTCAAGTTCAGACCAGTTGCCCCAGAGCCATAACAGCAACATGAATGCACCACCAACCTCCCAATCAACACTTGTCAGCTCAAAATAAGTGTCACTTGAAAATTAACTCTTAATAGCATGGAGAAACTTGCTGCTCTTCTAAGGCATTACGGTTTTAGATAGATAGATTGTCTCCAATGCTAACATTTCTGTAGTGGAAAAGTGAGGCTGTGTCTGTATTTCTGTCAGTTTTAAAGTGGACTCCCATAGATCTACCACAGGCTCAGCTCCTAATGATAAGGTTCCACATACTGAACTCCACAACATCTTTGCTTTTTCTCATGTTCCCAAAGAATAAGAATGAGCTGCAGTCATACCTGGAGGCAGTTTCAGCAGCTAAAACTCTAACCGTACACCTAACCCTGCTTAGGGTAGACATGGAAAGGACCAGAGCACGATCTGATGTGAGCATCAGAGTTGGGGACTACAATTCAAGGCTTCCTTTACCAGATGGTGCAACAGAGATCAGAGGATCTTTTTTTTTTTTTTTTTTAAGGTGAAAAGGTAGTCAGACCAAGACTAGAGGGGGTGTATTTCAGTGCAATTCCAGGCCATAGGAATATGATAGGAAAGATAGGAATTCATTCTGCCTGTGGTTCTATTAATATAACTTGCTATAGATTTTCTTAATGCATTGAGCTGTGATAAGTAATTGCTTCCACATTGGCAAAGATGCTGACTTAACCAAATGAGATCTGCAATGCTTATGAAAACACATAACAGTATTTATCAGAACATCCCTGCGGAGAACACAGGTCCACTACTGGCCCCCTGGAGTAGCCTTATTTTTAACCATGATTTTGGCACTGTGTTTCCAGAAATTCTGAACTTTATAATAGCTAAATATAAAATAAAATGAGGTCACAACACTGCCATTGTTTCTCTGCATCGCACGTATTTATCTACTTACTGCTGTAAATGTATGGTAAAATGCAATGGAACATTGTGTACTTAAGCATGTTATCTTTGGGACAGTTTAAATGAAGCTGGCCAGGAATAAATTGACATGCCAGCAAACACAATACCTTAGCACCAAACAAATACATTGGACAAAGCTTCATTGCTGTAGAGTGGAATGAAAAGTCTCACCTCTCATGCATTAAATCTCATATTCTTGAAGGGATTGATGCTTCTAACAATAGTTCACTAAGCCCAGCATGTGGAGCCCCTTAGCAATAATTGCTTGTAGCAGCAAAATTTTGCTGCAATAACAGCTTGCTATTGTGAAGAAGAGAATTAGAAAATTGTCAGAATAAAATATTTACTCTGCCCAGCAGTCAAAGGAGTAAATGCAAACACAAAGAATTGGACTCAGAGCAGTGATTCTCAGTGGAAAAGCACTGACAGTTTTTAAAGAGGCATTTCTCAAGTATGAGTCACCTTCAAACATGATCTGTTCAAAAAAAAAAAAAAATAGTCACTTGTGATATCAAAGAAAACCTACATTATAATATTAATGACAGATTCTTTTGTTTCATTTAAAACATTTACTGGTACCTTTCATATCAGGATTAGCGTCAATTTTAACAATGATTTATCTTTTAAAGAATTTATCTATGACACATAATACAAAGCAAGATGTACAACATTCAGAGCCTTGGTAATATTCCTGTGGGAGAAAGGCTTGGAAATGGAAAAAAAAAATTAAACATAAACAAAGGGGTAGAGTAAGATTGATTTTATTTAACATTTAAAACAAGTGTGGTACAGTAGTAGAGAAAAGAGTCTAAACAGAGTAAAACCACTCACAGGGAAATGAAGACAAAGGCTGCGTTTGAGACATGAAACCCTCAGCAGCTTTGTGAAGCAGCAACACTAGGTTGTTATTTGTTAAAGGACGGCAGGAGGGGGGAGACCCCATGATTTGGGGACAAACTGAGTTCTTTGACTCCATGGACTCAGGAGAGTTTCTGGGAGTTTCACAAAGACATGGACAGAGCTGGTTCTGCAGACTGGTCTAATCCAAAACTCCACAGTGCTGCGCTAACTCATAGCTAAAGTTCGCTAACATATTAAACTCCTGGCTCTTTGGACACTGACTTGATTGGTGACATTTGTAAAAGTTTGAGGTTTTATGCAAAGAAAGACATTATGCTCCCAGGAAATTAGAAATATTTTCCCAAATCAAAGAAAACTTGTTTAAGAGCATCAATGTTGAGACAATACTGTACTTAACAATTCTGCTGTTTTTGGAAGGGGAGTCCTTGAGCTCTGGAAATTCTGATATATTTGTTGTAATAAGTAGATTTTACTACCATGGTTCTCAACATTTTTGGCTTGTGACCCCATTGTAACATCACACATTTGTGGCAAACCCAGGCATTGAAAACAGGGACATTTTTTTTTACTAAAGTTAATTTGTTTTTGATCCTGTAATAGTTTGCTATACTATGTTGCAAAGAAATATTCATTTTAGATGACATTTAAGTTATTGTTATGGGCTGCTGTGACTGTGTTGGTGGTTTGAATCTGTCACCATGTCCTTGGGTAACACACTGAAACCTAAAGTGCCCGTAGCTCTGGCAGCACCTTGCATTCCAATCACTGACAGGTGCATGAGTGTGTGCATGAATGGGTGAATGTGAGTTTTTGTATAGCACTTTGAGGAGCATGAAAGTGGAAAAGTGCTATAGAAGTACAATCCATTTACCATTATTGTGGATGGAGGTAAAACCCATCCCCAAATAAAACATGTTTACATTACTGAATTTTATTTTCCTTGGTAAGGATATCTACAGTCAGTCCAGCTTGTATTTACCAGGCTACAAATGGATATTAAACTAACAATAACTTAAACTATGAATAATAATAATAAAAAAACAATGTCTGTTGAGTTAGATTTTTTATACTGATTAAAATGTAAATAAAATCATATAATTCAAAAATTGCAGTCAGTTTTTTTTCTCCACAGTTTAGCTTTTTGATAAGTAAAATTCCACTTATTAGCTTTAGTCGGACTTTCCAGCTGATTATGACTGGACTCAACTACGTGGAAACTTGTTTGTACAGTTACCATGGAAACAGTGCGGTGAGAGGTGTGTGCAGCTCCCAATAGGTCAGTACAACTACAGTAGTATTACAGTAGACGTACCCAGTGCAAAAACATAACAGCGTTAAATAAACATTGCAGTCATGTCTGTTTCTTTCATATTCTGACAATATTTGAATATTCTTATAAAACAAGCGCATACCTGCTAAGTACTGTGTTTTTTTCACATTCTTTAAGAAAAAGGGGATCTTATAGTTCAAGAACTTAATGTAATAGAGAAAAAACAAGATCAGTTTAGGATTCTGCACCCAATAGTTTGTTTAAAACAGCTGTCACACCTAACTCAACAAAAATTGTGTTCCCCAGTGTTATGAAAAAGCTGCAGCATCTCAAACAAACAAAGAACATTTAACAGATAAACAGTAGTACACGTGTTTAATCTTTTATTCAGATCCTTTCTCTTACCTCACCATATATATTTTTTTATTAGTAAGTTTTGATCTTTTCCAATTACTAGAAATTTCAGGTGACCCCTGCGTTCACTCACAGTCAATAATGGTAAAGGGCTTAAACTCTACCAAACTGAAGCAATACATTCTTGCTTTCATTATGAATATTTCCACTCATTTGGAAGAAACAGTCATGTTAATGAGAATCCCAAAAAAAATCATAATGGCAAAAATGTAACATGGATTTCTTATGCAATTCATGGTTAAATATGAAAGCTTAAATGTGCATCAGTTGGTGTCTTTAAAACATGAAAAAATGATGTGCTTTCACTTTTAATGGATGTCTGTCATCTTTTTCTCAATTGGATTACATTTTCTGATGCTTACATGTATGTTATGGTTATAGTAAACCTAACACAACTCCATTAATGGAAAAGTCCTGTAGTGGCGATACTTAAAAAATAAAAAAAAACAACATGCATCATTCATTATAAGACAAGATTGATGTTTAAATTGAAAGATCTAACATGAGGAAAAAAAATAGAAATCAAAGCAAACTGATGTCATAGAGCAATGGCACAGAAACTGAAGACTGAAGGCATCATAAAAAGTATGTATCTGTAATGATGCTAACAGTTGTAATGAATAAATAACTAAAGGATAATGTTTTATGTATGAAGCAATTTCTCCAGCTGAAGTGAAAACAGTTAAAATGGGGAAGAACGGTTGTGGTTTGCAACATTCCTGTGGCAGAATACAAGATGAGGGAGAGACATATAGGGAGGTGCAATTGATCTTCTGCGGCTGCTAGTTTCACAAATGAACACGTCAATATGTCACTAATTGCATCATGGAAGAATAATTTGAGCACTGACACACAGACATTGCAAAATGCAGCTTAGAGCTGGCTGCTAATTGTGACAAATTCATCAGATCAGCAACTTAACTGGATCATTATTTAGATATTTTATGTATTATTAAACACAATAAATGTATGATTTCTCACTGAACACTGTTGTTCTACGTGCATGCATATATAGACACTGGAAGCATATTTCACTTTGCATGGAAATTATGCACTTAAGATCTCTATTCTCATTCCTGCTAGATTACAGTAAGAGTGATGTTAACATGTAACCATGGCTACCAAATACTGGCCTTACACATCAAAATACTTCTTCTAAAGGAAAGAAGATGCCCTAAAAGTGCTTTTATACAGTATTTTCATCATGTTTTCCTGTCCTCTTTCCACAAACAAGGCAACATAAATCTTCAGCGTATCACAGCTACAAAGGTCAGTTGTTTAACAAGCTGTGGACAGAGAAATAAATGTATTGTGAAGTAGAACTGGAGAACTTTGTGTGGTTTATTCTTCACTAGAAATATACACATAATATATGATGCTGGCTTATTGCCATGTCAGAAGTTCTGTGTTCTCTCAAAAACAAGCTAACCAGGATCCACTGTTAGTAACACAGTGAAAATTACAGAGCATTTTTTTTTTGCCCCAGAACATTAAATAGTTTTCTCAAAATAAGTACATTTCACTGTAGATAGAGTTTTGCATGTCCATATGTAGGGGTAGGGGTGTCTCAGTTCACACTAAGGCAGAGGGGTAGGGGGAAGTGGAAGGGCTTTATACCCCTCCAAACGGCAGGGTACGAGAAAATCCCAAGAATTCAATGTGAATTCACGCTGCTACTTTTAAAAAATCTACAAAGGAAGTACACAAATGTAGTATTTTTGCTGTAATAACTGTTTTATTGTATAAAGTTTGACATTGTTGCAATGAGTAATGGTCATTTCCTCCCTAAAACGCCCATGAAAAAAAAAATCACTATTTATGTAAATGTGGCGACGCATAGAACTTCTCTAATTTGACGCAGATATTAGTAAAAATATCTGCATATCCCAGGGAAACGTGACAACTACAGCAGCAGACATGTTTGTTTACTTCTGGTTACAGCTGCTGTTTTTGGTTACGTAAACAACTGGCGGAGCGAACTGATGACGTAGGTGAGTGTTGAAGGGGTGTCCCAATTCATAAGGGTTCCTTTTCAAGCCTTACGCCTTATAGCTCCATTTGAAGGAGTAGGGGATGAAATGAGATTCAGCCTTACTCTGTTTAGAGAGAGACCAAATATTATCTGAGTAGAGGAACATTTTCTTCAGGTTGAGTAAGTTTTACATAAATACCGAACAGCCACACTTCTTAACCATCCCTGTACAGCTGTGCTCAGGGTGTGATTATCAAAAAAACCAAAAGCAGGAGGTCCACAGAAAAAAGTCTTGTGTTGGATGTTATGACCCTCACAAGCGGGTCTGGCTTGTGCACATGTCGGGTGCGTTTCTTCCCTGCCGTGACCGGCTCTGGGTCAGCCAGGAAGGGAGTGAGCAAAATCAGTACATTCTAACTGACCCTAATAGTGACGTCCAAAACCAGAAAATCTTACCCATGTTGTGCTCATAAGTTTACATACCCTGACAGAATGTACATGGGATGGTCTAGAATGTTCCAACATGACGATGACCCAAAATACAAAGTCAAGTCAACTTGTCGTTGGCTACAGCAGAAAAAAGTGAAGGTGAAGAAGAATGCACCTGAGTTTTCTGACCTCAATATCACTGCATCACTTTGGGGAGGTGTCAAACATGCAATTCATGCCAGAAAACCCAAAATGTTAAAGGAACTGAAGGTGTTTTACCAAGAAGAATAGACAGCTTTACCATCTGAGAAAATAAAATGCCTCATCCACAACTACCATATAACACTTTCATCTGTCATTGATGTAAAACAGGCCGATGATGAAGATAATAATCAGGCTATGTAAACTATATGGGGTCATTTGGATAGTTCTTTTGTCAATATGATTTCAAAAGAGCAACGTTTTTTGATAATAAATGGACAAACCACTAGCCAGGATTGAAAGAAAAGTTTCTACATTATCATTCATATTCTCTAAAACATGGACAAAGAAGTATGAATTCTATGAGGGTATATACACTTATGAGCACAACTGTATTTATGTTGCAGCATTCTCTTTAATCCTTATTCTCTTTTGTTTGAGTTGGTAATGATACAGTGCTTTTGGAGAAGGTCTTTTTTCTTGAGTAAACACACGCTGGAGGGAGTCAGTCCTGAATATAGTGAAACTTCACTCTCAAGGCTCACAGGACAAAAACCTATATTTTTGGATGTTCAAAATGCATGTTCACGGTCAGAGACACACCATAGACTGGCAATATACTGAGATTCCTATGGGGCATTGTCAGCTCCTGAAATATAGCTGTTATATATATATATATATATATATATGTATATATATATAGGCAATATTTCAGACAACATAAAAGTTTCAAAAAGCACTATAAAAGTAACAACCTATTAATTTTTTTATTGGTCATTATTACATTTTACTTTACGTTACATATTACATGAATAGTGAATAGTAGTGATCATCAATCCTTAAAGGAAGAGGGATTTTTTTTGTTGATTTTCAGGGAAATAGATAATACAGGCTGAGTGAAAAGTATCTAGGCATTAAAAAAGTTGTGATACAATCCATATTCATTTTACTAATGTATTGAAACAAATGATATAGTACATGTTGTTCATTTCATGAAAAAAATTGAGTAAATCTTTATATTTCAATGTAAGCACTGATGGTGTCAGGCACCAAGGATGGAGGCAAGGATGTCATTTGGAAACTCCTGAATCTCTGAAATAATAAAAAAAAAAAGAAATCCCCATTAGTGATGTCCGCTAAAAAATGCTTTCATCATGAGTTTACTAATAAAAAAAATGTGATAAACAGTTTCACACATCCTGTACAATAAATCAAAAATGACTTGAACTTGGAGTCCATCAGCGTAATTTAGAATTATATTTAAATGACCTGTTTCTTTATTTCTGAAAGAGTAAATTGTGTCATAAGTTGAAATTAATTTGTATTTTTTTGTCTTTTTAAATTGTTTTCAATTTCTGACAATCACAAGCCTGACTCGTTGGTGTAAAGTGTGATAAAAGCAGAGGTGGTAAAAATACATACATTCTGTCTTCAAGCAGAAGTAGATACTTCTAGAAATTCCGGTAAAAGTACAGAAATACACACTTTGAAATGTAAGTAGAAGTGTAGAAAACTCACTGAACCTTGCATCATCCATGTCATCCATCTCATTAAATACATGACACTATTTCTCATCGGTCAAGACTCCCTCTCTCATGTGTTTCATCTTTTTTGTGAAGTTTGATATGTGCTCCTCCATACGCCAAGAGTTTCATCTTTAGAATGTGTTACTGTTCATCCATGCTGCCTCACATCTGTCTCACTTGTCAGTAAGATGCACAATTATGCAAAATAAAAAAAAATATATCAGTAATGTAAGGAACAGAAAGTACAAAACTTGTATATTAAATACAGATAAATCCATATTAAAGTAAAGCACAGAATCTACTCTAACTCTGGACATAATGTGCATTTTAATAACATATTTGACACCAACCAAACAGACTTGTTTCAGTATAAAGTGGATTCATCTGCAGTGCGCAGCTACTTTCCACTGATGCTGCGACCAAATGCATGATGAGGTAAGTGGAAATTGCATCTGTATTTAGCACCAGCTCTGTGTGTTTGCAAGCGGCTTGTGATTTATTAATAACCTATCTTCTCCTAGGATATCTGAAAGACTAGGAAGCTTCCCAAACTTAACACTTTGTCCTAGAAACAGTTTTAATAATCATTCACATGATAATTATAGACTAAAATAGAAGTGATCAAAAAAGAAAAAGGCTACTTTATAAAGTGCAAATGTTTTCCAATACAGAATACAGTTTTATGGTTTCAAACAGGCCAAATTGTACTCTGCTGTATTGGAAAAGGAAAAGATCTTTTGTGTGTTCTTGAACACTGGAGTCTTTTCAAACAAGGTCACAGTCTAAATTTTCTGTTACATTTGGAAACTCCTTTCAATAAAACTCTCGGTTGTGTCTCTTGAGTATTTCCACCAGAACATGTACACAACACAGTGGAACAATAGTCAACTACAAACAGTTCAGGCAGCAGCAAACATTACAGGTCAACAGCAAGTAAAAATAGAGGATAAAAAAAAATAAAGAAAAAAAAGAAGAAAAACCTCTATGACCTTTAATTTTATTTCCGAAAAAAAAAAAAAAAAGGAAAAAGAAGCAAACAATTTCATAATCAAGGTTATTGTAGGGTAGAATTTAGAAAAACAAAGCTGCAGAAAAAAAAGCACAAAGACTGCTCTCGTAAATAAATCCAGTCAATAACTATTTTATATGCATAGATTTTTATTGCAGGCGTTTTAAAAGTAAAAGTAGTAAGTAAGAAGTGGACTAGAAACATAACACTTTGAATAATCTTACCATAGAAATTGTGTTTATGTTTGTAACTTGCACTCCTTGAAATACTATTATTCACCATAAGTAGTTAAATTAAATATAGGAGGTAAATTAATTATCCGCCTACGTTAAATCACAATGATCCTAATGTGGGTTGATTTGAGCATCTGACAGTATAAAAGACACAATCATATGCCAAAATCGGCCTAGATTTGATCCTCAGTTGTATGCATTTTATGTAAATAAAGCTGTCATTTCTACTCTCCATATGTATGAATGTTAATTACCTCCCAACAGGAGGTTATGTTTCTGCTGCCGTTTCTCATTTTGTTTGGTTTTCTGGCTGCAAAAAATTTCAACAAGCTAAGGTAGGTCATGGGCCTACTGTCATGTGGAACAGATTCATAAAAGGATTTCAGTTGTCTGCAGTCTTGACCCAGAGGACAAATGTAGCTGAATGTGTTTCCACGCATATCAGTATGGCTGATACTGCTGAGTTATTGCACATACAAACACTGTATCCCACTCCCAAGAAATCCAAACACACAATTCCAGTAACAACTAGAATACTAATATGTTTATGCACCAAAACCAGATTACTGACAGTTATGAAACAATGATACAGACATTTCAGTGACAATAAAAGCATCTCACTTGTGCAGGTACACTGGAAAATTAACATCTGTAGTAAAACAAGCAACAGCTTCCCCAAAAGTAGCAAAATACGTGTGGTGTATTCTCATATGAGGGTGATGAGTGGATGATGAAGAAGGCCTCGCTTCATTTTATAACTTAATTTATTAACAAAAAGATCGGTATTATACAGGCAACACAATTAGTTTGGTGAACTTCTTCCAATCTGAAGCTTCCCGATATGAAGTCACACAACACCCTATAACTTTTCCTTTATCTAACATTTGATTTCCACATAAAGGCTATTTCTTTCTTTATAGTTTCACACAACTCTCAGTATTGTTTAGCCAGACTCCTCGGAGCCCATTAAAGCATAGGGCCTTTTGGACACCAGTAGGTTTACTCATCACTACAAGATATACGATACAATGGTTCATATTTAGCATATATCTGTGCATTATAGCATATTTACCATATTTATTTGAGCTCATGGTTCATTTTAACAATGTATATCCAAGACCTTCTTTTCAGACATACATATCAAACCATTTAAGATATTTCAGACACTACATGAGTCAGGTCATGGTGGAAAACACTACACAAACACTTCTATGTGGATTAAAACTCTATTACGATGGTACCCCATGTCCTCATTGCACATGGTGACAGTAACAGAATAACAGATGTATAATAACTACTTATGTCAAATGGTCACAAATTTCAGTCACATTAATCACATGGGTGCTGTTGATTAATTTAGATTAATTATGATTAAATATCATTCATTTTGATCCTATATTAATTGTGTATCATTTTGAATGAGAAAACAGACCCAAGAAAGAAGGGAACATATGTGACCCGCCACCACGAAACCAGGCATAAGTCGCGCTGAGCCGTTCAGAGCTACAGCCAAATTTAGGCTGGAAGGTGATTTCTTATTTGTGTTTACACCTTATCAAAAAACGGTACCGTAACACCTCTATGTTCAGTTCCTGTGGTCATTACATTGAAATCCAATCAATAAAGGTGTTTATTGAGTCAATTATTTAAGCGGTGACAAAAGTTTAAGGATTGCTGAGCAAAGACAAAGCCGACTTCCACCTCTTTTCACCGAACAAACCGGTCTCCGTTCCGTGCGTAAACATCCAAGTGTTTGGTACGAGGTAAAAGCTTATATTGAATGCTCTTGTCCAATGGCGTAAGCCAAATGATTATAATACGTTGAAATTCTGTCCTATTATTAAAATATATAGAACTTCTGTGACATGTCCATCAGAGTGGCCTTTAACATCTGTGAATATTTTTTTGTCAATCGGATACGAATTATTATGCGTTGCTAAGGACTTCCTACCCCAAAACAGTCCAAAACTTTAACGGACAATATCTAAATATATGCAAATTGCAAAATAGGTCCAACTGTGGATATTAAAATGACCATAACTTTGGTTCTACTTATGATAGAAACATAATTTTTTCACCATCTTAAACCTTAGTTTCCACTCTACCAATCTACACACATAACTCAGTTTTGATTTCCAGACACTTATGCCTGGTTTCGTGGTGGTGGGTCACATATATGCATTTTTATGTGTTTGACACCAAAGTGCTAGCAGAATACCTGAGTAACATTTGCTTTGTTAATGTAATATTTTAAGATGGAAGTGGTTTGGTGAAAAGAAAACTCCTTCCTGCAGACTGTTCCGTCTGTTTTTTTGTCCCCATATTTCTGTCCAGAGGGCTCACATGCTGTTTTCGTGTCTTCCATCTTTATTGGTTGGTTCTACTGCCGGTCACTATCAGATCAACTGTCCATTTGTGCGTATGTGATGCTAACTACTTGGAAAAAGTGCCCCAAATGCATTGACAGAGATGTTCAGAGTCATTCTATGCTGCAGATAGATATTGAATCCTCAGTATTCCACCACTCCATTTAATAGGGTCCTACCCGCCTACAGTACACCAGGGTATTACCCACATGTGCTAACCTATAGAGCAGTGGTTCTTAACCTTTTTGGAGGTAATGAATCCTATCAGTTTCACATGCACATTTACTGAACCCTTCTTTATTGAAAAATAAAATATGAAATATAGTATCTATAGTATAGAGCATGATGCAGCTCTTTAGCGCCGCCCTAGTGGCTCCCTGGAGCTTTTTCAAAAATGCTTGAAAATGGAAAAGATGGGGGAGGGAAATATATTTTTGGTTTTAATATGGTTTCTGTAGGAGGACAAACATGACACAAACATTCTTTACGTTTTCCAATATGGTAAAAATGTGTAGAATAAATACATTGGAACACAAAACTGTCCCAAAACATCAGAGCCTGCGACACATGTTTCTATCAGCAGGGTGGGGTGCCAGGCAGGTGGCTGTTGTAAACAAACCAGCGGCCGTGGATCATGGATCCCAACAGGAAAAAGAGAAAAATAACTCACAATCACACACTCAATGGTGATTTTTTTTTTTTTTTTTTTTTTTTTTACAAGCTGCGATCGATGAAATGCAATGATGAAAATGATGTCCAAAAACAGACGTCACATTAAATTGGTAAGAACGCAATCCTGTCATAGGGACATATTTAGTAACAAAGTGGCTGCTTTTATTAAGTAATTTCTGATTTAATGACACTTTGGGATATTATTGTGTTTTGTTGCTCAGGTCTGATGATAGCTGTGTTGGTTGCGTGCCAAAAGAGAAGAGGATGCTGCTGTGTTTTACCCTTACACTGGCTGGCTTAGCATTTGCACAGAAATCAAGCTTAACCTGTAATTTGATTTTATATACTTTACTTTTTCAAAAGGCTGCTGTTTAATTTTTTATAAATGCAGGCTGTGTTTAATTGCACTCTGTTTGTTGCCCAGATAACACGCAAGTTATGCACATTCCATTTTGTTGTTTTTTTCAAATCCTCAAAATAAAGATGACATCAAAAATTTGATTTCTTTGTTGCATTTCTTGAATTTCATCAGAGGAATGACACATAATTCATTATTATTGTAATGAAGTTAAACTTGAGGCGGCATCGTCCAACAGAGTAGTCATGTGGTGTGTCATTCCCTACAGGATGCACTGCAAGGAAAATAAACATTTAATCATAAAGGCTCATTATGTATTTGTAGTCAACTGAGTCATTTGATAGTAGGCTAATATAGCTAATATAGATACATACAGCATGTGTTGCCTTCATTATAAGGCTTATATGAGGTGTTTAATTTTTTGCGCCTCCATATATATTTGTTTTTTGTTTTTTTGGTCTTTCAATATATGGCTCTTTCAACATTTTGGGTTGCTGACCCCTGCTATAGAGGCATTACTTAGCTGGATATAATGTTGAGACACTCATCCATCTTCTCATTACTATTAATTCCAATCTCTATCCTGTTAACTCTGTTATTAAAACCACCCGGGGAAACCCACTATGGATGGTAATAATAACAGCCTGATTGGTTATAGTAGGTGTCTCTTAGATTTGTGCACTTGGTAAGTGATGGATATTAGTTTTAAGGGTAGGAAGAGTGGGAAAAAGCCCTAGGGATACACTTGGTTATTAAGTAGAAATATGGTTATATATGGTATCTTTAGGAACTTTGGTGTTATGCATATAAAAACCTAACATTTTATATTCAGAAACATGCTGTACCCCATTGGGAATCGATTGGAATTAATTGAGTTACATTTTTTAATCAGAGTAATCATGATGATGACTTAAATCTCATTAATGCATTCATTTTGACAGCCCTAATACTAACAGACCTGTTAATTTATTCCATTGCTGGTGGCAGATGAACGTGATTTAACTGTCATTTAACACTTACAGACCTAGTGCTACTTTTTGTCGAAGTTGCTAAATGATTTTTTCTTTCTGTCTTAAAGAGGTCATATTTTACTAAACCCCCTATTTATTAGTTGTTATTTATTCTTGTATTTGGACCTTAATAGATCACAAATTTGAATGAGAACTGTCCAGAGGCTGCAAAGCTGCCTTTATATTGATTTGAGCAAAATGTAATTAATTTCTATAACTTGTTTAATTCCTGCCTGATTTGTTAAATTTCTAACTATTTAAGTCACAACATGTATAAAGTCAAGACTGGCAATGAACATTTCTCTGAATATGCTGTAACTGTTTGTCAGCAGGTTGTAGAGCATACTGAAAATAGTCCAAACTTTGAGCCAATTATCTCAAATATTCAGTTGTTGGTTGAACGGGATCAAGTAGCACGAGCAACAACCTGTAGAGGGTGGTGTGTAAAATAAATTAATTTATATAATAATTTAAATAGCCAGTGCTAAAAATTACCTTTCTGGTATCACTAGTACTGTGGTGTTTAATTAATGAAGAATTCATTCATTAATTGATCCTAAAAACACGTGTGACGATACATTGTCACTGATCAAACTGGTTTTACTGGTGAATCAACTGGTTTCCACATTCAGAATGGAGCCTCTGAAATGGGTCATATTTGATGATTAACTGCATTTTACACCAACTTTTTATTTTACCTGTATTGATAGGATTAGTTGATCAACAGGTTTAGGTTTTAAATATTTTAGATCAGTAGATGATTTTGGTCAATGGCACAGGCGTCACACCTGTGGGGGATGCAGGTGTTGCAACACCCCCACTTCTACAACCAGATGATTTCACGCGCCCACTTTTTCCTGAGGTTATATATGTTAGCGTTCCACTGGATCCAGGAAACGGACACAGAGTTGGTGTCACCTACTTTTTATTGCAGGATAAATGGTTACTGTCTGTCATAATCACACTAAACAAACAGTAATAACATTGCAGGGTTGTTCCAATATCTATGGTTTAAACTGTCTACCCACCCTTGCGGTACACCAGCATGAGGAAATGAAGCGCACTTCAGTTTCCATTGTTAAACTAAGTTAACTAAACTATGTCTTGCTTTGTGACATATATTCTAAGCTAATTTGGTAACAGTAGGAGGAACCCTTTTGGATGTTTTGAGTAGGGGTAGGTTTTCATTCTTATTGTATTTCTGTCAAAAAATGTATTCTTCTTGGAATAAATGTTTGAGGAAAAAGAAATTTTTTTTTGGTAATTGTTGGTTAATTTTCCCAATGATAGATTCAGAAAATGTTGCTCATGTCCCACAACCTCGAACACCTCAACATTTTAAATGACTGTGACGCCCCTGGTCAGTGGCATTGTAGATGTTTGGGTCTTTATCGTTTAAAAATTAGATTAATGCGATTGAAAAAATAAGTCATACTGACTCATTAATATTAATTAATGGGTTAATTTGACACCCCTAAAAATAATATGGCATTAACATGACACACAAAGAAATCTGGGCGCTCATATCCCTGTTTACATGATAAACATTAGTGTCCCAGTTAGTCATTGCTGCTGCTGTTTGCGCAGGAACATCATGTCAGTTATTTTTACAACATCCTACTGATGAATGTTAAAGTTACTCTGACTATAGAAAACAAGGACACTTTAATTTACCTGTATTATATTTTAAACTTATTAATCTCTAACTTTACTGTTTGTGTATGCGATTTGCCTTTCTGATGTTAACTTAAAAACTGTGACTGATTGGTGTGTTTTATTTATTTGACATTATCTGAAGCAAAGGAAAATAAACTACTTCAATGCCCAATTCTTGTATTGATCACGGAGATTGACAAAATAATAGGGTAATAGTACCCCGATGGTGGAAAGTAAAGGTTACAGTCAGACCTTTGGACTAGTCTCAAAAACAACGGAAAGCAAATGGCTATGATTGCATCTGTTCAAGTCTGTTAAAAACAATAAATGTCTTGATGAAATAGTTTTTCTTATATATGATTTTGATTTACCACAATAATGTAATGAATTGAAATGAAAATAACTAAATTTTTAGGTGATGTTAAAAAAAGAGATTAATTATACCAATTAATTACAGATCATAAATCATTAATCTCTCTTTTTTATGTCTTGACAGCACTAATTATTCTGTATATTATCATCACTGAAATACGTCTCATAACAAGACACATAAGGCTGAGTCTTAGAAGATCTTGACAAAGTAACTGAGCCCCTCAACCTTCTGTATAAGCTTCAAAAATCCTAAAAAGTGGGCAAGTGGAAGACAAAAGTCCAGTGTGAAACTAAAAAAGGAGGCAGGGAGGATGTATGAGATAGAGAGACGAGGACAATGGAGGACAACAAAGGCACGTACTGTATATGCCACACAGGACTTTTTTGAGGCAGACTGCTATTCCCCTCAGAATTCTCTGTAGACTGTAGTGGAGTGAAGGACCGTGGTGGTCCTGAACTGGATCAATTTGAGTTTTTGGCTGCAGCCCAAGTAATACCCACAGCCAGACGTCTGGGCACTGAAGCAATGCAAGTAAATGTGCAAAAAGGATGCATGCAGTCTCTGTTTAGTGATAGAAAGAAAAATAATACAATCTGGTGGTACTTCAACAGGCATTAGAATCACAATTCTGAAGCCTCGTACCAAAACTGAAAATTTACAAAAGACAGAAGAGAAAGAAGAAAAACTCCAAGAACACCAATGAATTATGAGTTTTGATTGATGAGTCAACCCTTTGAGTTGAATTTATTTATTTGTCATTGTAAAACAAGTTACAATGAAATTGAGGGTTCCTGCTCCTTCAGTGTAACCCACTACTAACCCCCTCCCCCCACAATATTGCTAATTCTGTCAGGAAATGATAACACTAGACTCCCCACAGCTTCGCCATTTGACTAATCTACCCATAAGGCCCAGAGGAGCGCCAAAAGGCGATGTGATTTAAAATTAACAACTCAAAAGCCAAGAGGCTTCTAGCTCTATCTACAATGTTCCACCGAAGAAGTCTTTGGCTGGCTGCCTTCTCACTGATGCGGAAAGTAATGAAGAAACAAAATCAAGTGCAATTACTCACTTTAGACGAGATACTTAGTTGCAGAAGAAAGAATACAGTTACTGTAGGAATCTAATGTGTGGTCAGTTTTCATAGATTCAAACATTACCTGGGTTTCCAGGAAATTGCTTCCACACACTTATTTAAGTCTGGGAACAGTAGGGAAACACTGAATTTGGCCTGGGGGTAGCATATCCTGTGAACCCTCTCCCCCCATTTTGAACAATGAATTTTGGGGAAAGGATTCAAAACACCTTGAAACGCCTCCTACAACATGTAGAGGGCCATAAATAATGATCTAGACCACTTCTTAACTGGATTTGAGAGATGGTCCAAAATTTTTCTTTTTGGAGCCCTGACTATAGCCTTGACATTTAACAACGAATTTTGGGGAAATAATTCAAAACACCTTGAAACACCTCCTACAAAGTGTAGAGGGCCATGTATAATTATCTAGACCACTTTTTAACGATATTTGAGAGATGGTCCTAAATATTCCTTTTTGGAGCCCTTACTATAGCCTTGACATTTAACAATGAATTTTGGGGAAAGGATTCAAAACACCTTGAAACACCTCCAGAAACATGTAGAGGGCCATAACTAATATCGAGACCACTTTTTAACTAGTTTTGAGAACTGGTCTAAAATTTTTCTTTTTGGAGCCCTTACTATATAGCCTTGCCGTTTGAACAGCAAATTTTTGGGAAAGGATTCAAAACACTTTGAAACACCTCCTACAAAGTGTAGAGGGCCATATGTAATGATCTAGACCACTTTTTAACTAGATTTGAGAGATGGTTTAAATTTTTTGTTTTTGGAGCCCTTACCATTGCCTTGCCATTTGAACAACACATTTTGGGGAAAGGATTCAAAACACCTTGAAACACCTCCTACAATAAGTAGAGGGCCATGAATAATGATCTAGACCACTTTTTAACTAGATTTGAGAGATGGTTCAAATTTTTTCTTTTTGGAGCCCTTACTATAGCCTTACCATTTGGTTTGAAGCAGATTCAACCATGGTCCAAAATGTTCAATGTTTTAAAAAGAGGAATTTTAAATTTAATTTTGCTAAGCTTGTTTTCAGGTTTTGTTTCTTTACAAGCTTCATGTTTCAGAATTACTTTTTGCAAATTTATATTTTGCACACACACACACAGTACACCTGTAGATGTTTCCTCCAGGATTTGAACCCTGGTCTACTGGAGGAAAGGTTGCATCTGGAACCACTGGAACATGTTCAGTGCTGAATGACATTTTCACTTCTCACATGTATGAGGAGCTACTCAGGAGGTCAGAGGTCACAGCTTTCATCTGAAGCTTTACCTGAACAGGTGAGCAACGGTGAAGCCATCTGATGGTTCAGTGGGTTACTCATCAGATTTGCTATTCAGATCTTGTGGGTTCAAACCCAGTCTGGACTCAAGTGTTACATCTTTAATTAAAGTTTTAAAACACACCTGGAAGCATGTTGGTGGACTGAAATAGTTTTGTAGACCATTTTTAACTAGATTTGAGAGATGGTCCAATCATTTTTTTGGAACCCTTACCGTTTGAACAACGAATTTTTGGGAAAGGATTCAAAACACCTTGAAACACCTCCTACAACGTGTAGAGGGCCATAAATAATGATCTAGACCACTTTTTAACTAGATTTGAGAGATGGGCTAAAATTTCCCTTTTTGGAGCCCTTACTATATAGCCTTACCGTTTTAACAATGAATTTTGGGAAAGGATTCAAAACACCTTGAAACACCTCCTACAACGTGTAGAGGGCCATAAATAATGATCTAGACCACTTTTTAAAGTTCCAGTGTTTGGAAACCATCCATAATTACCTTTCAGCACATTGGGATTCAACAATAAATTTGGCACATTCCTTGTGTAACAGGGTCCATTACTTTGCAGCAATGTAGGTATGTCGAGGACAATAGTTGTGATTATAATTACACAAAATCTAAATTTTGTATTTAGTTAATATCTGACAGGTTGAGCCTCCGCGTCAGTATGTGGAACCTCTTAGTTTTGGTCCCTTCCCAGCATGCACTTTATAGTGTGACATTGTACAATATATATGTAATTTTTGCACCTTTACCTCTTTCCCTATTCTTCCGGATCTTTATGGAGGAGGTAAACGGCTGTGCAGTCAAGGAAAATAACTGTTTTAGTTTCTATAAATGTTATTTTGGGTGAATTGGCTACTTCAAAGTTTGTTGAATCATATTTATCTGCCATTAGGTCTGTGGAGGGGCGTGCTTTGAGGGGTCCACTTACTGGAGGATGTATTTTCTTTCTGTCAGGTATGTCATGTTGTTTTTGTGTTTTAATGTATTATTACTTCACTATTGTTCCAGATCTTTATGGGGGAGGTTGGTGTAGGGGTGTGTTTTGAGGGGTCCACTGACCGGAGGAACTTATTTTCTGTCTGTCAGGAGCCAAGAATAAAAGGAGACTGCCTCCAACTGTGTATGTGTGGGTGTCATTTAAAAAAACACACACACACACACACACACACACAATGCATAGTCCAACACCACCAGTTACATATGGACTCCATAATCTTGTAGACTTTGGCTTATCTCAGGTGTCTTTATGTAGGTACACACATTCAATATATAATTTTAACATTGATTAATGATTGATGATCATATTTAATCAGACATGCCTCTAGTCTGCTCAAAAATTGTTTGCAATTTTCTTGAAAATTATATTTTAGTGTGTTTTTGGAATACATTGAAGGACTATTATACAATTTAAATGGGTTTTAAATATTGTTACTGACAAATAAATAACATATAAGCAATGACTCTATTTGTATCTGTTGTAAAATATTTGACCGTGATTGTAAAACAGAACACGGAAGTTTTGAAAAGTGTAATTTTTCCACAACAGCTTGAAACAGCATCATGTCTTCCACCTTCATGTTTTTAGTCTTTTGGTTTGAACTATGAAGGTAGAACTGATGTATTCTTAAAAACCCAAACATCCACCATGTACCAAAATCATCTACTGATATAAAATGTTAAACACCTGTTGATCCACTATTCTATGTAGTGTATGTTTGTCATCTTTTCATAGTCACCAGATATCACCCATTTGGATATTCAGAGTCTTGGTAGTGGAACAGTAAAACAAATGTAGTTGGATCAATGACAATGGATGGAAACAATTGGTTTAGGGTTCAGATAATGATAGATTTTGCTCAAAGTTAAACAATCTTTTCACTTTAACTTAGCCAAACTGAAATAAAAATAAAAAATAAAACTAAATAAAATCTACAATGAACAATACAAAAATAGTTAAAATAAAAGTGAATTGCATTTACATACTTTTTAAACCATTAGGGTTCAAATTTTTCCATTATTTATCTCTTATGTAGCTAAAGCCAGGGCTCTGTAGGAATCCCTCTTTGGTAGAACATCTTTCTTAATAATTGGGGCGGGATATTTGCTGTGAAAATCAGAATATGTATGTTATCTGTATTAAAACATTGTACAATAACAGTTTTGATCTGTATTTTCGGCGTGCGTGCACTTGTGGTGCGTTCATATAACTTACAAAGTGGTCGAAAATCTGGTCCCTACTCTGATGCCTCCTCAAACACTGACCTCACTGCACATCACTGGTCTAGTGTCTTTTTTCTTTTATCTGGTCTTGTTTTCCAGACCAGAACTGTGAAGGTATCACAAAATACTCATATCGTATTTTGACTATTACTGAAAATCTATTATTTTTGGAGAAGATGCTGCAGCTGTTTCGAGATATCAGCCAAGTCTTTACTAATAGAAATTGTTAGGTTAAAAAAAAAAAGAATAATAATAATAACAATTAAGGTTGAGATTAACTTGCTTTACTGTCCCTGTAGGGAATTTCACTGTCTGTATTTCACCCATTCTAATAAACACAATGTCAATTTAAGATAATGTTGCATTTCAAGAACCTCAGGTTGTAGTCAAACAGTTTGAATAGTGGAAAAGAGTAAAAAAAATATAATTGCAATGGCTTCACACTCCAGCGTTGCATAAACGACATAATAAAAACACCTCTCCACAAGCTGCTCAAAGCCACTGAATATATTCTTTTAAACATGACAAGACTTGTGGTGGTTTTCATCTTTTTTTATTCATTTTCTCAGAGAATGAATGTGGATTGTGGAGAGGTAAGAGCCCCCTTGGCGTTAGTGATGTACAGTATATCACATGAGTTGAGTGGTGCACTCAACAGAGATGTGTCATATAAATCTAAATGCTTTATGGTCTTTAATTCAAACCATGACACACCGCAATCAAAATATTTATGGCTAAAATCATCATCATCAACATCATGTGAACAAATTATGTCACCAAAAACAATAGGTATATTCTTTCTGATATAAATTAATTCTTGCTTTAGTTTTTACACATATAACTAGTAGTCACACCAACATTTGTTTGTTTGCTTTTATTCATTTTGGTCAAAACAATACAGAATAATTGGTAACAGAAACAGATATACAATAGGTAAAAAACGACCCGAAAACACTTTGGGCTGAAGCTGAAGCTGAAGCTTTTTGTGCCCACCTTCACATATATAATGAAAGAAAGAAAGACTGCAAGAAAAAGATGTTTCAAAGCTGATTCAAAGCTTAAAAGGTCAAGACATTGGACATACATTTCTCCAAATACATTACATTTAAACCAGATGTAGTTTCTTATGCAATTACAAAACTGATAAGAATAAAATAACATGAGCTGATTAACTATAAAATAAATATCTCAAATTATCAGCAGTCCTGCTTTTGTACAAAACTACTGATAATTAACATGTCAAATGCAAAAATACCTGAAAGACAGATAACATATCAAACAAAATGTCAGTACTGACGAGATGCCGGGTAATAATTCCAAGGTAGCAACTGAGGTGAGCGTCTGTAAATGAAATGAAAGCAAAGATAAATGATTCTCTAAGTCAGACTCCCACTGTGAATTAATTAAGCTAGACAGGACAAACACAACTAGGAACATGTGGAAACAGACACTTTATTCAAATTAGACACACATAAAATGAAAAGCGCACACACATCCAGCAGCTCAATCTACCCTCAGCAGCTTCTGTTGTCTCTTTTAACCTCAATCTACAAGGAATAAACTACATCAGGTCAAGGTCCATTCACCATTCATACATTAATGCCACACGATTATTCAGATGTGCGACTGTCATCACGCCTGTCATTTTTCTGCTGAGAGTATACCTCTGCGGACTCACTGCTGAATGATGTATCACCTGTCGACTTAAAAATCTCCACCACTTCCATCACACACACACACACACACACACACACACACACACACACACACACACACACACACACACACACACACACACACACTCTCCCTTCACCTTGGAACAGCGGAGCAGAGGTGCACAGGTGTGGTAACTTATAAGAATTCATGTTCCCCTCCCCCTGTCCACTGTATCCATGGCACCTGTCATCTCCAGTATGTCAAATTTCATTAGAGGTGGTATTCGCAGGACTCCACACTGCACAGCAGGCAGCAGGTGGCCTGGGATTCCAACATTCACTGTCCTCCGGTTGTCCCCCTGTGGGCCATCGGAACACTCAGAAAAGCTTCATCGGCCACAATCACCCTACTTTGACCTATACCTACTTTGCATAATAACACCGTCTCAACCCTATTATCTGCCACCATCGTTTGTATCATCAAATATTATATACGATGACAGCACCCCTGAGTTTCCCACTCATACACAACATTTCAAGGCTAAAGAAACAAAGCACCATTACCCTGCAGCTTCAGCTATAGTTTGACTGATCATGAAGATATGCCATTGCTGTAATACTGCCCATCATTTGGCTTACTCTTATGTATCTGACTATTTATACTTACCTTAAATGAGTTTCCTGCCTTCAACATCTCTGAATTGCCCATCATCAAGTCACTGTATCTACCGTACATACATGAATTCCTACTATTCAGGAGAGAAGAGATAATGGGCATTGGATTTCAAGGTGAACTGTCTCTTAAGGGTTTTCTCAGTTGTCATGGAGACAGCATAGATGCCTCCTCCTTTTTTTTTTGACTGAGAACAAACATTTTCTTGTTTGTTTAAAACCTACAAATTATGAAATCTTGACCTTGAGGCAGACGTTTGAGAAAACATAATCTAGTCTCAAGGATTGAATGGGTTATTTTTTTTAAAAAGTGTTTTACGTCCACCTAATGGTTTTGTTTAGTTATTATGAAGGTAGCTAAGCTGGTTTTGTATTGTATTGTGGGATTCAGGAGGATAATTGTAGAAATAAATTAGAAAATTCATAATTCAAATGTGATAGAATCAATTTGAGTCATATTTCACAGTGCATTTTACACAACAGTTCATTCTTTCTATGTGTGCATTTGTTGATTCACAGTTCAGAAAGGTAGAAAAATGGAAGAATATATATATATATATATATATATATATATATATATATATATATATATATATATATATATATATATATATATATAGTATATATACTGCACATTTTTCCTGTATGTGAAAAAAATGAAATGAAATACATCTATGTTTTCTATCAAACCTTGAAGAAACCACAAAGATTATGACTTTTGACCAGGACTGTTTGTATCAGATTTAAAATATATTATTTTAATTCGCATCATTCATTGAGTAGGAAGTGAAGTGAAGTGAAGTGAAAATGAAAGTGAAACCTAATGTTCATTTACGTCATTCATGGGGAGGGGGGGGGGGGTTGATTGTTTTTCTCATTATGTGTATAGAAAGTATTTGTCATTATCTAAGATTGTGATTCATTACTTTAGAATTCAAGACGAGTAGAAGAGCACCAGTTGAATCCCATTTCTACAAAAAGAATTGAGTATCTAGTTTCTTTGGATCCCAACAGAAACTCTTTAAATGAATGCGTTGCATGCACATTGAGGAAGAGACGACAGAAACACATAAACAGGAGACAGATTGCTTCCGTACTTTGTCTTTGTCTCTCTTTGGCTTGGACGTCTGAAGCTGGAAACAAACCCTGTTATTGATTTTGACTTCTCTGCTACTGATTTCAGATAGAAATCTATATGCCCAAGTTCCTCGTTTCTCCAAAGTGAAAGTGAGCACTCTGATAAATGACAAAGATTGATGACAGAGACATTTTTGTAGTTATTGAAAGAAAGCCTCAACCCATAAATATTTAATACTATCAAGAGTCCTTCCGATGACTCAAAATCTGTGATGGAGTATCTTATTTCTTGCTTTATTTTCTGTCGTGCAGAAGAGTGCAGCACAGCAGTGGCCACCAGCCTGTATTTTGTGTTTCATCACTGGAATAAAGCAGCAGTCAAAGCATATTTGTATGATTTGGAAAAGCAGTTGTGGATTACAGTCTAATTTAAATTCAGAAGAAAGGACATTAAATTAGTTCAGGGGCCACCTCCAAGGTCTTCTACTGCATCTTATTATTTACTACCTGCTCACTTTATCTGTCAGCCAGAGGCAGAGTTATTGCTCCCAACTCTAAGTGCTGCCCAGCCCGCCACTGTAAAGCACAGTCTTTGACTCACTACTGAGCCAAATATCTTCCATCACAGACGCTGGCATAAAACTGATTACAGTTGTTCTCCTGAAGCTTCATAAAACTGTTACAACACAGCAAACAGAGATGCTGAGGGACGAATGGGGGGGGGGGGGGGGGGGTATGACAATAAAAAATAACGTTTGTCAAGGGTTATATTATAAAGACAGTGACATATTTTAAAGAAGCTGAGTTAAAGCTTAAAAAAAAAAAACCTGGCACATTAACGCTCAACTTTGCAGTTATGGCTCTTTTCCTCAAGTGGCCCATTTCTGTTCCATGCCCTTCAGAACCTGACCTTGGGGCTGGATGTTGGAGGCCGGCTCCAGCTGTTCCAGCAGAGTTTATCTCAGGCCATAATTACCAATGACAGTGTCTCAGGGAGGAAGTTGTCTCCTTGACAGATAGACAGCAAAACACAGTCGACAGGACAATGGAGGCTGAAGCCATTTTAGAGCAAAGGATGGAGAAATAACAGGAGACTGGACTGAGTTGACAGTGGCGGTGGTGGGTGGGTAAATACAGCACGTGCATCCATTCAGTAAAACATCCAGATTTCCAAAGCACAAGTGTAGTTCCAGGTGGAAGCTGAGGTTTTTAGACGGGCAGCAGCTGAGTCATCACATATGTGCATGCTGCAGAGGATTTCAATTTGCTGAGAAGATTGAAACACAGCTAAAGGCCTCACAGATTAACTCCTACTATTTATCTAGAGGGAAGCACTGTAACATTCTGCTTTTGACTTTCTCTCTCTCTCTCTCTTTTTTTTTTTTTTTTTTTTAATTTCTCCAACTCCTCATTTGTTCATTATGTAGCAAGTATAGTCATGTTTTCACCTAAAGTCAAAAGCTGAGGAATATCAAACAAATGCTTGCAGATATTAAATTATTACCATCTCAGGAGTAATGGTGTGTGCATAGTTCACCGTCTTATTGCATATATGTAACAGCAGTTCATAGAATGCAAGAGGCATTTCTGTGAGAAACTTAACTAACTTTACAATACAGTATTTTTCCTGTGTACATATTTTGTACTTCTTCATAATCAGAGTTGTTTATGTTTTTTTCCACATTGTAAGCAGATTAGCAAAATGGGTGCATCAGCACATAAGACGTATGGAGGAGATACAGATGTTCCTGCTTTCACAAGCTAATATGTCCTCTGGGCTTCTGCAACGACTTTGTTTCTGTGATGGATAGAGCCATGGCAAAAAAAAAAAATTCATTACTTAAACTGAACACTGTGAACTCTGGCTTGTGACACACACACACACACACACACAGCATTGAATGTGCTTTTCTGACCAGCTTGTATATCATGCAGTTTAAATTATCCATTTTCTTTTCCAGCAAATGTTGTTTGATCAGGACATTTCTAGGAATTATGTATAGTGCAAAGAGATACCAACACATCCTCAGGCCTAAATAACAGAATAAGTTGATTTCAGTGTGTGGGAAAAATATACAGAGATAAAAAACACCATTGATAGAGTTAGAATACAGCACACAATGGGCTAGATTACACTGAAATAATGCTATTGCTAAAGTTTTGTGAGTTATGGACAGAAAAGAAGCACATATGACACTTATGTGATGAAGTTTATACATAGATATATTTATTTATAGACACATGTATGCATATTAGAGCAGTCAAATCATGAACATTTTTAATGTATATTAATCACATTTTATTTTGTATAAAAAGACCCTTGCAAGAAAATATCAACCAATGATAACTGGTTGTGATAACTATAATAAGAACAATAATAAGAACTGAGTAAGTGGTACTTTTGTTTGTACTATAGATTTTTTTTCTAAGTGATTATATAATCAGTTATTATAACATTATCCTATTTTGCTGACCTTTTCAAATTATAAATCATGTATTTTCCTATATTTAATTCACTGTCCATGTAGCAACACTGCTGCTGTAACAACATAAACTATTGTCTATTATTATTATTATTATTATTATTATTATTACTATCTAAACCTTTTGTTAGCTAAGCTTCATGTGACACAAACTGATAAATGTTACTTATTATTTGGTTATTTAGGATGCTAATTGACGTTGAGTTCTTGTGAATGCTTGTGAACCTTCGTCATCGCTCCAGACAGCGTGAGCGTTGATGTATTTTTGAAGGCGTTGTTTCGAGGGGAAGGCTGACGAAGAAGAGTAGGTGTGTATTCTTTCAAAATATAGCTGCAGGAACCGTTTTCCAAGATCTAATACCATACCTTTAACTGCAAGTGGTATTTAAACAATAGAGGGTTTAATCAATCTAAAAATAATCAACTCTTATTGTTGTCACATGAGGTTGGGTTGACAAATCTCCTTTTAGAAATGCATTTGTGTTTTTGTTTTTTTTGTTAATTTTTTCCCCCCTAATATCAAAAACTGGCCTTTTCCACATAATCTGGTACAAAAAGTGCAAAATAAATGTTGCTCCTGAATATACTTGATTGCATTATAATGAATCTGCAGTTGAATTCAATGTATAATATGAATGTTTGCAAATGTATTGTATACATATTAATATTCTAACTGTGAATAAAACTGAGAGCCAATTATTGTACCATTAGTTTACCTCCCATCTTCTATGGTTTAGTCACAGAATTACATATTGTTGCCATTATTAAAACCACCAACAATAGACAGTTGTGTTGTTTTGACAGGAAGCACAATATACAGTAACAAGGCAACAACACTAGCTGGCATAATGTGAGCCACAACAAAGACTTGACAGAAGATGAAAGAAATCATCCTGTTAGGTTCACCAGAGAAAATAAACAAAGTACTTTGGAGAAACCCAGAAGATAAATATCTGGCCAAGATATAAGTAAACACATTTGTCACCACATCAGGCAATATTTACTTTTTTAAATAATGAGTTCACTGTTGTTCAGTGTTCATAAAATATTAGAATAGAGCAATACTCCAACTGGAATATGTTGCAGCCACTCAGGCTACAGTAAAAGCCTAGTGGCCTCTTTGTGCATGAATGTGTATCTGCTTCATAACTGATTAACTGGACCGATGCAGACTCTGTATTATGGAGCACTAATGTATTTTGGGTCAAGGATCAGACAAGTAAAAACAAATTATTGATCAATCAATCAATCAAACTTTATTTATATAGCACTTTTCATACATGGTGCATGTAACACAAAGTGCTTTACATCAGACCCCCCACCCCCACCCCCACCCCCAATTATCCTACAATTGTAGGAACAAGTTAAAAGATTTACAGAGTTAAAAAGACTAGAAATAAATAATAGTAATAAAATACAAATAAATACATAAAAAAGCAGAATTAAATCAAATGTAACTAAAAGCTAAGTTAAAAAGGTAGGGTTTTAATGCGCCCAATACTACTATTTTGGTATTTTTTAAAATTACAATAGGCTTATAGGCAGTACACTGAGGAGTCTATTCACTGGATCTGAGGATCTGGATTTGGATCAGGGGAACCATCGGGACATGACAGCAGAACTGGCTTCAGCTGTGACCGTACACTAACAATGTTTGGTTCTTACTGTGGCCCGGTTCCACTCTGCTGGTCCCAGGTCAGATCCAGTCCGTTAATGTCCCCCTCCAGACCCCCACACCCCCTTAACCTAACCCTAACCACACTGTGACAGACCGTTCTGCGCAGACTACCATCAGATATGGACCTGAGTTCAGCAGATCCAGACATAGAACAGCAGTGAGTCACAACAAACAGTCCTGTGTAAAAGTCTTATGCTACCTTGACAGACACAAACTAGAGTTTAGTGGATCTTGATACAAGAGTGAATCACAATAAACCATCATGTTCAGTCCTGTGTAAAAGTCTCTGGTCCACATCCATGTCAATACAGAACAATTATTCAGAGAATGGCTAATCTCGCCCCTATTTTGTGCTAACCTCAAGTTTCTATGACAACCGTTCTTGAATTAGAGCCAATAATGTGATTTTGACTTTTCTGCTAAATGAGACCTTGACCTTTGACCTTTTGCAATTACGATAATTTCATTATATGTATATGTGTCACTGCGTGTAATATTATGATAATATATCCAGTATTGATTTAGTTATAACGTGATATGTCTATGCTTGACACACACAAACAGTGTTACAGAAGTTCATTTTGTGACATGTCACCTTTGACCTCCAGAGATCTCAAAACCTATTGGTTGTAGGTGACAACATCAACCATGAGAATTGTAGAAATCTTCATTCCACATAATTTGGTACCAATCTGAAAGATCTGTGACCCTCGGTTCCTGAGTTAGAACCGATAATGGGATTTTGACCTTTTAGTTAATTGTGACCTTGACCTTTGACCTTTGCTCAAATGGATCATTGCATCTGATGCACATTAGCTATACATACATGCCCATATAAATTTAATAGTGATATCTCAAGTGTTCATTGAGTTATAGCATGATATGTCTCTGTGGAAACACACACACACACACACACACACACACACACACACACACACACACACACAGAGAGAGAGAGAGTGTTTACAATAACTGGTCGGGAGAGATTAACAAAATGAGGGCCAATACATTTTTTTTCCTGTTACACAAGTAAACTTAGTCAAGTCATCAAATCATGAATGTGATAAAGTCATATGTGCAGTAATGATGTAACTGACATTCAAATACACACACACACACACAAACATATATATATATATATATATATATATATATATATATATGTACAGAATTATTCTGGCGATCACACCTCCCAGATTCTTTTTGTAAAACCTATGGATTTTTTTTTTTTTTTACAGTGCACATTTGGAACTGTTCTGATGTGACACATTGTCCTCTTCTGAAGGGTTAGCTGTTTTCGGCAGCTGCTGCATGTTGCAGTTTTCGGCAGGGAGTCGTATCTAGCACAACAAAGCTAACTATTTCAGTTACTCTTGATTTCAATACAAAAAAAAGAGGGCCATTGCCTTTTCTTCTACTCTGTGTTACACCAGTCAGCTTAGCTCAGCACCCCATTTTTTAGAACCTGTGAATAGTTTAAAATTACTCAGTATTTCAGTTGGTTTCTATGAATAATATGTCAAGTTTGGAATATATACAGAAAGTGGTGAACTCAACAGTTGGTGTAATTTAATAATAACATTGTTTGCAAAACTATTTTCATAATCTAGCTCTTTTCGGTGCTTTTAATGATGTTGTAGAAACCAAAGCTTCTGACTTCTAAAAATATCTGATGCTTACCCTTTGAGAAATCGCTTTTCATTGGATTTTTTTGGCAAGAGTTTCACTTTCTTCCCTCTCCATTGGCTCATCCACAACTGACAATTTTAGCTTCCATCAAACTAAAGCTTTCCCTTTGATCTGATGATATTTTCACATGATTTTAGTCATTTAATCTTTCATAATGGGGAAATGCCTCTTAATCAGGTTTCAGCTTGAAGCTTGGGTAATTTGCAAGACATTATTTTACATCAAGCTAGAATAAGTTTCAGTGAAGCTTACTAGTGTCCTAAGGGATGTGCTTAGAATATTATCTGCTTGACGGCTCCTGACAGTCACATCAGAACCGTCTCATATTTTCCAGATTCGAGAAATAACATGAGGTAATACAGATCTCATTTTTACACATTATTCATGCTTCACCAGAGCACTAAGATGTGTAAAATATAAAATAATGCTCATAAGAATCATATACAAAAACAGCATTTAGAATAAAGGAAACGTCAAATCAAGTAAATCAGTTTTTTTGTGTGTGTGAAAAAAAGGGGGGAAAAAAGTACATTATTGAGAAAACATCTGAAATATTTTTGGTTTCAATAAACAAAGTAAGTAAAAAGTAAAAAAAAAAAAAAAAAAAAGAATAAAGGAAAACTATAAGCCTTTATTTTGTGTTTTCTTACTTGTAACAGTGATCATCGCTGCACAGATGTAGGACAACTTAACTGTAAATAAGTGATAGGACAAGTGAGGGGGATAAAATAGAAAGTCATTAATTTATTTACTGTCAGGCTGAAGTGACATATTGTAATTGCAGTGCTATCACTGTATCCTGAAATACTGATATCCAGTTCAGCCTGGAGTGTTACTGTGATTGTCAAAAAATAACAAGGCACAGGTGGCGCACACAGGATTTTATGAACATGCACTGTTTATGCATCATCACTTTTTAGTCTCCCTAAAATTGAAACCTGCGCTCTGCAGTGCAGTTTTATGCACCCTGCCCTGGAGAGCTATAAGACACCCTCGCAGACTGGGGATAGAGTTGAGGGTAGTGTTTGGATTCACATGCTACCAATTTGTAACAAGCAATAACTCCTGGTTCCTTTGGAGAGATGCCAAAGTCTAGTAAAACATTTACTGTATCTTATAAGGATTCATAAAGAAGGTATTAATATTAGTATTATTTACGACGTTTCAACTGTAGGTTCAAGTCCTAACGAGTAGAAATGGTTACATCACTGTTCATTACCTTTTCACTGCCATCCCCATTTTACATTCATTTCTATTACGTCAGAACATCTGTGTAGCTCTACTCATGGTATTTTTTGAACGGGGGAAAAACAAACCACCACATTTCCTTCCTGTCAAAAATGAGAAGATTTGACTGTCTCTCTTGTGTACTGCATCTTTAATACTTGTCAAGTTATGATTTAGAAATAGCTCAGAGCTGTTAAACTGTATAATATTATATATTTGTCAAAACCATCAGCAGAATATCTCAAAGGCCTGTCCTCTGTCATGAAGAATGAGGAAATTGGCTTTGCCAGCTAACATGTGACTGACTTGTTAATTATGATCTGTAGTGACCTCATTTCTCTATATAATGTTGTGCTGTGAACCTTCACTTGCATGAACTACAGACAAAAGCTGTTAAATTTATAGTTGCAATCTCACTGTCAGCATTAATGAAAAAATGTTCTGTAATTTTTTTTTTTGTGTCATATTTCACAACTCAATAACTTTTAATTAAATGTTTTTTCTGGGCAAGTTTACAGAAATATTCTGAGAAATAAACATGGATACCGGTGCAGAAAATAATAATGACATTCTACCATTTAATGTTGCTGCATAAACCAACCCTTAAGGGACCTTTTCCAATTTTTGAAAATTAAGTTAAATTTGATACAAATTTAACATTACATTTTGATGTAATTAGACCTGCACATTGGATGAAACCATAGAAAACACAATATATATATGAAGTACTTCTACAGATACTAATGCTAGATTATTGGATGGGGTATTTTTAGATTGAAATCTGGGGTGTTTATCTGACCACTAGAGGGAGTAGTGAGTCTCTGCTGTTCATCACAGGGCTTTTGACTAAAGCCTCGAAGTGACCAGATGGAATGAAAAAATGAGAACCACTATGAAACAACATTTAGAGTCAAAGAAAATGAGAAATTGATAAAAGCTAGAAGCACTGTTGATGTTTTCCCACTAAATGAAAATAATAGAGTTTGATGCTAAATTCTCAGTATTTTTTCTACATGGGTGAGTTTGATTATAAGGCTTATGAATGTGTACAGTTATTATGTGATTTACTAAGTCATACTAAACTGTGGCAGTTCTTGTTTGGATGATTTCAAACAGATCTTTAGTACAGCGACAGAAAATAGAGATGATATATTATCTGTCTAAAACAGAGCTAAGCTAACAGAGCTATAATATCAAATATCGACTGATGAAAATTATAAAATGCATTAGTTGATTTTCCTTTGACTCTCAAATTGTTCCAATATAACTTGTGCATAAACATTTCCTTCATAGAAAAACCGAATTTCTACCAAAAGTCTCGGTTTTTTTTACTACCAAAAGGTGCTTTTTTTGGGCCGAGTGCAAAACTGCAAGAGAAAAACCTTTTCCTGCAACTGGAGTCACATAAATAAAAATAACCGAATGTTAAAAACGTGTGTTTTCTAAGAAATAGCTCTCGCCTACTGTTGATAGTTTGGAAAAACAATATAAACACTACTTATAATCTCTGTAGGGTTTAGATTTAATATCACTTCATCATTATTTTGGACGTAGAAGAGTATGTATTTTGTAAGTTCCTGAAAAAAACCTCATGAATTTGCTCAAACAATTGATGACTGAGTTTACAGGTCAGCTCTCAGAGGTGTAACCAGATAAATATCAGTACAGGTGGTGCTGAAACAGCAGAGATGTAAAGTCAACTGTCCCCAGATGAATGCCGGTGCCAAAACTGTTAGAAAAATGCAAGACGGTAAAAAAAAAAAAAAAAAAAAAAAAAAAAAAAAAAAAAAAAAAATATATATATATATATATATATATATATATATATATATATATATATATATATATATATATATATATATGGGAAAGAGACTGTCATGAAAAAAACAAAAACAAACCCAAAAAACTTGTTGTTCAAAGAATGAAGAATAGAGTTAGGAGTGTAACAGGGGGTTTGTCTCTTGCAGGCCTGACTCAGAAATGCAGCCTGCAGGTATGGCACACTGCGGTGTTGCTGAGTACTTAAAATACACTCTGCCTGCAATAAAACAATTGACAAAAAATGTGGCATGCAGAAAAAATGAAACGACTTTGAAGACTGTGAAGAAGAGTTAAGCAACTTATAGTTAAATGTGGCATAATAAAGGTTTAGTGGAGCTGAGCTTTACATTGTGACACTGAAAACGACAATGACATCATTCATTGTCAGCTTATTTCATTTCATGTGATCTCACTTTTGATTGGCTGCTAACTGACACTGCATTTATTCTGAAAATGTCCCCTAACATTATGCATAGACTGAATGAACAGTCCTGAAAGAGAGAGAGAGAGAAGGACGTGAAGGCACAGGATGATTCAATAGATTTATAACAGTAGAATAAAGACTCATATACATACACCTAATATGTATGAAAGGGAAGAGTCTAGAACCAGCAGAGGTTAAAACCAGACCCTGTAGGCAGCCAAGTCAGGATGAGTCCAAGGAATGCAGATGCCCATATCCAGCCAAGTACAAAAAACGATGAGGAAATACAAAGAAAAGTGGCTTGAGGTTAAGACTGAAACATCTGACATGAGCAGGAAAGGGCGAGATAGAGAGGGTTCATGAATCTATTCACTTTGTTCAGTATAGACTTTATAAAACTAGAACCATCTCTAAGTATGAGCACAATTACCACATCACAAATCATCAAATAAAATCTTGGCTTCATTCATCTTTGGAAATGATTGATACATTAAACTTCTACTTTATTTCTTATTCAGATTTTTACCCCTTTTATGTCAATGTGTTGAAGTTAAATGAGCTGGATGGTTGATATGTCAAAGATAAAATGTTTAGTTCCAATATTTTTGTGCTGCATAATATTATTACGTAAGTTGTTTTTTTTTTTTCAATCTCTGTGGACTTTTTCCAGGTTTAGGCCATAAAAGGACTGATGTTACTTAAACCTTACTGTGGATATTTTGTCAGTTTTTGACATCTAGGTGTATGTTTTCTGAATAACTTATTAAATAAAGTGCTCTCAGAACTTAAATATTTACTGTAATGTATTATAAAACATCATTAACATACTGATAAAGTATGTTATATAGCATTGTGTAATCCTGGTTAAAAGTACAATACTCACAATATTGTTACTTATATGAGTGCTGTGTCCTATTTGGCCTACATTTTAATGAAATACATAATAGGCCCCTTTGATATTACTGTTAATGAATGAAAAAACATTTTCATTAGTTTAATATTTAGTACCCCAACAATTTAGACAACAATGACATAGCCCCAAATAACTTAAATAGACAAACTCAGCAAGTGTTTCCACTAATTTTTGATAGGTTGATGTTGTTCTGAGGCAATGTGTTCTTCTCCTCCACAAGTGCTACATGCAGTTCTGTCAGGTCAAATGGGGGCGGGGTATGGTCCCAGATGTGCTCTACAGGAGTGGTCCCCAACCCCTGGGCCGCGGACTGGTACCGGTCCGTGGAACAATTGGTACCGGGCCACCGGCCGCCTAATAATTAGACATAGACATAGTTTATTGATTGACCACCAACATTACAATCAATAGTTATGATCATTTCATAAATATACATTTTTTATAAGTGATGGTTGAGGAGCCCAGATAAAGGCATGGTACGCTGCTGGACCATGGTCTCCTCATCTGATTATTTACTATATAACAATGTTACATACATTATAATATAAGGTACTTAAATGTATGCCTTTAGAATAAGTATTGACATTTACATTGCATGTGCATATATATATATATATATATATATATATATATATATATATATATATATATATATATATATATATATATATATATATATATATATATATATATATATATTGTGATGAAGCACATTGTGGATGGAACAAATATAAGTCAATAAATAATTAGATATAAACATATATATATATATATATATATATATATGTGTGTGTGTGTGTGTGTTATTTGAGTGAATAAATTAAGTAATTAATTATTTCTCTTGTATTTATTATCAGAGTCTGAATAATCTTTTATTTTGAAAAATGACCCGATTCTCTCGGTTACATCTCTGTCACCTCAATGCCAAAAATGTAACCCACATGTTAGCAAAATAAATAAAAAACAGATGTCTGTGGAAAATTTCTTATCGAAGAGGAAAAGGACACTGAAGAGACAGAAGAAGAGCCTCTAACCTCCAAGAAAAGGAAAGCTTTTAACAGACAATACCAGGAGTTGGACTTGAAATATGGATTTATCGTGACGGGTGATTCCCACAGATCAGACCCACTCTGTATAATTTGTAACACACACACACTCACACACACACACACACATCCTGGTCCGTGATAAAATTGTCAAACGTTAACCGGTCCGCGGTAATAAAAAGGTTGGGGTCCACTGCTCTATGGGGTTCAGGCCAGGGGGCATTGATGTCCATATCATTTCAGTTGCTCCTACCCCCTGAAGTCGAACTGTGGCAAATCTGGCACAATATGGTACAGCATTGTCACCCATGAACAGAACGTTGGGGGTGTGTTGGCAGAATTATGATGGGTGCCGTGACTGAGCCATGTTCAAATACCAAATGTGTTTGCACTGACTGGTGATGTCTGGGGGGGGGGGCATGTTGACCTCAGCGTATCGGTCACCTTGCTTTCTCAGGCAACGCTGACAACCATCATTTCTGTGCAAGGTGACCTGACACTCATCAGTGAACAGGCTGCATTGTCCAGGTCACATGGTCTTGTACCCACTGAAAATGGTCACGGTGGTGTCTTGGTGTGAGTGGAGTCGCTTGCAACAATCGTGTGGCATTCAAGCTAAAGCAGAGAAGTGGATTACAAATGGTTTATCTGGAAACCCGGGTAGCCCTCATATCTGGTAAACAGCCCTGCAGGTGTGTGACAGTGACATAATGGTGTGTGAGTTCATAGGTTCTTAGGTATTGATCATTAGGGATGTCCCGATCATGTATTTATATATTTAATTGTTTAATATGACTCGGCAGTGAGTTCCATTCTTGCGTTGCTCTGTAGATGACTTTGTTCCTGGTGGATATAGTTTTATATTTGGGTAAAATAAAACAACTTTCTGCTGCATGTCTTGTTAAATAATAAAATTGTGTTAAGTGATGTTGTGAATGATGAACTGGGAATGACTTACTGACAATACCAGCTGTTTATATACCCAGAATGCAGAACTTGGACAGCACATTGGAAAGGGTTGTATTTTTTTGCATTATCCCCAATATGTAAGGAACACTGTATGTAGTAAGACCCTTACACAAAATGACCCTAAGACACAGGTGTCAAACTCCAGTCCTCGAGGGCCGGTGTCCTGCATGTTTTAGATATTTCCCTCTTCCATGTGATTCAGTTTAACCCTTTAACTCCTGAGAACTAACAAAATAACTGGTAACATGAGTAAAGTAAGACACAAATGGTAGAAAATCAAAGAAAAATTTAAAAATTTAAAGAACCAAAATGTAGAAAAATAAACAAAATGAACAAAAACGAAGAAATATTTACAAAATAATGTGGAAAATTTCTATTAACATTTGGTCACAGCAATTAAAAAAAAAAATGGTGAAATAATAACAATAAAAAAAAACACCTCTTGCTTTTTGGCACCTTTTCCATGCACAAAATAAAGTAAAACTGTTGAATTTTTCTGAATATTTAAACAAAATTATCCATTCAGAATGCATCAGTGCTGACACTTAAAGAGTTAATAATCAGCTCTTCATCAGACTGATAATGATGCAATGGCCTCCAGGTGTAATGGAAGAGGGAAACATCTAAAACATGCAGGACCCCAGCCCTTGAGGACCGCAGTTTGACACTCCTGTCCTAAGACAATTGTCTCCCTTCCCCAAACACACACGTCATGTGTCAAATCCAATGAAGAAATCCCAGTATCCCTAATTTCTTCCTACTCATGATTAGTCATAATACTATTTATAATAATGATAACTTATAATGGCAGAGTGCATACTGTATAAAAAATGTCATGGAACATATTTTTATATTGATACATTATAAACATGTAGATTACAGAATTGTCCAATATGTGCTTTTTGGACATTTTGGAATTACACAGTGCAAAAGCATTCCCACTCACTTCAGATGCTTTTCTGCTTTTAACAGACACATGGAGGAAATAGAAACAGCTTTCTCAAATTAATTCTGACGTGGCAAACATTCAGCTCACATGACTAGTCAAATGAAGCTTCCAAAATATTTCACTAAACTGTGACAACATGTCTGGGACAGCAGGTGTCGAGGGATCATGAGACCAGATTTCTTTGTCTCATCTGTGAAAAAAAAAAACAACTCACAGTAATGTCAGAATGTTTTACTTCTTTTAATCTGGTTATTAGTGCCATGTGTAATAAATAATAACCAATAAATAATGACTCTAAATTTTCTTATTGGTTTAATATGAAAAAAAAAAACAACAACACATAATGTCTATAAATAAAAACATTTTAAAATGCAAAAAATAATAATAATAATGATAAAAAAAAATGTAAAAATGTACAAACGGCAAAATATGAATACACTGTAACATTTAAAGAAAATTAAGTGCAAATCTAGCTATATAATCCCTGTTACTAAATGTTTTGTGCCTTTCTAGATCTGATTCATACAGTAGTATGAATAAGTATAAATGATAAACTGTATTGTATAAGTATTGTTAAAATATGTATTTCTTACATCTGTTTTGTTTGGATAGTTTGTAGATAATATTATTTCATTATTTATTGCTACTTTTTGCACTAAAACCAAGATAATAATTTGGACTTGTCATTCTCTATATGCTATTATGCTTTTGTTTTAATGGTCCAGCCCACATGACATTAAATTGGGCTGAAAATTTATTCATGAGGTTACTAAAGGAAGTTAACTTTCACCTTTATTTTCGACAAACCAGATAAATTAATGGACTTGCACATCGATTAGTGTCAGATTTCAATTTTAGCTAATACATTTTGACTTCAGGTTGAAATATAAATGAATTTAAAACTGCTTTTAAATGGTTGATTTGCATGGAACGTTTTCACGATGTACAATGAATCATCTTTTTCAGAATTTTCCTTCATAAAATGACATGGTATAAAACTGCAGACACAGCAAAATCCAGCCCATAGTCTTCAAAGCTACCATTCAACCTGCGAGTGGTAAGAATTTATTGTTCCCCCTGAAATGTGAAAACATTGAGTATGTGACATTTTCAGCAGCAGTTGTATTTTCTAGTTTTCCAGAATGCCTCTTCGTGAAGTGTGATGCCTCACCTTAAAGTTCAGACAAATCCAAGGTTGGACTGGCTAAGCTATGTCAATGAATCAATAAAGCACCCTGTAATCTCTTTCTCTTGTTTGGTAACCAAGTCTCCCAGAAAGGAAGTGATGCCTTTGAACAGTGAGGATGCTGCAATCTCGGATCAAGGACAATGTGTTTTCTACAGGGTATTTTCAGAGGTTGTTATCAACGCAGCGGGGGAAGCAGTTGTAGCAGCACAATGAGAGAGAGAGAACCAGAGAGACAAAGATGCACAAAAGGAGAAGGAGCGTGAAATACAAGACAAGAAAGAGTTAATTAAGTGTAGAAGTTCTTGAGAAGATCACGGCGTAACATACAATTGTAAAAAAAAGATAGAATCCATCGATTATTCTATATTTTCTAGGAGGTGAAACAAATACAAAACTGTATTTTTATAACCTGGAGGAGAATGAAAATTAAATAAAAATCATGTGATCAAGCTATTGTTTTTGTGGAAACACTGCAACTGGAAAAACCTTCAGATTCAATAAAGCTAATACACTGGGAGATGTATTTGTGAATTTTAACATGTTTGTGCTTTTAACAACACATTTTATTAGTTACATTTGTAATGTAGAGCAAGTATTTTATTCGTTTGGCTGAAATAAATTACAGTGGTTTAGGACAGATTGAACTTCCTGCTGTTTTCGTTTATTACAGGCGTCTGTGGAAGCATAAACACTTCTTTACCACAGGGGTCAAACTCATTTCTCTGCAGAAGAACATTTTTCACTCAGTATATAACACTGTTCAGTCATTATGATAAGTGTTGAAGGTTTGTTTTTTTTTTTGCAAACTTATTTTTCTCTAAAACTGTTTGGTCTACTTTAGCTTCAGTCAGTGATTTCCTGGTGGTTTCCCACAGTGACTTTCAATGGCCTCCGAAAGTGGCCTTCTCTGTGCTGCACTGGTTCAGAGCATAATCACAGAGGCAGTAGGTTTTTTTTTTTCCAGTTGAGAAAAAATAGTTGATACAAGGACGGATCAATGCTGCAGTGTACTCTACCCATTCGCTCATGGTACAGAGAAATTATTTGTGGTGCACTGTGCACACCTTGGCTTTCAATGGACTTGGGTTTAGGAGCAGGATCTGTGGACTGTGACTCAAGAGAAAGTCAGAGTGATGCAGCAATTTGCTTTATAGAGTCATTCGAGTTCAACTGTGACCTGAGCAGTATGTTTTTATATTCCCACCAAGTCATTTACAAAGCAGGGAGAAACAACAACAAAAACGATGTATATTTTTTTGCATGTTATGTAATAGCCTAGCTTAGCCTAGCCGCTCCATTCAACTTTTAGCTAGCTTTCCCTAAAACTGGCCGACGAATCACAGTGAAGTATAGAGTCAGAGGGCGGGTGTAACAAAGTGATGCTGCAACGATTTGGACTCGGAGCCAAACAACTGTAAACAACCATAGAAGAAGAACAACAACAATAGGTGGTGATTTCCTTTTATAAAAGATCAGTGAAAAGTGTGAGAAAACGTCAGCAATCTTTAAATTCTTTTTACAGAAGCAACAACAGTCGTTAAGCTCCATAATCCACCATTTTTTTTTAGATATTCGTAACTCCACCATGAACTTTCCATCCTAAAGTTTACTCTGATTGGTTGTAGTACCGTCCTATTGTATACAGAGGATTTGAAAAAAAAAAATTTTAGCCCCGCCTCCCCTGCTTACGTTCATAGACATGTACATGTAATGAATAGGGATAGCACGGCTAAGCTAGTTATGTAACAAAGTCATTGTAAATCAGTGATACTGTTCAGAAAACATTAACCCATAAATACCCAGTACTAAATACATAGCCACAATGGGGGTTTTTTCTCTATAATTTACTTTTCTTTAGTGATTTATCACTATTTATTGCAATTTTTATTTAGAGTTTTTTTGAGTTGAAATCATCTATTGTCCAGAGACTGATCTCTTGTAATTGCAGATAATGTGCCAAATTCAAAGTGATGTATATATTTATGCATTTTCATATTATGTTGATTTTCTTATATTTATTTCAGTGGTAATATCTTCCTGAGACCCAAAGAAAAAAAGGTTTTGCTTTTTTTTATTATAATATAAGTATAATGGTTGAAAGGCTCAGGTTGCAACATTTATTTATTTTTAAACATATTATTTGTTTATTTATTTTTAATCAAATGTCCCTTGTGGTGGACATTGGGTCTTGTTTGATACTGAATCCATTTTGAAATTGATTAAAAAAAAAACATACATTCATGAAGAACACACATTTGGATTATAAATCTGTGGATATTATTTTAAACAATGACATTGAATACATTTTGTATTTTGAAAAGGTTAAAATTATTGAAAATTAAAAAAAAAATACTAAATTGGAGTCAACACTCTGATATTAAAGAAAAAACTTTTTTTTTGTTCCATAAATTACACAAATTTTAAACTACAATACATATGCTATTTAAAATAAAACCTAGGATGTCCTCTGAAAGGAAAAATAGCATTGACATAGATTCAACAAATGATGTTTCATTTAGAGTCAGACTCCTGTCCCCACAAAGGACAAAAATTAACTGATGGGTATCAGTAGGATATAAATGTTCATAAAGCACAGACTCAAGTTTTGTTAATAAATAAAAAACTGAGAAAACTGACAATAAATCATTAACTGAACATCAACCAAGTGTCTCCACCCACTGTCATTTATTTAACTCATGGTTTTATTGTCTAATCAATAATGACAGTGTTTCCACATTCACTATAAAACCTCTGAACGTCCACATCTGATCACCATGTAGAGACGACAAACTGTATTTTGCTCAAATTATTTACATGATAGTTGTAGCAACACATAATGTAATAATGGCTCATAACGTAATAACTCATGAGCATATTATATAATAATGTAATAATGTAATAACTTATTATATTATGAGCTCAGCTATATAGCAACTCATAATATAATAAATGCTCATAATGTAACAATGACTTATACTGTGAGAAAATTTGCATTATCACAATTTTTTTTAACCCTTTTGCCACAGTATAAGCCTTTGTAACATGAGTTTTTATTACGTTATGAGTTCCTACAATAGTATTAGTGGACCATAAGTCATTAAATACTTTAGATCAGTAGATGGTTTAGGTCGACAGTGGATGTGGGTTAAGTAGTGAATAAGGGGTTAATAACATAACACTAAAATTAATGCCCATAGAATGCTTCATCCTGTTTCCAGCTTTTTTTTTTTTATCTTCACAGTTCTCCTGCCTTTTTTACACTAAATTGACATTTTTTTTTAATTAACACTTACAGTACCGAGCTCTTTTTGTGCCATAACTGTTACCATGGTACTGTCATGAAGATGAACAGATTACCCCACGAAGTGACAAATGACATCTATCTGTGTGCATTAAAAAATGATGCTCTGAGGTTGCCCTGTGCACTGTACTATA